>CM035817.1:38092014-38692014 GCA_020458035.1 Magallana ariakensis
AAAATGAAAACCCCCGCGGATGTATTGATTAAAGTGGAACAATTTGATCCCCAGTCCTGTACGCTATCAACGGCTCAGAAAGCTGATGATTTGATCGGCGAGGAAACCGAAGAGTCCATAGCAAAAAAGAGCTTTGAGGCTGCTAAAATCTACAAATGGGTAAGGACACCACCCCCCCTCTCTCTCTCTCTCTCTCTCTCTCTCTCTCTCTCTCTCTCTCTCTCATTTAAATTCTGCCTCTGATTTTTATTTCGAGCTGCAAAAATCTAAAAATGAGTAAGGAGCATCTCTCTCACTATCTCTCTTCCCCTCTCTCTTATATAATTTCTGTCTTTGATTTCGTTTTAGACAAAGTCCATGGTAGACAAAGTTAAGACTAGTGGTGGGCTCAAGGCGTAGATCTGCTGTTCTGTCGTTCACACCTGGAGATAGGATATGGTAATGATTGAAGTCTTCTGGCCAGTTCGTCGACATCGTATCCATTATCATCGCCAATTTTTGTCAAAATATATTACATTTTGTTTTCTCTAACTGTATATTTAATTATTTATTCATTTCTATTGCTTCTTTTAATTGCGAACTATTTTGATATTTTATTGATTGTGAAATAATCGACACTGTTTATAAATAAATATTTTTGTAAATTAATTTTGAGGGAGTTGTCATTCTTTTAATTTGAGGAGCCTCTAGATTGCCTGCAAAGCTGCAACAAAAAAAAAACCCCATAAAACTGCTAACAAATAAATACCTCATGTAGCTTTACCCCCCCCCCCCCAAAAAAATACATGCAGTTAGAAGTATTTGTTGCTGCACATAATGGTTGCAGTGTGGAAAAGACATATCCGGGCTCTTATTAAAATTTTAATATAAACCAGAAAAAACGTTCATTTACTGCATGAGATGGATACCGCATACTCAGTAAATCCTATCAAGTTTGCCAAGTTAATCCACATGGTTTTCAAATTGACTAGCTTCCTGATACTTAGTTTTGTAATCTCGCGTGACCCCACGAGAAGCGATGGCCACATAAAGGATTACTCGCGTTGCGAAGATGGAATGTCATGTGTTTTTGTCTTAAATTAAAAAAAAAAAACAACTAATGAGGCATCGGTTGCAAACAGATATGTGTTGAGAAGGGAAATATACTGGGGGTACGCCTCTTCTAATTTTCTAACAAGGTTAATCGCAATCATAACTTTTTTCCCCTATTTTTAAACTTACGGTACGAATTGGTTGATTTTTCAGTGACATCTAGCTGCAATAATGTACCCCTCTCCCGATTTTTTTTTTTTTTTTTTTTTGGGAGAGGGCTACAACTCCATAGGATCTCCGTAATGGTGCAAGTGCGGGAGTGATTCACTCCCGCATTGTTTTTGGCTCAAATCGTATATAAATGACAATAACATTTGCATTTTTTACCTAAACTCAAATATTGTAGTTGTGTATGGCATAAATTAATCCAAAATTATCAAGTATAGTCCATATATCGGTTATTTTTCGTGTATGTCAACAATGCAAGTTAAATTTGTCCGCCATGTTTACTGACTTTGATCGGTTTTATTTTGGGACAGCCAATGAAAATTTAGGAGCGGATCTTGAACTGAATATAGGGATTCCCACATTTTAAACATAAATAACGCGGTAAATATGAATTTTCCATCATATATCCTTTCCTTAAATGACGTTTTAGTGATAGAACGAGGTAAGACCGCTTATTTACACTGACATTCACGTTATCAAGCCGATCAAAACCCCAAGCGTAAATCCCATAAAATCACGCGAGAACTGTCATGGCTGCTGAAGAAGACGACTGGTAAACATGCTGGTGTGTTTTATCTGGTTTTAATTTATATACGGTTAGTTTGTTAAACCTGAATTAATAAATCATTTTACCTAAAAGAAGTCTAACATAAAAACGATCTTTTTAGACCGAAGTCAGCCGCATTAAAAAATAATTTTGCACCATTACGGAGATCCTATGGAATTGAAGCCCTCTCCAGTAAACATCAGATATAAAAAATCGGAGAGGGCTACATTATTGCAGCTAAGTGACATCATGTTAGTAAATGTATGTAAAGTTTCGTCATTGTCAATGAGTACGTTGCATGACCCCACCCCCCCCCCCAGCTTTTTCTCTCAGATATGGATCATATACCAATACAACAACTATTTGGAAGTCCTCATGTAGCTTTACATTTAGTTCTGATCGATGTTGAGATAATCTAACAAAAAACATTACAACTATTCGAATAAACGCTGTCGCTTAATAAACCGAAAAAAGATTTATTACTCTTTATAACGAGATTACTATCTAAATATCAAGGTCAGACGCGACCTATCTAGCTGCAGGTCTGTAGCTCCCGGTCTGAAAAAAAATGCAATAAATGAAAAAATCAAAATCATCTAACTTCGAAATTAGCCTGGTAATGCACATTGAGTTCTTGGGCATGAAAAGTTTTTAATGCAAATAAAAAAAATAGTCTATCAAGGAAAATTATCTAAAATTGTAAAACGTCGCATATGTCCTTAAGAATATTTAAATCAAGTGAAAAATAAACATTTACATGAACGGCTTGAACAAGTTCAAAATATATTTAATGCTCTACTTTCAGATGACCGATGCTTGCGCAGCGGTTCATTCCCCCACCAGCGGGTCCAAATGCAAACAACTCTAAATGCGATGTTAAAAAGGGGGGGAGGTTAAAGTGTTTTCTTGGTCTTGCCCAAGAATTGCAGTCGGTCGTATTCAGTTTCCAAACTAATGCGGCATATTTTTACATTTAAAAGATGACTTTTTTTTTATTTGGAAACAAACGATTTTAAAAATGATGAAAATGTATTTATTAAAGTATAAGTAACATAGAATGGACGGAAATTCATAAAAAGAACATGTGTAGGCCTATACAATGTGTAAAGTAACAACAAAATATAAATCTTTCTTTCTACCGACTGTGCATCATGTAGTGGTATTTCGGGTTGCGTTCAGGTTTTTTCATGTCGATACCTGTAAGTTTCTGCACTTTGGATTTAACAATAACTTATTCTGTACACTTCTTCAACTTAAATATACAATATGCAAGTGATACAAACTGTAATTCATTACATCTCAACTACAGTAAAACAAAACTTTAAAATTCGGAATAACCGTGGCATGGTAATAATTATAATGATTATCATATCTTAGGTTATAGTTATTTTAAATCGATGTCTCAGAAATTATACAAAATAATAACAATTAATCGTAGTTTTTATCACTTACTTTAGCATGCAATAGAAGAAGAATATGAAAAAAAAACCTCTCAATGCAAAATAAAAACACTATAAAGCAAAATTATTTCTAAATAGCAAACAGTTCTTGTATCACAGTCTTCATACAGCGTATTAACAGTAAACCAACTTCACACTTCTTTCGCACAAAGAAACAATTTCAACAATAGTATACAACAAAGCAATGAGAGATACATGTGTTTTTTGCAAAGGACGATGTCAGTGACGTCATTCATTTTTTCTACTTCTTCTTTTTTTTCGCCCCTTGGCCGGCGCCTCCCTTTTTACTGGTGGACGTATCCTTCATTTTGTCGTCTGGTCTTTGAGCGCCACCTGTAGCCTCGACTTCTTCAATCATTCCCTTAGCCTGTTCAAATAAATAGAATCATCTCTTATTTCAAACAACTATTTTCAAAAATAACAAAAGCATTTCGAAAATGTGTATCTATGATAAATCTGGTATATCAAATTCAAGAGATAAAGCACTTTTGATTGGTCGAAAAGAATTGTTGATCTTTAAACAAAACTTCCACGGACAGCCTGACCTACTTGACTTATAAGTCCATTTAATTATTACAATCTATTGAGCACTTTGCTTTTTGTCAATATAATCCTTAAACAGAAACATTTTTCAAAATGATAAAAACTGAATAACATCTTATTCTATTGGAGGACGTCATAAAAAATGGACGAAAAACATTGCATTGCATGGTTTTCATTGAATATTTTTGTTGTTGCCTCTAAAAGTAAGATTATTTCCTTGATCAACGACTATAACATGTCTTTCTCATGTGCAGTTATCCAATACATTATACATGTATGAAGTCTTTTGTTCTCATCACCCTTCTTTTTGGCAAAAATGTTGACCGAGTATTCTCCCTCGATCGGCATGTCCACATCAAATACCCACTTGCCGTTGACTTCCTTCGGGTAGACTTTCATGTGCTTTGTTGCATTGGGATCATTACTGTGAAGTTCACAAACAAGTTCCATATTGTTCTTCGCCTGAAATTCTAACCTTGTTCTTCCATCTTTGGAGTGTATTTTACCATCTTTGTGAGATAAGGCTTTTACCCCCAAGGCATCAGCAATGGATTTCTTACCAATGAAGCCATCGGTAATATTCGGGAAAGGCTTGTTAGATAGGTTCTTTTTGTTACATTTGATCAGATAATTCAAAACATTACCAGCTTCCCCATCTTCTCCGTCTTCATTTGCATACAATTTAAATGCGTATTCACCCCCTTGTGGCAATCGCAGATCAACAATGAACTCTCCATTCTCCTCCCGGTTAACTGCGTGCTTGCGATTAGGGTTATTTTCTTGGGGGGTATTCGGTTTTTGTTAGGGTTTCTTTTTTTGGCTTGTTAAGATTTGTTTATTAATTAAAATTAAATCAAACACAATCAATTCAATTTTCAAAGATTGCAAAATATGTGAGGGAGGGTGTCTGAGAGTCCAAATCATATCAATCGCAACTTCTCGGGCCCTTCCGACAGAGCTCGGAAGTGCCGGAAAGGCCCGAAAAGTTGCGATTGTTATGCATATTTCAAGTTCTCTCTCTCTCTCTCTCTCTCTCACAAACACACACACACACCTTTTTCCAATAGATAAATCCAAGGGATTCGGAAATTCCGGGAAAATGCTATCTGTATTCAATTTCGCAATTAACGGCGTTCTATTATGGTTACGATCAGTATTTAAATCTATCTACGTTGATGTTCTCCATTAGTCATGCAGGAATAACCTATGAAAACCGTGAATCATGGTAATATTTCCTGTCAGTGTAAACATATTAAATATCGTATGCCTATATATAAAGCCCACATTCTTATAATTTCTAAACGACGTTAGAAAAGAACAGCTATGGACAAGAATACCATTGCATCTCTAAGGGTCCTTACTCGGCCTCCACAACCCGTTAAAAATGTCATGGAAGCGTTTCTTTTGCTAATCTACCAACCGGAGGTTATGAGGGTAACTTCAATTTATATTTCAACTATGTTTAAGCAAGAGGTAGCGATCATTGCAGAAATTAGGGGGGGGGGGTTCGTCACTGATACGTATGAAACATGAAAGAAAGCTTTTTTCTGATAATATCTACATCGATTTCAGAAACAAAACTAATAGAAGAAACGCCTAATCGATAACGCGCTAGGGTTTAACATGAAAGGACAGCTAATTTGGAGCTCCTTTTTTATTTCGTGTAGCAAAATACATTAATGGTGGTTGGAATTTTTTTCTTAAACTTATTTGAAACACAATTATATTCATTCGAGTTAGTACACAATTTATTGTTATAATTAGAAACTATAAACTATAAGCGTACAGAAGAATTGAAACATATGCACACTTAAGGTCATTTGGGATATTCCGATTCTCTTTTTACAATATGTAAATTAACAGTAGCTTCACGGGAAATTCGGGTTGACGGTCCGTCAACTCGAATTTCCCGTGGAGCTACAATTCTGCAGCTAGTAAATTACAAGTTTATAATTGATTTTTGGTGTGAACAGAAAGAAGATTATGTATTGAGATCAGTCATGTCAGTTTTCAGAAAATAGAGGAAAAAATAATGTGTGGAATAAAAAGAAAATGATTATATTAACATCAAGTGAGTAATTTATCCTCTATTTCGTAAGAAAACCGATTGTAATCATAATCCATAGCTCTTTAGAAACTGAGAGGATTTTACTTCACGATCCAGTACTAACCAGGTCGAAATCTTCAGTAATCTGAGAAAAATTACGTGCTGCTCGATATAATCATGATAATGTCAGACTCGAATTTCCATATAAGACGACTTGGCAATTTCTTTTATCTAGATATACATAAACAATGATTTAGTTACTTTTTAATTACTTTCTATGATTAGTTCATTAATTTGTTAAAAGAAAGATGTTAATATAAAGCATAAAATGCTTTCTTTGATGATCCATGCGGGTTATGAAGGAAACGACCATGGCAAAAAAAAAATTACATAACCCGCTAACGCAGGTTAAGTATTTTTTCTGCAATGTCGCTACCTTCATATCCTGCATAAATCACCACAGAAAACATTTTATTGTTTAAATAAATGAATATAAATATATGTTTAAAATACATAAATTGTCATGGTGTTGGTTTTAGGACTGGGAAAGTTGCATGAAAAAAATGAAAACCCCCGCGGATGTATTGATTAAAGTGGAACAATTTGATCCCCAGTGCTGTACGCTATCAACGGCTCAGAAAGCTGATGATTTGATCGGCGAGGAAACCGAAGAGTCCATAGCAAAAAAGAGCTTTGAGGCTGCTAAAATCTACAAATGGGTAAGGACACCACCCCCCCTCTCTCTCTCTCTCTCTCTCTCTCATTTAAATTCTGCCTCTGATTTTTATTTCGAGCTGCAAAAATCTAAAAATGAGTAAGGAGCATCTCTCTCACTATCTCTCTTCCCCTGTCTCTTATATAATTTCTGTCTTTGATTTCGTTTTAGACAAAGTCCATGGTAGACAAAGTTAAGACTAGTGGTGGGCTCAAGGCGTAGATCTGCTGTTCTGTCGTTCACACCTGGAGATAGGATATGGTAATGATTGAAGTCTTCTGGCCAGTTCGTCGACATCGTATCCATTATCATCGCCAATTTTTGTCAAAATATATTACATTTTGTTTTCTCTAACTGTATATTTAATTATTTATTCATTTCTATTGCTTCTTTTAATTGCGAACTATTTTGATATTTTATTGATTGTGAAATAATCGACACTGTTTATAAATAAATATTTTTGTAAATTAATTTTGAGGGAGTTGTCATTCTTTTAAATTTGAGGAGCCTCTAGATTGCCTGCAAAGCTGCAAAAAAAAAAAAAAAACCTATAAAACTGCTAACAAATAAATACCTCATGTAGCTTTACCCCCCCCCCCCAAAAAAAAAAATACATGTACATGCAGTTAGAAGTATTTGTTGCTGCACATAATGGTTGCAGTGTGGAAAAGACATATCCGGGCTCTTATTAAAATTTTAATATAAACCAGAAAAACGTTCATTTACTGCATGAGATGGATACCGCATACTCGGTAAATCCTATCAAGTTTGCCAAGTTCATTCCTCCCCAATTCCACATGGTTTTGACTAGCTTCCTGATACTTAGTTTTGAAATCTCGCGTGACCCCACGAGAAGCGATGGCCACATAAAGGATTACTCGCGTTGCGAAGATGGAATGTCATGTTTTTTGTCTTAAATTAAAAAAAAAACAACTAATGAGGCATCGGTTGCAAACAGATATGTGTTGACTAGGGAAATATACTGGGGGTACGCCTCTTCTAATTTTCTAACAAGGTTAATCGCAATCATAACTTTTTTCCCCTATTTTTAAACTTACGGTACGAATTGGTTTATTTTTAAGTGACATCATGTTAGTAAAAGTATGTAAAGTTTCGTCATTGTCAATGAGTACGTTGCATGACCCCCCCCCCCCCCACCCCAGCTTTTTCTCTCAGATATGGATCATATACCAATACAACAACTATTTGGAAGTCCTCATGTAGCTTTACATTTAGTTTTGATCGATCTTGAGATAATCTAACAATAAACATTACAACTATTCGAATAAACGCTGTCGCTTAATAAACCGAAAAAAGATTTATAACTCTTTATAACGAGATAACTATCTAAATATCAAGGTCAGACGCGACCTATCTAGCTGCAGGTCTGTAGCTCCCGGTCTGAAAAAATTCGGATGGACGACCGTCGCGACCCAGGTCGTCCATCCGAATTTTTTCAGACCGGGAGCTACAGACCTGCAGCTACGACCTACCGGTATCTTCTATTTTTTTCCTATCCCCGCAATATGAAGATTTCCACTACGCAAGCGCAATTCCAAAAATATATTTTCAAGTTATATGATTTTTTTTCTATTTAAATATATAGTTTTAATTGAAAATATATATTTTGTCTTCTTTTTAAAGTATTTAATTGCATTTTGTATGCAATAAATGAAAAAATCAAAATCATCTAACTTCGAAATTAGCCTGGTAATGCACATTGAGTTCTTGGGCATGAAAAGTTTTTAATGCAAATAAAAAAAATAGTCTATCAAGGAAAATTATCTAAAATTGTAAAACGTCGCATATGTCCTTAAGAATATTTAAATCAAGTGAAAAATAAACATTTACATGCACGGCTTCAACAAGTTCAAAATATATATTTAATGCTCTACTTTCAGATGACCGATGCTTGCGCAGCGGTTCATTCCCCCACCAGCGGGTCCAAATGCAAACAACTCTAAATGCGATGTTAAAAAGGGGGGAAGGTTAAAGTGTTTTCTTGGTCTTGCCCAAGAATTGCAGTCGGTCGTATTCAGTTTTCAAACTAATGCGGCATATTTTTACATTTAAAAGATTACATTTTTTTTATTTGAAACAAACGATTTTAAAAATGATGAAAATGTATTTATTAAAGTATAAGTAACATAGAATGGACGGAAATTCATAAAAAGAACATGTGTAGGCCTATACAATGTGTAAAGTAACAACAAAATATAAATCTTTCTTTCTTTTTACCGACTGTGCATCATGTAGTGGTATTTCGGGTTGCGTTCAGGTTTTTTCATGTCGATACCTTTAAGTTTCTGCACTTTGGATTTAACAATAACTTATTCTGTACATTTCTTCAACTCAAATACACAATATGCAAGTGAATCAAACTGTAATTCAATACATCTCAACTACAGTAAAACAAAACATTAAAATTCGGAATAACCGTGGCATGGTAATAATTATAATGATTATCATATCTTAGGTTATAGTTATTTTAAATCGATGTCTCAGAAATTATACAAAATAATAACAATTAATCGTAGTTTTTATCACTTACTTTAGCATGCAATAGAAGAAGAATATGAAAAAAAAACCTCTCAATGCAAAATAAAAACACTATAAAGCAAAATTATTTCTAAATAGCAAACAGTTCTTGTATCACGGTCTTCATACAGCGTATTAACAGTAAACCAACTTCACACTTCTTTCGCACAAAGAAACAATTTCAACAATAGTATACAACAAAGCAATGAGAGATACAGGTGCATTTTGCAAAGGACGATGTCAGTGACGTCATTCATTTTTTCTACTTCTTCTTTTTCTTCGCCCCTTGGCCGGCGCCTCCCTTTTTACTGGTGGACGTATCCTTCATTTTGTCGTCTGGTCTTTGAGCGCCACCTGTAGCCTCGACTTCTTCAATCATTCCCTTAGCCTGTTCAAATAAATAGAATCATCTCTTATTTCAAACAACTATTTTCAAAAATAACAAAAGCATTTCGAAAATGTGTATCTATGATAAATCTGGTATATCAAATTCAAGAGATAAAGCACTTTTGATTGGTCGAAAAGAATTGTTGATCTTTAAACAAAACTTCCACGGACAGCCTGACCTACTTGACTTATAAGTCCATTTAATTATTACAATCTATTGAGCACTTTGCTTTTTGTCAATATAATCCTTAAACAGAAACATTTTTCAAAATGATAAAAACTGAATAACATCTTATTCTATTGGAGGACGTCATAAAAAATGGACGAAAAACATTGCATTGCATGGTTTTCATTGAATATTTTTGTTGTTGCCTCTAAAAGTAAGATTATTTCCTTGATCAACGACTATAACATGTCTTTCTCATGTGCAGTTATCCAATACATTATACATGTATGAAGTCTTTTGTTCTCATCACCCTTCTTTTTGGCAAAAATGTTGACCGAGTATTCTCCCTCGATCGGCATGTCCACATCAAATACCCACTTGCCGTTGACTTCCTTCGGGTAGACTTTCATGTGCTTTGTTGCATTGGGATCATTACTGTGAAGTTCACAAACAAGTTCCATATTGTTCTTCGCCTGAAATTCTAACCTTGTTCTTCCATCTTTGGAGTGTATTTTACCATCTTTGTGAGATAAGGCTTTTACCCCCAAGGCATCAGCAATGGATTTCTTACCAATGAAGCCATCGGTAATATTCGGGAAAGGCTTGTTAGATAGGTTCTTTTCGTTACATTTGATCAGATAATTCAAAACATTACCAGCTTCCCCATCTTCTCCGTCTTCATTTGCATACAATTTAAATGCGTATTCACCCCCTTGTGGCAATCGCAGATCAACAATGAACTCTCCATTCTCCTCCCGGTTAACTGCGTGCTTGCGATTAGGATTATTTTCTTGGGGGGTATTCGGTTTTTGTTAGGGTTTCTTTTTTTGGCTTGTTAAGATTTGTTTATTAATTAAAATTAAATCAAACACAATCAATTCAATTTTCAAAGATTGCAAAATATGTGAGGGAGGGTGTCTGAGAGTCCAAATCATATCAATAGCAACTTCTCGGGCCCTTCCGACAGAGCTCGGAAGTGCCGGAAAGGCCCGAAAAGTTGCGATTGTTATGCATATTTCAAGTTCTCTCTCTCTCTCTCTCTCTCTCTCTCTCTCTCTCTCTCTCTCTCACAAACACACACACACACCTTTTTCCAATAGATAAATCCAAGGGATTCGGAAATTCCGGGAAAATGCTATCTGTATTCAATTTCGCAATTAACGGCGTTCTATTATGGTTACGATCAGTATTTAAATCTATCTACGTTGATGTTCTCCATTAGTCATGCAGGAATAACCTATGAAAACCGTGAATCATGGTAATATTTCCTGTCAGTGTAAACATATTAAATATCGTATGCCTATATATAAAGCCCACATTCTTATAATTTCTAAACGACGTTAGAAAAGAACAGTTATGGACAAGAATACCATTGCATCTCTAAGGGTCCTTACTCGGCCTCCACAACCCGTTAAAAATGTCATGGAAGCGTTTCTTTTGCTAATCTACCAACCGGAGGTTATGAGGGTAACTTCAATTTATATTTCAACTATGTTTAAGCAAGAGGTAGCGATCATTGCAGAAATTAGGGGGGGGGGGGGGTTCGTCACTGATACGTATGAAACATGAAAGAAAGCTTTTTTCTGATAATATCTACATCGATTTCAGAAACAAAACTAATAGAAGAAACGCCTAATCGATAACGCGCTAGGGTTTAACATGAAAGGACAGCTAATTTGGAGCTCCTTTTTTATTTCGTGTAGCAAAATACATTAGTGGTGGTTGGAATTTTTTTCTTAAACTTATTTGAAACACAATTATATTCATTCGAGTTAGTACACAATTTATTGTTATAATTAGAAACTATAAACTATAAGCGTACAGAAGAATTGAAACATATGCACACTTAAGGTCATTTGGGATATTCCGATTCTCTTTTTACAATATGTAAATTAACAGTAGCTTCACGGGAAATTCGGGTTGACGGTCCGTCAACTCGAATTTCCCGTGGAGCTACAATTCTGCAGCTAGTAAATTACAAGTTTATAATTGATTTTTGGTGTGAACAGAAAGAAGATTATGTATTGAGATCAGTCATGTCAGTTTTCAGAAAATAGAGGAAAAAATAATGTGTGGAATAAAAAGAAAATGATTATATTAACATCAAGTGAGTAATTTATCCTCTATTTCGTAAGAAAACCGATTGTAATCATAATCCATAGCTCTTTAGAAACTGAGAGGATTTTACTTCACGATCCAGTACTAACCAGGTCGAAATCTTCAGTAATCTGAGAAAAATTACGTGCTGCTCGATATAATCATGATAATGTCAGACTCGAATTTCCATATAAGACGACTTGGCAATTTCTTTTATCTAGATATACATAAACAATGATTTAGTTACTTTTTAATTACTTTCTATGATCAGTTCATTAATTTGTTAAAAGAAAGATGTTAATATAAAGAATAAAATGCTTTCTTTGATGATCCATGCGGGTTATGAAGGAAACGACCATGGCAGAAAAAAAATTACATAACCCGCTAACGCAGGTTAAGTATTTTTTCTGCAATGTCGCTACCTTCATATCCTGCATAAATCACCACAGAAAACATTTTATTGTTTAAATAAATGAATATAAATATATGTTTAAAATACATAAATTGTCATGGTGTTGGTTTTAGGACTGGGAAAGTTGCATGAAAAAAATGAAAACCCCCGCGGATGTATTGATTAAAGTGGAACAATTTGATCCCCAGTGCTGTACGCTATCAACGGCTCAGAAAGCTGATGATTTGATCGGCGAGGAAACCGAAGAGTCCATAGCAAAAAAGAGCTTTGAGGCTGCTAAAATCTACAAATGGGTAAGGACACCACCCCCCCCCTCTCTCTCTCTCTCTCTCTCTCTCTCATTTAAATTCTGCCTCTGATTTTTATTTCGAGCTGCAAAAATCTAAAAATGAGTAAGGAGCATCTCTCTCACTATCTCTCTTCCCCTGTCTCTTATATAATTTCTGTCTTTGATTTCGTTTTAGACAAAGTCCATGGTAGACAAAGTTAAGACTAGTGGTGGGCTCAAGGCGTAGATCTGCTGTTCTGTCGTTCACACCTGGAGATAGGATATGGTAATGATTGAAGTCTTCTGGCCAGTTCGTCGACATCGTATCCATTATCATCGCCAATTTTTGTCAAAATATATTACATTTTGTTTTCTCTAACTGTATATTTAATTATTTATTCATTTCTATTGCTTCTTTTAATTGCGAACTATTTTGATATTTTATTGATTGTGAAATAATCGACACTGTTTATAAATAAATATTTTTGTAAATTAATTTTGAGGGAGTTGTCATTCTTTTAAATTTGAGGAGCCTCTAGATTGCCTGCAAAGCTGCAAAAAAAAAAAACCCTATAAAACTGCTAACAAATAAATACCTCATGTAGCTTTACCCCCCCCCCCCCAAAAAAAATACATGTACATGCAGTTAGAAGTATTTGTTGCTGCACATAATGGTTGCAGTGTGGAAAAGACATATCCGGACTCTTATTAAAATTTTAATATAAACCAGAAAAACGTTCATTTACTGCATGAGATGGATACCGCATACTCGGTAAATCCTATCAAGTTTGCCAAGTTCATTCCTCCCCAATTCCACATGGTTTTGACTAGCTTCCTGATACTTAGTTTTGAAATCTCGCGTGACCCCACGAGAAGCGATGGCCACATAAAGGATTACTCGCGTTGCGAAGATGGAATGTCATGTTTTTTGTCTTAAATTAAAAAAAAACAACTAATGAGGCATCGGTTGCAAACAGATTTGTGTTGACTAGGGAAATATACTGGGGGTACGCCTCTTCTAATTTTCTAACAAGGTTAATCGCAATCATAACTTTTTTCCCCTATTTTTAAACTTACGGTACGAATTGGTTTATTTTTAAGTGACATCATGTTAGTAAAAGTATGTAAAGTTTCGTCATTGTCAATGAGTACGTTGCATGACCCCCCCCCCCCCCCAGCTTTTTCTCTCAGATATGGATCATATACCAATACAACAACTATATGGAAGTCCTCATGTAGCTTTACATTTAGTTTTGATCGATCTTGAGATAATCTAACAATAAACATTACAACTATTCGAATAAACGCTGTCGCTTAATAAACCGAAAAAAGATTTATAACTCTTTATAACGAGATAACTATCTAAATATCAAGGTCAGACGCGACCTATCTAGCTGCAGGTCTGTAGCTCCCGGTCTGAAAAAATTCGGATGGACGACCGTCGCGACCCAGGTCGTCCATCCGAATTTTTTCAGACCGGGAGCTACAGACCTGCAGCTACGACCTACCGGTATCTTCTATTTTTTTCCTATCCCCGCAATATGAAGATTTCCACTACGCAAGCGCAATTCCAAAAATATATTTTCAAGTTATATGATTTTTTTTCTATTTAAATATATAGTTTTAATTGAAAATATATACTTTGTCTTCTTTTTAAAGTATTTAATTGCATTTTGTATGCAATAAATGAAAAAAATCAAAATCATCTAACTTCGAAATTAGCCTGGTAATGCACATTGAGTTCTTGGGCATGAAAAGTTTTTAATGCAAATAAAAAAAAATAGTCTATCAAGGAAAATTATCTAAAATTGTAAAACGTCGCATATGTCCTTAAGAATATTTAAATCAAGTGAAAAATAAACATTTACATGAACGGCTTCAACAAGTTCAAAATATATATTTAATGCTCTACTTTCAGATGACCGATGCTTGCGCAGCGGTTCATTCCCCCACCAGCGGGTCCAAATGCAAACAACTCTAAATGCGATGTTAAAAAGGGGGGAAGGTTAAAGTGTTTTCTTGGTCTTGCCCAAGAATTGCAGTCGGTCGTATTCAGTTTTCAAACTAATGCGGCATATTTTTACATTTAAAAGATGACATTTTTTTTATTTGAAAGAAACGATTTTAAAAATGATGAAAATGTATTTATTAAAGTATAAGTAACATAGAATGGACGGAAATTCATAAAAAGAACATGTGTAGGCCTATACAATGTGTAAAGTAACAACAAAATATAAATCTTTCTTTCTTTTTACCGACTGTGCATCATGTAGTGGTATTTCGGGTTGCGTTCAGGTTTTTTCATGTCGATACCTTTAAGTTTCTGCACTTTGGATTTAACAATAACTTATTCTGTACATTTCTTCAACTCAAATACACAATATGCAAGTGAATCAAACTGTAAATCAATACATCTCAACTACAGTAAAACAAAACATTAAAATTCGGAATAACCGTGGCATGGTAATAATTATAATGATTATCATATCTTAGGTTATAGTTATTTTAAATCGATGTCTCAGAAATTATACAAAATAATAACAATAAATCGTAGTTTTTATCACTTACTTTAGCATGCAATAGAAGAAGAACATGAAAAAAAACCTCTCAATGCAAAATAAAAACCCTATAAAGCAAAATTATTTCTAAATAGCAAACAGTTCTTGTATCACGGTCTTCATACAGCGTATTAACAGTAAACCAACTTCACACTTCTTTCGCACAAAGAAACAATTTTAACAGTAGTATACAACAAAGCAATGAGAGATACAGGTGCATTTTGCAAAGGACGATGTCAGTGACGTCATTCATTTTTTCTACTTCTTCTTTTTCTTCGCCCCTTGGCTGGCGCCTCCCTTTTTACTGGTGGACGTATCCTTCATTTTGTCGTCTGGTCTTTGAGCGCCACCTGTAGCCTCGACTTCTTCAATCATTCCCTTAGCCTGTTCAAATAAATAGAATCATCTCTTATTTCAAACAACTATTTTCAAAAATAAAACAAAAGCATTTCGAAAATGTGTATCTATGATAAATCTGGTATATCAAATTCAAGAGAACAAAGCACTTTTGATTGGTCGAAAGAATTGTTGATTTTTAAACAAAACTTCCACGGACAGCCTGACCTACTTGACTTATAAGTCCATTTAATTATTACAATCTATTGAGCACTTTGCTTTTTGTCAATATAATCCTTAAACAGAAACATTTTTCAAAATGATAAAAACTGAATGATAACATCTTATTCTATTGGAGGACGTCATAAAAAATGGACGAAAAACATTGCATTGCATGGTTTTCATTGAATATTTTTGTTGCTGCCTCTAAAAGTAAGATTTATTTATTTCATCAACGACTATAACATGTCTTTCTCATGTGCAGTTATCCAATACATTATACATGTATGTACTAACCCAAACGAAAAACGTTGCGGCCCCGGCACTGACGTCACGGATTTGCTCCAATGTATATGGATCAATCACCGATTTCGCTGACAGCGCCACATCCAGATAGCAGTCTTTAGGATCAAAGCCGGAAATTTTACGCATGACTGAATCCCGACCTGTTTTTCCAAGAATGCTCTGGCATGTTTTCCATACCTGTAAACCAACAAAAAGTATAAAACCATTATTTGATATTTTTGGTGAAAATACGAATAGTGTAAAAAGGTAGAATTTCCCCTTTAATATATACACGTAATTTATGTGAATGTACTTGTACAGATGTATAATGTACCAACCTTGACATCTTTCTTGGAATTTCCAAGCAAAAGGAAGGCGGCCTGAAGCGATTGGTGGACACCATCTGGTGGATTGCCGTAGGTTCGAATCTCAGATATAGTTCTGTTGTCCATGTTCAGAACTGAGTGGCGTAGTTTTTCAATTCTGTGTAGTTGATCTCTAAGGCGACCTGCCATAACTATTTGTAGGTCCAGGAGACTGTCATAGTTAGCTGCCTTAGCGCGGGCGATAGCTTTATCCAAATCTTGCAAGCTTCGATTGTGCGATGCAGTATTCAACTCTGAAAATGACAATATAATTGTACATGTAATTTAAGGTTTTAAAAAATTACTAGTATCTCTTATCATTAGCGGATTTTTTTTTTGTTTACTAATTTTGGATTCTCTCATTGGTTTAAGAAAAATGTATTCAACATGCCAACTTCATTACGAAAATTTTACCTTCTTTAGCTCGAAGTAGTTCCAGAAGCCTCTTAGCCTTCTGTAACAATTTGTCGTTTTCAGGTGGGTTGGTTGCTTCAAAAGCAGCTATGCTTCTTTCAAGCATTTCCGGATCCTTCAAGTCCATTGCTCGCTGAATGTCCCTCTTAAGAGCTCCTAGTTCTTTGTCAGATTCGTCTTGCTTTCTCTCTTCATCTTCGCGATTTTGTTTCATGTCAGATTGCAACTGTTCCATCAACAAACGAGCGTCGTCTTGATACAGCTCAGAGGCAGGTTTTCTATTGACTTGATACCTCGCTAAGTTCTTTAATTGACCATTTTCGTCTTTCTGGTAGAGATCCATAATGTATTCTCCGTATTCGTCAAAGGTGGCTTTGAACAGTTTCATTCCATCTTGTTCCATAAATTCCAGATCCTGGGCATTAGGTGGGTCGTCTGCGTGCCTCCTGTGAAGACAAGCTACTACGTTATCGAAACCTTTGGGTACCGGTATCAAGATTTCTTTCTCTGACGTTTGAACAGTTTCTGTAACAACTTTGATTTCTTCTTTTGTATCTTCTTCATCTTTGGACTCATTTTCCTCGCCGTTTTCCAACTCATGACCATCTGACTCAATCATGTAGGAATAAACATTGTATATTCTTTTGTTCTCATCACCCTTCTTTTTGGCAAAAATGTTAACCGAGTATTCTCCCTCGATCGGCATGTCCACATCAAATACCCACTTGCCGTTGACTTCCTTCGGGTAGACTTTCATGTGCTTTGTTGCATTGGGATCATTACTGTGAAGTTCACAAACAAGTTCCATATTGTTCTTCGCCTGAAATTCTAACCTTGTTCTTCCATCTTTGGAGTGTATTTTACCATCTTTGTGAGATAAGGCTTTTACCCCCAAGGCATCAGCAATGGATTTCTTACCAATGAAGCCATCGGTAATATTCGGGAAAGGCTTGTTAGATAGGTTCTTTTCGTTACATTTGATCAGATAATTCAAAACATTACCAGCTTCCCCATCTTCTCCGTCTTCATTTGCATACAATTTTAATGCGTATTCACCCCCTTGTGGCAATCGCAGATCAACAATGAACTCTCCATTCTCCTCCCGGATAACTGCGTACTTGCTTAGCGTTGCCTCGTCAACAATCGTGTTTTTCAACAACTGGTGCAGTTTAATGTCCTTGTGCGCACCCAACTTTATCTCAACTTTTCCGTCCTTGGTAATGATGATTGCGCCATCGTGAGATTTTGCTTCCAGTCCAGCATTCTTAGCCTCTCCACCAAAACCCCAACCAATGGGTGGACAATCTGGCAAAGGAAGGCAATTCTTTTGTGCGTTTGGACAGTGGATGAGATACGTACACGTTAAATCAAATATATCAGATTGTCGCGTGTCTAAACCGAAAATATCCATCTTGAATTTCCCTGAAAGAGGAAACCTTAATGCAAAACGAAGACTGTCGGCTGTATGCTCAAATAAGACAAACCGATCCAAATTGACATCCACACCCGATTGGTCACCGTCAGCAGATCTATTCTTATACAGCATGTACTTGAATCTGAAGAATTCACTCCGATCAGGCGGCAGTGAAAAAGGAAGGGAGATTTCACCGTCTTTGGTATTTAATATGCATTTCATTTCACTCTGTGGTGTAAAATTGATGCCAAGGTAGTAAAACCTTTCTCTCACGTACACGTGGTTTTCGTAATCCTTAACCGTGATTGGTTTCGCCAATAACTGCCAGTCTTGCTCATCCGGGAAGTGCGTCCATATTAGTTGGTCTGGATCAGGCAGGAAGTAGAATTCATTCACACGGTGCTGTGTTTCTCCCTCCGATTCCTCTTCGTCCTCTTGTGTCACATTGCCGTCACTGTCAACAAGTGTCCACTCACTCGACTTCTTTCCCACCACACAGGCTGAAGCCCAAAAAGCATCGATGAATCTCCAGTCGTCCTGAATGTATACGGCGTTCCACTGGGCCCCCATTTGTTTTCTTTCACATTTGCTGCCGATTTCATAGGCTGCGCTTTTGTTCATTCCACTGATGATGACACAGGGCAAACCTGCCATTCTACAACAGATTGATGAAGTTTGAGTTATAATGCAACTATAATTGCGTAAGTCATGAGAAGAGTTAAAATATTTGATGATCCAGCTTATGAATATATTTCGATATGACATATATTATCGTTGAGAAAAAGTTCAAATTTTATTACCAAAACAGTCAACAATATCTACACGCAAAAATTTACCCATGAGATAATTACCCCAAAAATACCGTATTTTATACAATACTTACTGACAAAGTCCTGAAACTAAGTGGGCATGGTTGCCTTGGTTCTTTTGGATTTTGGTGAAGTACTCCAGAGGGGAGTGTGTTGGGGGGTCGCTGTCCACCTTAAGACTGTACACGTCGATAGCGGTCACCCACCTGAAGATGGCACGGGCCTTGGCCACGTCATCCCAGTCTTCCTCCGCGGTCAGATATCTGATGAGTTCCTTAAACGACCCCATCAGGAGCTTGGGAGGAGCCTAGAGATAAATAAGAGTTCATTAACGTTGATGTTTTAAAAATAAATCGATAAACAAGTTGATATTAACTGTTACATTTAGGTTATTTGAGGCCAAATTCAGATTATGATTCTACATATGACGTTTGCAACAAATACATGTATCTCTTAATAACTTAATGTATCTAAGAAATGTTTTTTTAAATATTTTTTCTTCTATTTATCAGGTGAAAGATGCTCAGATGTCGAAAGCACCCAGAATTCTTATTTCAATTAAACATTCACTTTTGTTTAAAAAAAGTTCACTGAGATTTCGATTTCGTGAGGTCTTTAATGAGTAAGTTGGTTTGTGCGTTCATACGTAGAGGGCAAATGCTAATTATGGATTTAAATATAAATGATGTTTGCAACATCAAAGTCATATCGTGTATGAAAGAAATTTTTGATTAATATATAAGTAATTTTTCAGGTGAACAATGTT
The DNA here is from genome assembly GCA_020458035.1 of Magallana ariakensis. Classification (NCBI taxonomy): domain Eukaryota; kingdom Metazoa; phylum Mollusca; class Bivalvia; order Ostreida; family Ostreidae; genus Magallana; species Magallana ariakensis. The sequence continues at coordinate 38,111,621 of CM035817.1, forward strand.
CAGATGGCGAAAACACCTAATATTCTTATTTCACATGTAATAGCATTGAACAAAAATCTCATATTGCAGCTCTAAGAATGCTTATGCAACTTGTATGTAACTACAGCCAAATTTGTGAGGAAATACAAAAAAAGTCTGCACAAAATAAAATTGGTAAATATTTTATCTGTCCATTAAAGTGAATGGTATTTATTTAGGAAAAGCGGAATCCAATATTTAGTAAGTTGATTTCTTAACGTTTTTCTATAATTCTGCAAATATTACGTCATGCATGATTGATAATGGTTTTTCAAAATCTAAGGGATGTATAAAATGAACATTCTTTAAAAAAAAAAATGAAAAACTGACTGAGTGACTGTATACATAAATGTATCAACCCAACTGGTTAGTTGTGGAGTTGTAAAGGTGGAAGCGATGGCTTACATTGAGGACGTAGTCGTCCACGTATTGATACTTCTCCAGGCTGAAGATGTCATCTTTCTTCGTTTTGGGGGGTTTTGGCGGGGGGATCTGCCTACTGTGATACGACGGAGGCTTTCTTCCCTGAAACAAGTAGTAAGAAATTCCAGAGTTAGTTTGTAGAGCTGGTGCCACTGATGCTATTATATTGACAGTACTTTTAGCCATAATGCCTCATGAAAAGCGTTTTACATGTTTGTGTTTGATATCGAATCATGCCAGGTCAATGCCTTCCCACTTCACAAAAACCAGTCATTGTGACGAAACATATAAACAAGATAACAGTGTTTTTAAAGAGAGAAAAACTCATTTTTTGTTAAATTCACACATGTATGTTCAATATTTTTCTACGTTATGCTGCAAACAGTTTTAAAGACGTTCTTTGAAATTATCAATTCATTGCATACAGAAATATTAAACATCCTGGTGGAATGAATCGAAGAGATTAGTGTAAGAATCGATAAATATATCTCAACAAGATAAGATATTTTACAAACAAGCTACTGAAGATTAAACTGTTGACTGCTTAATCCAACCGATCCGATAATTCCTAAACCAAAGATTTAGAAATATTACGATTTAAACCTTGATTGGATTTTTAATTTATCAAAATTTATATTGAATGAACATTTAAACAATGTAAGACCTAACAAATAAATCGTTGAATTTAATTGTAACGATTTTCTGAGACGAAGTGAAACAGTCAATATTTGTTGATATTTTTTATGACTATGAATCGTTAGATCAGATGTTTTTTAAACGAATAAGACTCCGTGTACTTTAATGTCATCTTAAATTCATTAATAATTTACCTTGTTTAAAATACATTTTTTATTTTACAAAAGCTTCTATTTAAATTTTGTTTAACCAGCGAGGTTTTCGTTTTTGCTTTGTTTATTCAAAAAGTAATAGATGCCGTTTTGTTTCATTTTTCTCGATTACCTGGACCAGGTGAATAGTACGATGCTTATGACACAACACAATGGTGTCCACTTTTACGGGAATACTCAAATTAAATTTTTATCGAATACAGGTTTTATTTCACCCCTATAAATTGAATATGTAACAGTCCCGACATAAGAGAGATGTTGCAGCAGTGACCTAATTCTGGACTGCTCCTACCACACCCCCCCTCACCCTCAGATAATGAACGCGAATTTTGCAAAAATTAAAACGCAGCGAAAATAATCAAGTGTACAGTATCTTAGCTTCTAAAAATAAGGAACTACTGATTAGCCACTTAAACATACGGTATGTTTTTTCCCCACATTTTCTAAAGTTATTATAAACTAAGTACGTTTTATATGTTGGTAACAAAACCTATTCGTCAAAGTTGGCAATGTAAGCCTGCTAACTAATTGCGGCGCGCTATTCAAATATTCTCGTAATTACATCCATCAGGCCTTTTTGTTAAAAAGGGTAAAACAATTGTATTAACTATCATATTAAACAATTACAAAGTTGATAGACAAAACGATCAGTAAAGTTGCCATACCTTGGACTTGTTAGACTTTTCAGTACTTTCCGACATTGCTCTACTAGTAGATTAATACAATGTTTTCAACCGGTAGGCAACCAAGAATTTTGATTCCAAAATCAATGAAAATTATTGATATGATGAGGAAAAAATCAGGATGGTTTTGAATTAACACAAGGAAAAAATCCATACGCTTTACTTGAACGCAGAAGCGCTTTAGCAAAGCTTTTTTCCTATACGATAGCTGTGATTTTGTATTGCAAAACAGGCCGATACATGTCAAGTAGTTTTGACAATAATTACAAGGTCCACTCACTAGCTGAAAGTAGATATGTACAAAATCCATAACCCAAGGGAAAAATTAAACAATGTTTTCCTCACGGTTTGATTGATTTGAGGATAACAAAATGTATAAGTGATCTTTTGTTCATTTAAATGTCTATTCTTTTTCAAAATTTACGCTGTGTCTTGTATTTAGAAAAAAAAAAGAGGTGGGGTGGGGATATCGTATCACGTATACAACTTTCCAACACACTACCGAAACCAAGAGGAAGAAATGAGGTTGTGCATTTTATAGAATGCTAAGCTAGAACATTGTGGTTGATAGAGTGGACTTCAAACAATGCAACGTAAAACTCCGATTTGTCCGCAATTTTGCAAAAACATCACGGAATTGAACGAAACATTTCTATTGGTGCAACCAAACCTAATACCCAAAAGGAATAAAAACCTCATCGTCTGTTCCATGTAAATCCCCGCTATTGCTCTGAAAGATTTGAATAAATGATTAAAATGATAAGGTTTTTTTTATACTGAAACATTATTACGTTTTTTCTTTGACATAAGACCCGTAATAAAAATATTACTTCATCAAAAGATCGCATACAAAAACCAGATTTACATACCATATGGTTATGTGCTTTGATTACCGGATATATACAGTTCATTGAAATAACCAATGCTTTATAATCTGAAGAACTTGGCGTTATTAGAAAATACTACATATCTAGAATATATCTTAATAACTTATAAAAGATGCCTGTCGTCGTGTTCAAATACACAGCAAGCTCCTAGAAACCAGGATATTCCGTACTGGATTTCTCTCATAGTATCGATAAGATACAAAGGTGACAAAATGCTTCAAAGGAAACCAAACATCCACGTGTGACGGGCGTCACTGTCCTCCTCTACCGATCTAGCAACAATGTTTACAGGGTCTACATCTATCGTCTATATAAATTGATTTAAATAGTCAAATGTTGTAATATGCTGCAATATGTACAAACCCGAAATTTCAACACTTCTCTTTTTCTGTCACCTTCGATCATAACTAGAACTTGAATTTTAACATTATTAATTTAGTGGACATTGTCTTGCCTTAATAACATAGATTGCACAAATTGTAATCTGGAAAATTAAAAAATGACCATGACGTTAAAACGAGAAAAATTTTGATTATATGGATAGGTGCCAAGTGATCCACGGATCAAGTCCCGTCTGAAAGAAATAGTACAATCTTTGTGCATCTAAAAGGAAAGTGTTGGGTCATCACTCCGTTTACGTGTATAAGTATGTACATGTACTGTCACAATTTAGATCTTTAGCCGATATTTTCGAATGTCAACCGTACTTGGACTCTTTTACGCAAAGTTGTTAATGTACATTTTTAAATTTTGACGCAAAATATCATAAAATCAACAAAAATAGTGATGCATATCATAGAAATGTCTGTAATTTGCATGCGAAAAAGGTTGTAGAATAGTGAATGAGGGTTTCTATTCAAAATAAGTAAACAGTTGCATTCTCAATTGGTTTTCCTTCCAGAGATTAATAACCCAATGCCAGGTCTTGCAATAAGCCTATCAACCTCATAAGGTCAGTAGGACACGGTCTAAATAACTGTGTATATGGCGTTCTTTGCAATTTATCGAAATCCTCTTATGGATATTCATAATTGTGTACCAAGTACCAAGATGTATCCCCTTAAAATATAGTTGACCAACAAAGACGAATGCATGATATAGACAAGTATTTCGATCGGATGTTTCGACAAACACTGGAAGATATCGAGTCTAATGGAGTCGTTACGTACAAGGCATGTTGTTGAACACGAACGACTTAAATATAACTTACAAAGATGAGGACAGAAACTAAACATCAATGACACAGTTGGAGTCTGAATTAATAAATCTCTTGTGTACCAGAGAAATAAGTACGGGAAAGAACAAAAACAAAGCATCAATTGCACATGTGACATACTGTACGTGTAATTACAGGATAAAGAACGGTCATAAATAATTACGTCTGCAGTATAATTCTGCTGAGTTTTCAATCAATCTGATATTTTACCCCTGAAAAATGAATTGTGCAACCAGGAAACCACTTGATCTAGCATTTAAGACAGTTATATCACTATGTACAAAGCAAAAGAAGATTGGGTGGTAAGCATTATCTAAGAGTTTGAAGAAATTTTACAGGCGGCCACCTACATTGGATTGTGAACAATAGAACAATGGTAGCAAGTTTAAGGATGTTCAACAAATGCTAATAGCACCAAACTAATCAAATGATATATAATAGCATGTGATCTCTAAATATTTAAATTCCAATTGATGATGTAATTTTATTTAAGGAATAACGAATCATTCTTTGAGTAGTATAAGATAATCAAATAAGGTCGGGGATGATCAAATCTAATAAAGCTCTAAGGGCTTTATGATAGATTTGATCACGCCCGACCGTATTTTATCTCTTCATAATATTCAAAGAATAATTCCTTACTACTTATATTTATATCATTTTTACTAATTGTACGATTAAATACTAAAATAGTCATTGATGAAGTGTATTTGAGAATACATTACAAAATTGATTTGTAGTGTTACATATCTCATAAACAACGACACTAAAAAATGTAAATATAAGTATTTAGAGAGAGAGAGAGAGAGAGAGAGAGAGAGAGAGAGAGAGAGAGAGAGAGAGAGAGAGAGAGAGAGAGAGAGAGAGAGAGAGAGAGAGTTTAAAAACTAGCAAAATAATGTAGTTATAAACTCATAAAAGAACACTACACGACTTTTTTTTACATTCGACTGTATGGTTAAGAAAAACGCATTTTTAGTACAACTTCATGTATAAATTTGTGATATGACGACGTACGGTGATTCAAACAACATCAACTGACATTGAACATGGAAACATCGAATTGACAACAGACTAGCAAAGCACATTTGGGAAGCTGTGACGTTGAACATGCGTGTAGTCGGAGGCAGCCATTTCAAAATATTTATATATAACAAAATATTTACATATATGATCCTATTATAAATGGAAGATATGTTTGTTTTACGTAAAAATTATAAAGTTCTGAGTCTTTTAATTAAGAGGTATTGAATAACAAAGTTATCTCACTAAATCTCAAGTTATTGAATATTTTTAAATTTCATTAAAAAAAAGTATTTGTAAGTTGAAAACACGTTACAAGTATTTAACTTTTACTACCTCCAATTACAGAAGAGTTACATTACAACACTCACAGTGGGTGCAGCAGATTTAGGTGGGTTACGGGTACTAGAGGGTGTGTCCGTGCCGGAGACACCGTTTTGGTGAGATTTGGTTACATTTGGTACTGAAGCGGAGCGCTGATGCTTCTCCTGTACAGTAGATGGTTTCGATCCCATGACACTGGTCAAGTGGTCCAGTTGTTCATTTCATGTTCTGAAAATCTATAAAGAAAAAAAATAGAATTGTATACTTCCAATTATAATTGCATGGTATTAACCGTATCTTCAAAGAAGGTTAATATAAACGCTTTGATATATTTGCAAATGTATTGTTATGGGGTATACCGGATATCGCTGACCTTTATATCGCAATTCCTTAATTGGGAATGAAATTAACAAGAAAATAGATGCAACAATATTTTTATTTGTCAGTAAAGTGTGTAAAAACAGCCACTACGAAATTTAGTGTTATAAATCATCCGTAGGTTCTTCTTATAATCAGTCTGCTAAACTGAAAAAGAAACCCGGGAGAGTTTCTTTTGTTTGCACAGGTAAATTTAATGATTCCAAAGTGCTGAAAATCTTCTAAACAAATCCCCAACTTTCCCATAGAAATTTAGTTAAAGTAAACACGCACCAGTGTGACAATACAAATATACAAATTAAAATTCGATTTCTAACAACCTTCTCTGTTAAATGGATTTTCATTGTGTACCCATATAATATATTTGCAGATGTGAATTATATGTTTTTCCTATTCAATTTAGAATTATTGATTATCATTTTAAAAGGTTATGCTATTAATTCCTAATATATTTAACTCATCCCATTGCTGAGAATCTTTGACAGGTGGTACCTCGTTCCCTGAATATTGTTTTAAAAAAAGTGTTAGCCAATTTTCGAAAGTTTCAGACAATAATTTCGGTTGTGATTCTTTTTCCATCAAGTGCGTCAGCATACAACACATGTTTTGTATATATATTCTTATTTTCCCGCATGGCTCGCATATGGAAATGACAGTCACAAGTTATTTAAGAAATAAACAGCAATTTAAAAAGTTCCCTGGGATATGAAGTTGGTTGGTCACGTGATCAAATCCTGTGAAGCCCGAAGGGCTTCTCAGTAGATTTGATCACGTACCAACCAACTTCATATCCCGGTGAACTTTTTAACATTGCTGTTTATTACTTATATTTACGTTTGAAAAAGACAAATCGTTCAGAACTGTTAAAATAACCGATATTTCATGTTTACAATAATTCAAGCGACAAGCGATAAGCGCGTGCTCATTGTGACGTCACGAAAACGTTCATACAGAATTGAACGTTTTCGCTATTCTATAGGTTCATATAAGGAAGCATATTTGCAAATGTAAATATATAGTGTTATGCAGTATTATCATAATCACGCAGCGGCTTTCCACCCCACCCCCGCCCCTAACATGTTCAGATTAATTAACTTTAGCCGATAAAACTAAATACATCATAAACCTTTAAAGAAGGTCCCTCACATCTCTAAAAATACCGATACCAAATTAACTATCTGGTGCCGATTATTTTGACTGGTGTGTGATATGATTTATGGATATAGAAGAAATACTCCTCACTACTATTTCAGAAGTTAATTTTACTTTTGTATAGTTTTCGGCAATAGGATGAAACATCAGAATTAAAAAATTCTAAGCAAAAACATAAATGTTTGGATGGCGGTTTACATGGAGTTTGTGAGAGTTATATAATCTGGAGTAATTTGCAAAACAAAAAAAAGTGACGCAATTCATTGTGCGTGTCGTCTGCTCTGTCGATCACGGTCTTTAGAATAAGGCGTTGATAAGCTGTATGCCTACTTTTGAAACTTCTATTATAATATTGAAAAATTTAACAGCATGTCTTGTCATGTGCCTACTGTGTATACCTCTTTGTTTATTTGAAAATTTAAACCACCGTCTTGTCAAGTTTTTGGAAAAATAATTATGTATAATATTCTTTAATTTATTTTTTGTAACTTAACAAAATGCAGTTTTATAAAAAAAAAACCAAAAACGTGAAGCTATTGATGGAGTTAACCACCATCATTAAAAAGCTGATTATGGTATACATTCAAACACAATGAATCCATCTGCATTATGTGCTTCGAAATTTCTTATGCAAGAGACCTGTTCAAAATCTAAAAAGAAATGGTTGCAACTTCCAGCGCCTATGAATGACACATACATAATTCTTTTGTAACCACCCACTGAATTGAGAAGACGGATCTAGAAAATGAAGGTATTAAGCATTTTTAAGAACACCTGTACCGAAAAAATTTGATTCTTTATCACCCGAGTGAGATCGTTGATGAAGTTTCCCATGCTTTTGTGGTTTTGAAAGAATTCATTTTTACCCATAAATCATGACTTCAATGCTTCATTTGTCCGAGGAAATTTTTTTTGATTATGATACAAGTTTAAATTCACGCCCCCGTAAAGTATATTACCTCTGAATCAGCAATTTGTTCAGGTTTTTCAAAAATCACAGGAAAATAATTAGCTGATGTTGAACGTACACCATTAGTTCCACCGAGATTTTTTAATTGCAAAATTAGATTTTTTACATTTCATGATGATTAAGATCCATTACGATAAAAATTACTAAATATCATATTAAAACCCCTTGAGAGAAACCACACGACAGTATTATAAAAAAATCTATTTAACTTTACCAACCAAAAATCAAATAGATTGCTACCTTGACCTTTGATATCATAGCACTATACATGTATATTAAATATCTCACTTTCTCTAACGCGATCCATTAATATTGATTTGATTTTATCTTGGTAGTTAAAATTTCAAGTGATGGGAATATTTGTTTGCCAAGTGGATGGCGTAACTTTTGATACCAAATTCTCATATTTCACAGACTTCGATTTTATTCGAAATTCTATGCAATCTCGATTATGGTAAATTTTCAATGAATTCAAATCCAAATATTGGTTGACTTGTTGTTTAAATTCAGGGACTTGAACACGATCTGAGCTTAATGTTTCTAAATTTTATTTTTTCAATTTTATTGTCTAACATGGTTAACTCGAGCATTTCTAATGCTTGACCAAATTTTCAAGTAACCAGAGAGACAATTTTTTTTTAAATGTCATTGGTCAAGTAACAAGCGAGATGACCAAATCTTAAATGTCATTAATCAAGTAACAATCCAGATAACCAAATTTTAAATGTCATTGGTCAATTAACAAGCGAGATGACCAAATTTAAATGTCATTGGTAAAGTAATAAGCGCGATGACCAACTTTTAAATGTCATTGGTCAAAATACAAGCAAGATTGTGACATTTTAAATGTTTTTAGTCAAGAAACAAGCAAGATGGCCAAATCTTAGATGTCATTAGCCGAGTATCAAGTGAGATTCAGAGTTCGGAGTTCTTTGTTTTGAACACATAGATGTAGCTCGAGTCTTGCTTTTGTTTACATTAAATTTTGAGCTAATACCGAGTCTAAGTTCATTTAAAAGTCAAAAAATGAATCATAAAACTTGTATCATATGTCTAAGATACAAGATGATATATATTACACTATATGCTTATCACTACTTTTATGCATGTATTATGGACTTAACATCTATTTTTTGAGATAGCTGATCGGTGTATGCATTTAAGGTAGTCACATGCGTTTTGCTTAAATCAACATATTTTTACCTTTTGTCCTTGTTTTCAATTCGGTATTATTGTATATATATTCCACGGGCACCTGACGTTTTGAATATTTTTCTCATTATCAAAAATATACAAGTATACCCCTACCTGTTAATGCAAGTATTATTAGGAAGGGGATATGTTCTTTTATTATGATAAAACTATATATAACATCAAATGTCTGCGATATTTTCCTTGAATTCTTTTCATATTCTTGTGTTGAAGTGTTGAATCTTTATGCATCGACCATGTTGACTGTGATGTAGGGAGGCCATTATTAAAAAGGTTTTGTCTGCTTTTAAATGCCATATATACGTACAGACATATGTTGCATGCATATCTGTTTAACAATATACAGTCTGTCTTTTGAGAAAAAATTCATTGAAATTACGCAATGACAGTAATATTCTGTTAACAAAGGTCCGTCAAATAACTCAACTAATTACCTTTGATAAAGAATGGTTTCACTCTTGCAAAGTCTTGGAAAATGAAGTGAAATTGGCGCCATCGAACTAAAAACCACAAAGGTAAAAGGATACATTCGGTGTATGTTAGTTACCTGTGCGTTTACGTACCGGTGCATCTCTGGGGTGTAATGATATTATTAATATTTAATACACGAATCTTATCAGGCTTCAATACGCTCCTGCTAGTGAACTTACAGTGACGACATGGGTTTTTTTCCGTCAACATCTAATAGCATCGCTAAAAGCAATAAATATTTAACCTACTAATAGATTGTGTACATTCTCAGAGATTTTTTCTACTTTGAAAAAATATATGCTCCGTATTTGAACATCTGATTTTACTAAAACTTTCAAAAGCATGAGTTTCTTTATGTGATTACAAGTAAAGCCCTTGGCTCAAAAAACCATTACCATTTTTAGCGATTGTCAGTTCGCATTTTTCGTATTCTTTTGTAACTTTAAAATTTGCCGCATGTTTATAAATACCTAGGTTTTGGGGGCACACTAATTTCCAATAATGCACAGAATGTTTTCCTCCAACTGCCCTCTCTTCCAGAATTAGCGACAGTATAAACTACGGACAGGTAAATTATGTAGACGTCTTATCAACAACTTGTAAGCCTAACAATAGTTAAATGACTGGATTGTGGTTAAAACCTGCCACATGGTTAATCTTATGTACACGACGTTTTATCGATCCCAAAAAATTTAAATGCCGTATACCTACATCGGGGCTTCCGGGTAATGTTTGTTTTTATGGTTGTCAAAATAATTGAAGAAAATTAGATAAAATGTCTTTTACTGTTCTTCACTTTTTACATGGTTCATGTCAAGTTTCAGTCATTTTGAAACTTTGATATCCGGTTTTATATAACAATTAGACTGGGACAAAACTAAAACTGAACTACGGGGATGTCAAAAACTTTTTAATCAAAAATATCTCTATATAAAATGTTTTGGTTTTCTTTAGGAAAATGCATACCAACTTACTTGATTTGTTTGGTGCTAATCATTGAAATAAGTGCAAAATATTCACAGTAGTTATCGGGGGGAGGGAGGCTACATATTTAAAGCTATACACGCTATAATTTGCGTCAATTTTGGATGCCGGCAAAAATGCATGTGGTTGATTACTTACAGTAAGTAAGTAAGTAAGTAAGTAAGTAAGTCAGCTACATGTGTATGTATTATAAAAAGTATTTTGTCCTAAACATAGACAAGGAACTCTTTGTTGTTACTTTTCATGAAACATATCCAAGCTAAACGCAATGTCGTAAATTTTTGCCGACCAATAGAGAGAGAGAGAGAGGGGGGGTCACTGTACTTCAACAAACATAAATTTATTTTAATGCATCCATCGTTTATAGTTAAATCAGCCGTGGTCATTAAATCCAATTTTACTACAATTTAAACAAGGAGTAGACATTTTTATAGACAATATCATACGACTTTAATAGGTTAATGGTTTTCTTCTGCCTTGTGTGATATTTTTATTGCTCAATTATTCTTCCTTTTTTGTGCTAAAATCTCGGTCAATGGACTCGAACTGTTTTTGCAAACTCATATATAATATAAACTGTAATTTTCTACTATATTCGACTATACCACTGACCTTTGAATTTACGCGGTCAACAGAAGCAAGATTTTTATTTCGATGTTAAATCAAAATATTAGTCCCGGCTTCTATTCAAAGATGTTTTGTAAACAATATGGCCGGGTATTTTATGTTACAGTATTTTGAAATGATTTCGTGGCGTCGATCTGTTGTATCTCAATAGAACGTTAATTGGATTTAAAAGTTCGCTACTGTTTAAGACTTTAAGGGGGGATTTCACTTTCCGTAAGTTGAACCGTCCTACAAGTCTTTAATTTGATAGCAAACAAATTGAATAAAATCAAAAGAAATAATTTCTTCCCTGCCGGCAAAATGACGTCATTACTTTTTGTTTATGTTGAACCATTATGATGTTAATTAATAAGATATTGAAAATTGAAAGACGTCATTTTATAAGAAGTCTTTTGAATAAAAAACGTGGCAAAATTATTATAAACAAATTTTACATCATATATAAACTTATTTATTTAGCAGATACAAAGCATGAGTAAACAAGCTTTATATGATTCAAGTGTTCCCGCCCTCGCGGAGGGTGGGAGGGGGTTGAACTTACTTTCTTGAGTAAAATTATTGATAATGATTCGCTGAAGAAAGAATATTTGACACAATGATAAGAGTAATTAACAATGTACACATACACAGGCATGTGTTTCTACATTGAAAGAATACCCCACGGAAAAATGATACAGCTGTTGGGTCTGATTTTATTTTACAAAAAAAAAAAAACAAAAAAAAAAAAAAACAAATGCCTGCATGTGACTTGTTTTGGGGGTTTTGTTGTTAATAAAATCATAAACCTGTCTATTCTTCATGCAGTAAAAACAACTTTAAAAAATATTTTGGTACGAGTTCTCCTACGTAGTCTTTAATTAATACCAGCGCATAGCCCGAAAATGGACTTAAGTCTTTGTCCGGTACGGTAAGTAGTGTAGACGTCCAAATGACGTTATTTAACGTGTTTTTTATAAGGTTTGAATTGGGTTAAAACGAGGATATTTACTTTTCTGAGACATAAGATATTTTAACGGTATATCAAATTCATGCACGACATGTATTTTGATAGTCTGGGTTTTTTTAAGACATCGAAAATCAAAGAGTAAGCAAGGGCATCTCTTCAAACGTCACATGTAAGACGACGCGTTTTAGACGTCACTGACGTAGCTATAAAACAAACTATTTTCAACGTCGTATAGATGTGTTCTAAAACATGCATGTCAATTATTGTTATATTTAAGGAGAAGAACTAGTAAGTTGTTAGAACTTGTTTCTGATATGTTCAAAACAATAGATGTGTTCCATTTAGGAATACCATGTGACCAACAGACACATGCAAGTGTGTCTGCTTATCTTTAAACCCTTTGTTGGGTAATGTTTAAAATAAATTAAAAAAGGAACTGGTGGGTAGAAAATCCCAAGGGTAAACAAAAGACTTTTAACAAAAGAAATAACTGCCAAATATGTTTTTAAGTTACACGACACCGTTTGTATAACTTATTAACTCTAAATGTAACTCGTTTGGCGGTTGACATGGTAGAATCCAAATTCAATTTCACTGAAAAGGAATTCGAAATGCTATTTTTAAAATTTCTTTTTAAGTATGGGTGTGTCTTTGAATTTTTATACAATTTGATCCCCATACGCCAAATTCCTATTGTCCTTGACTGCAGTATTTCTTAAATACATCTTGTCATTCATTTCTTGCCAGCGTGTTACGGTGAATAAAGAACTACTGTCTACTAAATAAGGCTTTAAATACCTGTTAAGGGCCATCAGCTCGTGCAACTGATTGCATTTTAGCGTATATTATTGATTTATTTAATGGACACATTATTGTTCAATTTGTCTGTTGATCAATTTCTAAGTCCATTTGCAAGAGCATGAAAATTGATGAGATTACACCGTGTAAAACATCCCTTGTTCTTTTCAAAATACCGATATAATAACTCAAAAATGGATTTTTATATCTTCATCCAAAAGTTGTTAAATTGTTTGATAGGTCACATATGTGAAAAAAATTAACTACGGGGAAACAACCGCGTTGACTTTCGTGAATTAGCAATGAAATGCGTAAATCTTAGATAAATACTGTTGTTAGTGTGATCTTGCCAGCACAATTTGGAGACTGAGATGAACTCGAGTATAACCCTGATCCAAAACTTGTTTACCTGTACAAGAAAGTAACTTAAAGCAAAGCTATGACTTACCTCTGTATGTGAAGATTCCGAGGAGATATCAAGCCTCTCTATATTAATATTAAAACAAGTTAAATCCCCAGACACTAGAATAGAAGTTTTCTCTTTTTTAACCGATTGACGCAGGTAATAGCGTTTGAACAGGTATCGGGGTCACGTGACAATATCAAACAAACCTTGTTTTATCGGGTTCCTTCAATGGTTCGCTGACCATTGTTATTGGAACCGTCGTAGGGCGCTGAGCTCAATGAAATACAATCACCGTAAATATCTAACCCAACAGAATATTTTAAAAGGCCTCCACGATTAGCTCCCCTTCGTTACTAAAGAAGCATCCATGGTGGTTTTAATTTAAAAGGATTTTCTTACCTAATTTAAAGCGTTGTTTTTATATTTGAATTCCGATATTTGAATTTACACACCCGTTTGGAGGAAAATTCAAATTATGAATTGAGTTGTTGACTTAACTGTAATCTTTTGAAATGATCCTTTGTAAATAATTGCGATATGGAGAATGACATCTGCAGCAGCTATTCATAGTATTTCCAATGCCCTATTAGATTTCGCAATGAATTGGCAGCACCACGTTAAAGTAACCCTTTTTGACATTTAGTATATTGCGGCGAACTGGGAGCTCTGCAAATGGAAGTCACCATGTAATAACAGGCTAAACCTAAAATAAAATGACATTGAGAATATTAAACTGCTACTTCCAGCACCCTGTCAGTCGTGATATCTGGTTGCAAACCAATACATATAACTTTACAAAGATGACTGCTCTATTGACATCCAGACTGACAGTTGTTTTATGTCAAGTTGACTATCTTTTAGTTACACAATGGAAGTAGATGACAACGGCAAAAAAAAAGCAAATCTGAACTCCCAACATTAACCATAAATAATTGTTAACATGACAATTATATCTTTTATTTATGATTTATACTATTTTCCTTTTTTTTTATTTCCTTTGCGATTTCCTTTGTAAAGTTAAGGCATCAAAGCTAAGTGTTTAAAGTGCCAGGATGCCCAGAATGGGGAAGATGTTCAGAATCTGGCCAAAGCCAGCGTTCGATGCAATTGTCCCATTATTGGGCAATCTTCAAATAAGAATAGGCACCATTGGCATACTGAGTGTACAGACGCAGAGTTGCAAGAGCAACTTAGATATTATGTTTTAAAATCGATCTGTTAAAGTGGATTTGGTGGTAATGATTATGCAATTTTTATATAATTTTCTTGGTTACACAAAATTGTATCCAACAACCTACACTTAGAGGAAGAGGAAACTATGCTTTGTGCTTTTAATGGTGTAACAGGGACGTGGTTTCTTTCTGGCATAGCTCGGAAAAACACATCAAATGTATTTGCTTCATCGCGGAATTAAAATCATTTTTTTTTTTACAAAATGGACTTTAAAGCATTGGCTAGACAGAGTTTAATGTCTCTTCTGTAGTTTGTCGTTGTTTAAAGTACACACAAAAAATTACCATATATTAAGTTCAATTAATATAGGAAATGAGGTTTTCTTGGACTTAAGTTGCGTTTGAATGTTCAAATAGATTCAAAGTTACAAGAACATAGTACTAGTTACACATGCACACAAGTCTTGAATGGCAACATCCGGGACTTAACAGTAATTATTCTAACCACCATATAAACGATTTGTTATCAAGATAACTGTACGAGATAACTGTATATCTCTTAAATCCTGATAAGGTCATGACGATAAGCAATGGCTGGACATCCTGTAAATAGTCCAATATATGTGTGTACAAGATCTAGAGTTGTATGATGTCGGCAGTCCTTAAACAACTATTCTCTAAGTACCTGATCATAACCAACACAGTAACAAGTGGGACACTGTTAGGACTTGGTGACGTCATCACTCAGAGTCTGGAGGCTGAGTATGCGTCCAGAGCGGGAAATGTGGCTCACCAATTTGACATCCATAGAACAGGTATTTGTATACGTGCTTCAGTAATTGTTGTTTTAGGGTCTTTGAAATTTAAGGGTCAATGCCAATTGAACACTGGTTATGATGATGAACCGTTGCAAAGTTGACTGACCTTGATGCTATAAAATCAGGTTTTCTAGTTAATACAAACTAAGTAAGACGTAGATTGGAAGACAAAGGAAAACTTTTTAACTTTTGTTCCGCCTGCTTTTTGTTTGTTTTTTGTTGTTGATATTTTGTACTTGTATTTGAGTCTCTCTGGTAAACCAGTTAGCTTAAGGCAACTGGTGTACTCTAAATGGCCTTGAAAACTGATACTCGATAACAATCATAGAACTTTTATACAAACCGTTTGAAATCTACCATGTACCAATGGATTCTGGGAACTTTAATATACATATCTTCATTCTTCCGAGCTTTTATTTTCATTGTAAGGAAGGATGATTCTGATGGGGCTGATAATTGGGCCATTTGGTCACTTTTGGTACACCAAACTGGCCGACAAACTGGTCCTCGGAACGGGACCAAAGGTAGTGCTCAAGAAGATTGGCGTGGATCAAATAATTTTTACCCCTATCATCACTTGCTTATTTTTTGGAGGTAAGAAAATAGTGGATTATTTTTATGTAATTTAGATTAATCAAGGATAAACATATCCTAAAATTACCATTGAGGATTAATTATGTATGGGTTTTTTTCATTACATGTAGATGTGCTTAAATAGATATATTTGTTTTGAAACATTGAAGACGAAATAGTTAAAAATATATTAAGGGAGCACAGTTATATTTAAGTGCTTTCCATTAAAAATTCTGTTGCATAATCTAACATAAAGTTAATCCCCTACTAAGGCTACTGATTACAATGTCCCAAGTAACAGACTGAAGTATTCAATGTTTCTGCTATGATCTTTAATTTATTGCACCTATGATGTACAGGCATGCACTTTTAATGTCTAAACTCTCTCTCTCTCTCTCTCTCTCTCTCTCTCTCTCTCTCTCTCTCTCTCTTACACAGATATTTTAATATTTTATTCAGATATAAGGAAACCAACTCTAACTCCTCTTCCTAAGTTGCCCAGAAAAAGAAAATATGTATACATTAAAGGCTATCTTTCTAAGATAACTGGTTCTCAAAAAGAGAAATTGGTTGTAGAACCAGAGAGATATATGTGCACGATAAATTGATATCCGACTTGTATCAATGCACGAGTAACACAATTTTAAAAGTAGACGTGCAAAGAGCGTTGGAAACGTGCAAAAAAAAATTCAAAGCTTGAATCAACATCTTTAAGTGTTGATAAATCAATCGAAGTTGCACCAGTCTATTTGAATACACCCCTTTAAAACATCATAAAAGAAATTGTCTCAAGCATATCAATATTTGTATGCGTATGGGTTGATCATTAGTCGTTAAAAGTTGTAGCTTCAAAGATCAAGCATCCCAGAAGATAGTAAAAAATCAATTTCTGCAATAACTGCACTCACGTGTATACTTAATCACGCCAATGTTTATGATTTCAGGAATGGGTCTTCTTGAGGGGAAAGATTTCAATGGTGCCTTGAACGAAATCAAGACCAACTTCCTTACAGTTTATTCAGTAAGGGATTTTGCATTCCTGTCCAATTTTTCAAAACGTCAATTATATGAATAAACTTAATCAAATATCCATCAGAGATTCATTCGAGTTAAATAGATCATGATTTTTAAATTTTAGCTTAATGGTTGGATAATCTTAGTTAATAATTTATCAACTTTGTGTATGACTCGTTTTGATGTGTTGCCATGATGGAAATCCAAAGATAACCTATGTTCCCCTTCATATTATAGGTAGACTGTTGTGTGTGGCCCCCCGCACAGTATATCAACTTTCATTTCATTCCGGCCAGATTTCGGAGCGTCTATGTCTCTTCTATAACACTTTGCTGGAACACTTTCCTGTCGTATATGAAACACAGGGTACATACATTCAGCATGGATATAGAAACTGTACCTCCATCAAGTCTTAGAAAAATTGATATAAATTATGATATTACGTTAACCAATTTGCTTCTTTTGCAGGGTATGAAAGCCGAGTAAAATTAAACAGACTTGCAGACTCCTTCACATTTTATGGGGAAAATTGTGAATCGATCAATGCTGTTGACACGAGCTCTTCTTTAAATTTTTTATTAAATATTTTGAATTTTCTTGCAACTATTAATTGTGTCATTCATAGCAAGGTTTCATTCCAAGGCACGTCCTAGAACCCTTTTTGCTGCAGTTTCACATTGAGCGGTATTCACTAATTGCAGTAGCTTTAAAAGCCGAACATGGTTTGCATCCGGCTAGCAGCTTCATTGATTCGATTCGTCATCCCAAAATCGGTTGTACCAACCTTTTATGACTCAGCAACTTATCTAGTCAACAATCACGTCATAATTATCTTATAAGTTGGCTCCAATAATCGTTTTTAATTCTATTAATTAATAGTTTGTTTCGTGTGTGCGGACTCATCTTTGCTAGGCATGGGTTTTCGATATAGTACCTTTCCCAAAAATAGGAAACCGATTGTATCAAAATCTCCTTTGTAAGCGAAGATGTTCAGGACTAAACGGCTTCAAAAATAATTATTTTTTTTAAGGAATATTGTATTTAAAAAACATTCCATTCGAAGATTGGGTCAGTTCTCATGCTTTTTCGGTTTGAATTCCAATTGATATACACATTATATACTCATTGTAAAATTTCCTGTAATTCACTCCAAGTTCTTACTATCAACAAAAATACACTCTGTACACAATTTTAATTAATGGTGCTCATATGGAGCTTTATAACCTGAATATTAAGCCAAAAACTATCAACCTTTTCATTATTCATAATGTGAGATATTGCTAATTATATCAGTTACAAAATAAAGGTTCCTCTGATCAATAACGACAGTGTTTTAAGACGGTTATATGTACACAAACCATGTAGCTACATATAATCAATCTATCACATGAGAAAGAAGATAAAGGGACACAACTCAATCTACATGTACTGTGTTTTTTGATCATCTTTAATTTGATTACAATCTAAATTTAAGATCTTCCAAAAGTACTCTCAATAAAAGCAGTCACTATAAACTACTAAAAATACTATTAATTGTGGTACAGCATCATATTAAATACATATGTATCCTAAACACAATCATTGAATCAAGCACAAATTAGTTTGAGTTAATCAATACATACACATTGATGTAATGATTGTAAAATGTTAAGATAATAATTTCCATTAAACACATATGAAAGTCCTGACTTGGGTAGTTGTGTAAATACTTGAACAACTGAACATGAAATATTTACTTTCACTAAATTAAACACTCCTTTTTTCACCTTGTGTCTTTTACTACAATTCACTATACACAATCAACTGAATGCATGCCTCATTGGGTCTTCTCTTCCTTGGGTCATTTATTTGTCTGCAAAGGACAACATCAGTTTTTAAAAAGTTGTGGTTGCCTTACAACTTTTGTTCTGGGAGCTGCAGGCTTGTAGATGATTGATCAATCTATGAAGACAGCAAAACCTGAACAATGTAACAATAACAGAAACAGCAATTGTTTTCAAACAATTTGTCATTAATATAAATCCTTTATGTGCATAAAATTGCATAAAACTGTATTATCCCTATTCAGTACCTTAAGTGCCCGCCCAGAAGTACATGTAGGAGAGACTGGGCAAATTTCTAGCATTTTGTATAAAACCTGTCATGCATTATTTTTTTTGTACGATTTATATATAACTAAAAAAAAAATACATGACTATGATATATGACTATATTATAACTATAAAGTGGCAACACTTTAAAACATCAATTATCAAAATCTATAGAACGGTATCTTAGACAAAATCAAACCAATTTATTATAAAAACACATCAAAATAAACAATTCTGATCACAATGAACTGATTTCAATCACTTGATCTTTAAATAAGTTTTAACATTAATGGCTAGTGTACAACAGGAAAATAATATATAGAATACAGTACATGTCACCAGTTGTGTAGGTACACTGTATGTATAACCTGCAAATCCCTTTGTCCATGAGAACATTATTTATATGTTATTTTGTGACTCCCTATTGGCCAAAATAAACAAGTCCAGGTCAATCTTTTGATCAGCAATTTGTGAAAATTATGTACCATATATAAATAAAATGAAATAAAATAACATTAAAATGAAATCTTTCAAAATTAAAGCAAATTATCGTACAGTAATCCCACCAAAAAGCATCCATTAAGATACACAACATTTTTTTTAACCCATTATATAAATTCTTTTTCACTCATTTACTCCAGTGTACCTAGCTTGTCTTGGAATTGGAAATACAACAAACAAATCATTTTATTAATACATGTACTAGCATAACAATAATCATGTGTGAACATCAGAATAATCAAAGTGGCACAGCCACAATTAATAACGATCAACAATAAACAAAATGCCCATGTAAAGAAACAAAACAGGCAATGTTATAACAGCCAGAGTTACTTGTAAACTGTGTACTGCAGGGGCTCAATTTTAGTGGACAAAAACTTGTGGACTTTTGGCCAGATTTCATTTGAATATTTTCCTGTAAATTCTTCCAAAATTCCTAGATTCCTGTTGAAAGAAATAAAAAATAACTCATAGAATTGCATTAAAATGCAACTGTTTTAATTATACATATATCAAATTAAGAGATTGATTGCAAGTGCATTTTTGAAATTTTGTGATATACTATAAGCAGACATCAAGCTTTAGATACCATTTTAATAGTTCTGTAATTTAGAAAATTTATATCATGGACATTCATACTAGTACTAATGATATATATATATATAGGATCTCTCATGATTTGCGATGGTATATGATTTTTATCTAACGAGTTGTGTGTTTTCTATCCTGAGCCTTGGCGAGGGGATAGAAAACACACAACGAGTTGGATAAAAATCAAATACCATCGAAAATCATGAAAGAGATTCTTTTTATCACATGTTTTACCACAAGTTAAACCTCAATTTTTTGTTAAACCTCAATCTTTATGTAAACATTATAATTGTGAGCCTCACAACACATTCACTACAAGACGTCAACAACTTTACGCATGGAAAAAAGTTCCTTGAAGTATAACAAACAAACATTTCATTTTCTAGTATATTTTTATCAATTTATAAAAATATTGAAACAGCATTACTGCACATTTATAACTCTTCGTTTTTCAACTGAATTATTTTGTTACTTTTTCATTCTACATCAATATCTGCCTAAAGCTACGTAATGTTTAATTACCGGTATGACGTCACGTGGCGTAAGAACACACAGTGGAATATCAAAAATTTATCCCATGAGTGATATCCACTGTATATTGAGATAAACATGTGATAAAATAAATACATCTAATGTAATCAAACTGTCATGTTGTTTGACAAACACAACTATAAAATCATTTTAGATCAATCCAGAGAGGTAAAAAAAATATTTAAAACTCATACTAACAATAGAAATCAGGAGATCAAAAACATACTGAGCCAAAAATTACAACTATAGCTAGCAAATCTAAAAGCAAATTATTATTCTGAGATAGAAAAGCAAACTTAAAAACTATTTTAACTTACCTATAATAATTAAGTACAGGTTCCGTATAGGCTTGATAAGTTTCCAGTCTTTTTTTAACTGTTTCGGGTTTATCATCTTCTCTTTGAATCAGTTCTTCCCCAGTGACATCATCTATTCCCTTTACATAACAACATTAATACATAAATTATTCAAACTCTTTGAAAACATACAAATATATGGTAAATCTCTAATATATTATAAATCTCTCTCTCTCTCTCTCTCTCTCTCTCTCTCTCTCTCTCTCTCTCTCTTTGTGCAATCTTTCTATTGCATTAGCAATACATACTGGAACTTTGGGAGGATTGAAATCTGTATTATAAATCCTGCCACTAGGAGCATGTGTCCACCTGCTGGTCAGTCTACTCATAATGATTTCAAATGGAACATTAAGGTTGATGACAACATCAGCTGGTTCTTTTGTGTGCAGAGCCTCAGCTTGTGGCACAGTCCTTGGAAACCCTTCAACATTCAATTAGAATTGTATATATGTTAGCTTTTAATTTGAACCCAGATTTGAACCTGTGCCCCCCTGAATCTCTAGTCAGATGCTCTACCACGTCCACTTGAGCTATCTGGTTCTAGTATTCGAACCTGTCTGACCGTCACACATACACTGTATGAACAGTATAAAATATTACCGAGCACAGAAAGAGGCAGGCAAAGCCTGCCTTGTGAAGCGAGGCTTACAGGTAACACGTATATATAAGGAAATCATTGAAAAATAGAAGTTAAATCAGGGGTACGAAGGGCTGAAAATTTTTTTTCCAGCTCAAGGGCGCCGCCATTTTGTTCGACAAATTTAACTCATTCCTTAAATGAGTGGCACTTTTCTATGTTTATTGTCCCTTAACTCTATTAAAAACTTTCCAAGTTTTCAATGGAAAGTAAGTTAAATGAAAATAATTGACTATGCATACCTGATAAGTTATCAACAGTGCTTTAATCAGGAGATAAGAGTAGTTTTACGTATGTCTTATCAAGTTATTAGATGGAAAATAAAAACATTAACATCAAGAAACCGATCTTTTAGATATTGAATAAAGTATAAATAGAAAATTTATCAACTTATAAAATGGATAAGCATTAAAAGAAGAAATAAAAAATTCTCGGAATCACGTACTTTTCTTCGGCTATTTCCGAAGACACAACTTTTACGTTTTAAGTATGAAACATGACATCTTAATGTAGACTGAGCATGCAACGTTTAGTTTAACTTTGGCTTATGATTTGAGTAGGCAGGCAGATCCTAGTACTGTCTGTGTATCAAACCTTTAAAATCTGCGCTCGGTCCAACGGTATCACCATTTACATATTATATGCTTTGTGCGATGATGTGTATGCTCACCATCAAGAAGCCAACTATCATGCTTCAGTTTCTGAAGTTCATTGAGAATCAACTGGACCATAACATTATCTGGAACTAGTTGTCCACTGTCAATGTATTTTTTGGCTTGTAACCCTTCCTCTACAAAAACAAAAGTAGTGGAGTTTTATTTACATAAAAACGAAGGGTTGTTTTACTTTTATGTTACTTAATAAGGATATAAATAAAGATATTGAAGAGTGAAGATAGGTTAAAGAACTTGTCGATATTTTATGCAATATAAACAAAATGACATGCACGTCGGTCCCATTTCAACAGGTGTATAAATGATTTACAATTGTCTTTCTCTGTAAAAGGTGTTAAACTTTTTCATTTGATAACGACAAAGCTTACTTGACTTATTGTGGATTTGAGATCGCAAAAGGTCACCACTTGAAAGGTGTTTAAGCCTGAAATCTTTGACAATTCTGGATGAAATTGTTCCTTTTCCTGATCCAGGAGGCCCCATTATTATAGTTCTTAATGTCTTAGAAATCATGGTTGGCTTAATGGTTGAAATTATTAGACTGTATATCAACCAAACTTTCATAAAATCAACGAGTTGGACAAACCGAAAGTACAACCATTGTTAGTTAACTTGTACGTGTTTTATTTCATTACAAAAAAAGTACTCTCGTCGGTGTACTTTTTTCAATAAAAAAACCAATGGGAATGTTTCAATTTCAAATCCCCTGGATATAATCTTTTATATCTTATCATTTAATATTAAAATGAGAATTTTCTAGGTACGATCTACTTCTAATTACCCAGTTGATGGTTGTCGTAAAATTTAAATCTCCACAGAAGGCTTGCCATATTGTTATATAATCATTTATAGGTATAAAAAACAATTTGAAACATTAATTAGGCTAACTATATTAGAGTACCTTTAAATCATTCGAATTGCGACATTTTACGACAACATATTCAAAACACGCAACACGAGGGAAGGAGTTATTATAGTAGTACAATTTACTATCTTAGCACCAGCCTAAGCACCATCTTCATAGGGCATGCGCAAAGTAAAGGTGGGTCATATGACAGGCGTACTTCCTACTTTCTGTTTTGAACCATTACATTCAAACGAAGAGGTATTTTTTTTCTTAATTTGTTATATTAATGACAATATCCTATTATAGTAACAAAATTTGTTTGAGAATATAACCAAATACAAAACTCTTTTACTTTTCTTTGAAAATAAACCCAATCGTAGAATCCATACATTTATATCTCGGATTTTTGCTCAAATTTGAAAGGGAAAAATTTGGCGTCAACCTCATATTACCCTTTCTATTTACGATTTAGTCCTACCATATATTGGTAAGCACACCCCAGAATTTGCCAAAATTAAATTATAATCACTCTATAAACACTCTCAATTTTATGGGCCTGATATATGTCTATAGACTCTATTAGAGGGATATGTAATGTGCACTATTCAAGAACTGTCTATTGCAGATTATAATCAGTGTGTCGTAGTATTAGCAAAAGAATGGCCAATGCAAGTAAGTTTGTTGGTTTTATCAATTAACCTATATACCAGCACCATAGTTGCATACAGACATTTTTTTTGCATTACCACAAGCAGCATACAATGCTACAAGCGTTTCCTTAGTCCGAAATATCTGACGTTTTCCTGTCTTTTTTAGCTCACCTGAACCGAAGGTTCAAGTGAGCTTTTCTGATCACCCGTTGTCCGTCGTCCGTCCGTCCGTCCGTCCGTCCGTCCGTCTGTCCGTCTGTAAACTTTTCACATTTTCGACTTCTTCTCTAAAACCACTGGGCCAAATTTAATCAAATTTGGTACAAAGCATCCTTATGAAAAGGGGATTATAAATTGTTAAAATAAAGGGCACAGCCCTTTTTAAAAGGGAGATAATTGCGAAACAGTGAGTATAGGGTGTGTGTCTTTAAAAATCTTCTTCTCAAGAACCACTTCACCAGAAATGCCAATATTTACACAAAAGCTAGTGTATATAGTGAAGATTCTAAATTGTAAAAATCGTGACCCTCGGACCAAAACTGGAGCCCTAGGCGGGGTTCAAAGTTTAGCATAGAAATATACATAGAAACATGTTTACAAGATTTACAAGATTTTTGTTCCATTAATTCAACTAAATTGTGCACCAAAAAACCCAACTGTGTCTCCCTGATTATTGACAACTCATGGCATAAGTATATAAGTTTGTTTAATCAAGAAATGACGGATGAATACGATAAGGTGTAAAAATTCACTAAACATTATTTTGTTTATCGCTTACAGTTTATTTGGAGACCGTGCCCGATAAAAATAAAAATTAATATGTAAATTTATTTGTTGTCGGGCACGGTCTCCAAAATAAATGGAAGCGATAAATGTATCTTGTGATTTTGTTGTATATTGATACGGCATAGACTGGTTCGCCAGCTTTTAGGAAATAGCAGTGACGAGAAAAATTTATTTTTAGGCCCACAAGTTATCTTCACACGCTTGCGATGGAATGCCGAAAAAATCTTTCGGAGAGTCAATAGATTTATTTTAAAAGTAAAACGGCTTTAATAGTTATAAACAAAGAAAGAGAAACATCTTTCGATTAAGTAAAACCGCTACAAAGTGTTAGCCTGAAAAAATCTCTGGAAGCCAGGCAACTGTATATTTATTTTACCTACTGGTTATGGAAAGTCCTTAGCTTTACAAAAAACCAATTTCTACACTGACACGACCCCACTCTCTAAGTTTATAGCTCCATATTTTATAAACACATAAGATATAATATGTACAGACCATGTGCTAATCATGCTAATTGTGTGTAGCCTGTGTGCATTCAATTTATATGTGCTGACTTATTCTTATCGGACCTTTACGAGAAAACGGAGCTAAATCAGATTATTACCATCCTCAGCAGCCCCATAAATCAAGTTATAATGGGCATGGATTGGAATGCTACGAGTAGTCTAGTGCCAATTATAACTTACTCAACAATGAAAATATATTTCCGATGTAAATTAATATTTACAATACCCACATAACCAATAAACAATGTATTGTCAACGGTGTCAATTAATTTGTTCTTGTTAATTTGATATTTATTGTCAAATTCATGTTTAGTTCTTCTTAAACCTTCTTTCTTTGATCCGCCTCAATCTTCTTTCCGATTTATTTTAAGTGTGCGCATTTGCTGTGCGCGAAGCTGCAGTGAGTTTTCCCACTGTTTACCTGTCCTTGAATTTCCTAGCGGCAGCGTTTGGAATCAAGGGCAGGCTATCCAGTCTAAGATACGGCAGATCTACGCAGATTCTGGTGTAGATTTATTTGTAAACAACACTACCATAGGTAATCTTGTTTCACACGGAAATTGAAATAAATAAAAGTATGTTTTATTATAATTAGGGAAACACTGTTAATGTGTTACACTCGTATACTAATGATAAACCCGTGAAATTTGTTCAAAGACTGTTTAAAGCAGAAAGAAGTCAATTTATTTTTAAACTTTGAAATTTCTTCGATTTTTGTAACCATGATGAGTTATGATTCATTGTATTACAAATGCATCACTACGTATTTTATAAGGAAATATACTGAGTATACAATCACATGGTGATATGTTAAAATTGCAAATAAAAATATAGTTGCATATACACAAACCATTTTTATATACTGATAATATTTGATATACGACTATTGGTACAGAAAATTAAATTAATGATATCTATATTAAAGAAAATGTCAGCTCGACGCCTTTGTGGCCGTTCCGGCCTTTGATATGTATAGGGAAGATTCTAAATTGTAAAAATCGTGACCCTCGGACCAAAACTGGGGCCCCAGGCGGGGTTCAAAGTTTAACATAGAAATACATAGGAAAAATGTATAAAAATCTTCTTCTCAAGAACCATTGCACCAGAAATGCCAATATTTACAAAAAAGCTTGTATATATAATGAAGATTCTAAATTGTAAAAATTGTGAGCCCCGGACAAAAAGTGGGGCCCTAGGCGAGGTTCAAATTTTAACATACATGTATATAGGAAAATGTTTAAAAATCTTCTTCTCAAGACCTATAATGCAACAGTTTGGAATATTACTATGTAGATTCTAATTTGTAAAAATCGTGACTCCCGGACTAATACTGGGGCACCAAGAGGGGTTTAAAATTTAACATTTTAAAAAATACATAGAAAACGTTTAAAAATGTTCTTCTTGAGATCTACAATGTTACAGTTTGTGGAATTACTATACATGCATCCCTGGCTTATGTAGATTCTTAATTGTTAAAATCGTGACCCCCGGACTAATACTGGGGCCCCAAGAGGGGTCAAAGTTTAATATAGAAATATATAGGTAACATGTTAAAAAAACATCTTCTTGAGAACTACAATGCTACAAGTTGTGAGATTACTATGCATGCAACCTTGGATAATGTAGATTCGATAGTTTTAAATTAGTGACCCCTGGACTAATACTGGGGACCCAAGATGGGTTAAAATTTTAATGTAGAAGTGTATATGGAAAATGTTTAAAAATCTTCTTCTTGAAAACTTCAATGCTTCATTTGTCAGATTACTACGTAAGCATCCTTAAATAGTGTAGAAGCTGTGACCCTCGATCTAATACTGGGGCCCCAAGAGGGGTTCAAAGTTTAACATAGAAATGTAGAGGGAAAATGTTAAAAAATCTTTTTCTAGAGAACTACAATGCTTCAACTTGTGAGATTACTATGCAAGCATCCTTGAATAATGTAGATGCTAAATTAATAAAGCTGTGACCACTGGACTAATACTGGGGCCACAAGAGGGGTTCAAAGTTTAACATAGAAATATATATGGGAAATGTTTTCAAAACGTTTTTCTCGAGAGCTATTTTGTTACAGTTTGTGAGACTACTATGCAAGGATCCTCAAATAGTGTAAATTCTAAATTGTTAAAGCCTACCATAAACCTCGGACCAATACTGGGGCCCCAGAAGGAGGGTTCAAAGTTGGAAATAGCATATGCTACGAAATAGAATGTTACAAGAAACTGTTGTTCAGGTGAGCGATGTGGCCCATGGGCCTCTTGTTTTAACCATATATTTATATTTTTATTTCCCAGGAAAATGCCAAAACTGGCACCATTACGAATACTGGAAATTCGCAATCTTCAACTTAATGCGACATTCTCTGTTAAAACTCTTGGCTTAAATTTAAATTAGCTCTCGTTTTTCAGGCATGCAAAATATTAAATGCATTAAAAAGAGCCAGGACGTGAGATATTTCTGACTATCTTTCCTCTAAACACTAGCACCATACATATCTAACCTCCATAACACTAGCACCACTCATTTCTAACCTCCATAGCACTTGCACCATACATATCTTACCTCTATGACATAAGTTCCACATATTTAACCTCAATCTATAACACTCACCACACATATCTAACCTTTATAAAACTAGCAACACATATGCCTTAACTCTATAACACTTGCACAACACCTATTTAATATCTATAACACTATCGTCACACATATTTATTCTCTTTAACACCAACACCACACATATTTAACCTCTATAACACTAGCACCACACATATCTTGCCTCTTTAACACTAGGGCAAAACAATTATCTTATCTCTAAAACACGAGCACCACACATAATTAACCTCTACAACTCTAGCACCACACATACCCTAACTCAATGACATAATTACCACACATAATTTAACCTCTATAACACTAGCACCACACAGATCTTAACTCTTATACATTAGCAACACACATATTTAACCTCTATAGCACTAGCACCATGCATTTAACCTCTGTAACACTAATACCACATCAATCTTAACTCTATAACTTTAGCACCAAACATTTAACATCTATAACACTAGCACCACACATATCTTAACTATTACACTAGCACCACACATATTTAACCTTTATAACACTAGCACCACACATTTAACCTCTATAACACTAATGCCACATCAATCTTAACTCTATAACTTTAGCACCACATATTAACATTTATAACACTAGCACCACACATATCTTAACTGTATAACTTTAGCACCACACATATTTACCCTCTATAACACTAGCACCACGCATTTAACCTCTATAACACTAATGCCACATAAATCTTATCTCTAAAACTTTAGCAGCACACATTTAACATCTATAACACTAGCATTACACATATCCTAACTCAATGAAATAATTACCAGACATATTTAACCTCTATAACACTAGCACCACGCATTTAACCTCTATAACACTAATGCCACATAAATCTTAACTCTAAAATTTTAGCAGCACACATTTAACATCTATAATACTAGCACAACAGATATCCTAACTCAATGACATAATTACCACACATATCTAACCTCTATAACACTAGCACCACACATATCTTACCTCTTTAACACTAGGGTCAAACAATTTTCTTATCTCAAAAACACTAGCACCACACATATTAAACCTTTCTAGCACTAGCACCACACATTTAAACTCTATAACAATAATGCCACACATATCTTAGCTCTGTAACTTTAGCACCACACATTTAACATCTATAACACTAGCACCACACATATCTTAACTCTATTACATTAGCACCACACATATTTAACCTCTTCAGCACTAGCACCATGCATTTAACATCTATAACACTAGCACCACACATATCTTAACTCTATTACATTAGCACCACACATATTTAACCTCTCTAGCACTAGCACCACACATTTAACATCTATAACACTAGCACCACACATATCTTAACTTTATTACATTAGCACCACACATATTTAACCTCTCTAGCACTAGCACCACAAATTTAACATCTATAACACTAGCACCACGCATATCTTAACTCTATTACATTAGCACCACACATATTTAACCTCTTCAGCACTAGCACCATGCATTTAACATCTATAACACTAGCATCACACATATCTTAACTCTATTACATTAGCACCACTCATATTTAACCTCTCTAGCACTAGCACCGCACATTTAACATCTATAACACTAGCACCACACATATCTTAACTTTATTACATTAGCACCACACATATTTTACCTCACTAGCACTAGCACCGCACATTTAACATCTATAACACTAGCACCACACATATCTTAACTCTATTACATTAGCACCACACACATTTAACCTCTCTAGCATTAGCACCATGCATTTAACATCTATAACACTAGCACCACACATATCTTAACTTTATTACATTAGCACCACACATATTTTACCTCTCTAGCACTAGCACCGCACATTTAACATCTATAACACTAGCACCACACATATCTTAACTCTATTACATTAGCACCACACACATTTAACCTCTCTAGCATTAGCACCAGGCATTTAACATCTATAACACTAGCACCACACATATCTTAACTCTATTACATTAGCACCACACATATTTAACCTCTCTAGCACTAGCACCGCGCATTTAACATCTATAACACTAGCACCACACATATCTTAACTCTATTACATTAGCACCACACATATTTAACCTCTCTAGCACTAGAACTGCGCATTTAACATCTATAACACTAGCACCACACATATCTTAACTCTATTACATTAGCACCACACATATTTAACCTCTCTAGCACTAGCACCACACATTTAACATCTATAACACTAGCACCACACATATCTTAACTCTATTACATTAGCACCACACACATTTAACCTCTATAACACTAATGCCACACATATTTAAACCAAGGATCAGCAGGTAAGTTGGTAATTCAAAAATAAGTGTTGATGCATGTGTAAAAGAGGCATACATTGTCATACTCAAAAAGTTCATACAAACAAAAGGGAGATTTATTTAAAACATATTTTTGCTCATATACATTTGTATTATGTGTTAATATTAAGTTGCTAAAAAAATTATTGGCAGTAAAGATATTCAGATTTATGGTATGCATACACTAAAGTACTTGTATGTGATTATGTTTTTATTTGCATATTTATAGTTTTTATCTATTTTTTTTTTTAAAGCTAAACAACAAATTCTTCTATGTGCCGTGCAGTGTGATATCAATGATTTTTCATCCTCGGCATCAAAACGAAGTTGCAGATGTATGTTACTTCTTTACTTTTTATTTGTCTAATAGGTAATATGCTTCATTTCAAATATATTAAGAAAGTGTAAAAACTATTGTATTTATGAAAACATAACTGAAATTCAATTCACATTATATTATTTATTCCGATTTTGTAATTATTAGATTGTATAATATTTCAAAATTTACGGCATGTAATTTTCTTTGTCTAGGTCCTTAATGAGAACAAAGGAAAAGTGTTGCTGGCCATTGTTAATAGGAGAGAAATCCACTGGATTTTGCTGGTAAATGATTCTTACATATGAAGTGAATTTAATCTTTTTTCTGTTAGGCTATGACTGGATCTTAGCTGACTCAAATGCCAAAACTATGGATACATTCCAGACAAAAGTTCGAAGAAAATTTATATGTCAGCAGCTACATGTATTATAGGGCATGCTTCAACAATCCAGACCATTTTTTCCAGGAATACAAATATTTAATGTGATTGACTGTGTTTATTTATATATACATGTATGTATGTGTGTGTGTTTGTGTTTATTTAAGAAATAAACAGCAATTTAAAAAGTTCACCGGGATATGAAGTTGGTTGGTCACGTGATCAAATCATGTGAAGCCCGAAGGGCTTCTCAGTAGATTTGATCACGTACCAACCAACTTCATATCCCGGTGAACTTTTTAACATTGCTGTTTAATACTTATATTTACGTTTGAGAGAGACAAATTGTTCAGAACTGTTAAAATTACCAAGATTTTATGTTTACAATAATCCAAGTGACAAGTGATAAGGGCGTGCGGTTATCATTGTGATGTCACGGAAACGTTCACACAGAATTGAAAGTTTTCGCTATTCTATAGGTTCATATAAGGAAGCATATTTGCAAATGTAAATATAAATACATGATGTTTGTTACTTTCTAAGGTTATTGATCAACAGATCAAATCTCTGTTGATTATTGATCCAATGGGAGAGAACAAAACAACATGCCAGCTAATATTTAAATTGTGGATGTAAGTAAGCATAATATTTTATTTGAATTGTATAATGATGTGAATAACACATTTAAGATTTAAAAATGGAGGTGTCAAGTTAAAAATTGTTATCACAATTAATTTTTTTTAGTAATTACTTGACACATAAAAAACATGATGCCAAAGGGTGGAAAATTGATACCATCCACTACTCCCAGCAACAGGACAGTGTTTCTTGTGGAGTTTATTGCATGAAGGTAAAACATTGTTAATTTTAGAGCCAAATTTCAGATTGTAAATTCTTAGTCCCTACTCACTCCCCAACCTCCCCCACCCCCCAAATAAAAACTAAGATTTATGCATCAAATAAAATTGTTCTATACTATAGTTTGCAGAAGCAGTTGTTTTGAAAAGATCATTACATCTTCCAAAGGACACTGTGCAGGAAATGAGATGCAACATTATGAAGACCATTATAAATAATCAAGGTACAGTGCATTGTTTAGTTATGAAAAGAAAACTGAAATGTTTAGAAAGTAGTCATATAACAGAATCATCAATTTAAAAGTAAAGCCTTAACACTGCATATGCTAGAGTTTAACCTGTATGTGTGCAGGTTGATTAAGATTGGAAGACACCTAGATCATTGGATCTTGATCATTGCTGAAAAATCTCTTTTTTCCTACATCAAGGAGGAGCTGCAATTTATCTTTCAAATAATTGAAAGGATTGAGGATTTATGAAAGAAAATAGTGCTTGTTATTGACTTCACTGACAATGATGCAATGTTTAAAGTGCCAGGAAAGTTCAAACTTAAGAATTATGAATTTTTTCAACATTATAAATTAACACTTGTAGAGTAAAAAAAAATCTGACATGAAATTTTAAATGTAATGGAAATTATGTTTCAAAATAATTAATTACTCCTAGAAAGAAAATTGCATTACATGAGAGGTTTATATTTTGTAGATGAGGACACTAGCAATTTATGCAGATGTTGCTAGTGGCATGAACCCCCTAACAGCAAAGTGAAAAGAATCAAGTGGGTGAGTAAACGTTTCATTTATAATAATTAAAACAAATATTCAATTATTTCTTTCATTGGGAAAAAATATGTCATTTTACTGTCTGCATTCAAATTTTTATGGCGTCGAGCAAAGCTCGAAAGCCATCTAGGGATCGTACGGCCGGAAGTTGCCAATTCTAAGGAGCCAAACAACTCAAATGAGTGCAAAGTTTTCTTATGTGTTCGAAGAAAAAAAGATGACATACTTCCATTTTGAGCAAAATGTACGTCAACAAAACAAGTTGGCAGATACAAAAATTGTTGAGGTCTTTGATAATGTTAATATTTTATTGTAAACAATATGTCTGTGTTTCGGCGGATGAATACACTTTTACCGAAGAACATGCGATAGTTAGGCCTACATACTCAATTTGTTTTTGAAACATACCTGCCTGCAAAACAGATTATTTTGTTTCCAAATCGAATGTTAACAATGCACAGATGTTGATCTTTTAGAAACAAAACTTCCTACAACGGTGATATATCTACACCAAAAGTAATTCTAAACCCTCTACTTTCACTTCGTAAACAACAGGAATGGGTGCTTTCTTATTTCTACCCCTGTTCTTTTCGGCCCGCGTCATTTGGACCCATGTGAATTTTAAATCAAATTGATAATAAGAAACAGAGTGTTTATCAGCAGTATACAATATAAAGAATTAAATACAATCATACTTTTGATATACAAATATATTGTATTTGAATAGAGAAAAAATATCTGAAAAAATTTTAACTTCTAAGATATTTTTAACTAGCATTCAAATTTTTTTAAGAATTAGGTGAGTCAAATTGTAATGAATTGTAATTTAATGAAATATGTGATAAAAAACATAATTTTTATTTATTTGAAAGTAGTCAACTAATGTATTTGTCTTTATATTTGTTTTAAATAGTAAGTATAATTGATACCAATTTTCTAAATGAAGGGTCAATAACAAAATTAGAATGATATCTGAAAAAAAAAAAAAAAATTCATTTTGAGTTTTCCGTATTAAGTTGACTGCATAAAATCCATATAAAATATCTGTTTTATTAAAATTGACCATCCGACTCAATTTTTATAAACATTAATCTCCAGCAAAACAATAAGAAAAGTTGATCTCAAGTACAATCATATAATATAGATCATACTTTGTTTAAAGGATTTTTTTTAATCTATAGTACCTAAATGTATGTGTGATCAATGAAGGAGAACCATAAACAACACAAATAAAAAAAAATATATGCATTTTTGTTAGGTGAGGGGTTTATTTTGAATTTAAAAATAATATTCAGGTTTTTACTCTTCAAATTAATGTCAACTCGACGCCATTGTGGCCCTTCAGGCCTTTGATTTAAAGTTTGATGTCAAGAAGAAATCTGTATTATAAGAATGATTTACCAAAGCTTCTAATGGATTGATCGGCTAAAAACTTATGATTTTTCAATGAACAATTTTTCATTTCACATAAGAGATTATTTTATTTTAAATGATGTACATATCATTAAGGCTTATTTTTGAGAAAATTCTACTTATTAAGATCTACTGTAAACATTTTGCTTTATTTACAGGTTCAATGTGATGGATGTGCCATTTCTTGGCATCACACTGTGTGTTTGAATATAAAACAATTCAGAGAATCAACTTTTGTTTTGTGTGATGTTTGCAAAATGTCCGAGTAGGTGATGTAAATGTTAATTAAAGATATGAGTATAATTTTTTCTATGATTATTCATATTTTCCTGTGCAAGTGTATAGTGGAATGCGGTAATGGGCCGCTCCACATGGGTCGCTCCACATGTAGATTACTTTTCGTCTATGTATATATTTATACAATGTATTTTCCTGTGCAAGTGTATAGTCAGATGCGGTAACGGGCCGCTCCACACGTAGATTACTTTTATTCTATGCATATATTTATATTTTCCTGTGTGAGTGTAAAGTCGGATGCGGTAATGGGCCGTTCCACATGTAGAGAGTACGATTGATGCCACAATCTCTCTTTGCATTTATTTAAGAAATGAATTTAATTTTGATGTATGTTATACGATATAACATAACTTGGGCCAGTTTACGCTTTATAAATCATTTTTTAACAGTCTAACGTTAGTAATTGGGGGGGGGGGGGGGGGGTAGCTAGCTCAATCAGATGGAAATCTGTTTGCTCATCAAATGTTTCTATGAAAAGAGGCATCAGAATATTAAAACCACACCAAAATACCATCATAAACCTAGATAGCTTAAAAGTAAAGCGCTCTGAAAAGAGAGATATGGGTGCAAATCCCATTCTGGGTTAAAATTTGGTGTTTTGGTAAATAAGGCGTTTATTTTTACTATGGTTTAAAATTTATTGATATTTTTTTTATTTATCCTTTACATACCTTGAAAAAGATTCAACTCCCCTCCTCCCATTTTGTGCTTCTTTTCGTAGAAATTCATTTTTTTCTGTCTTGAAGTTGTTATAGTTCAATAATTTGTGAGAATTTAAAAAATTTTTTTTTTGTAATTTGGAAAGATTGAAGCAGAATTTAATAAAAAAAACTAAATTAATTACATTTTATTTTAAATTTATATTATGCAAATGAAAAGAGATAAACTTAATCATATTCTATTTATTCACTCTGGTATAGTAATACACAAGCATGCATGTGTACATGTAAGGTTTACATGTAAAAAAAAAAAGTAGTGCCGGATAGTTGTTGTCAAGGGGGTGTGTCCCCATACCAAGGTATGTTATACAATATAATACATGTCCCTCCATCTGTATCAGCCAATCAAATGAGGCGTTATAACAAAAATTAAATTATTATGTCTTGAACTGTGAAAATATGATAATAAAAAATGGTAATTTGGTATTTGGTATTTCATTATTCAAAATAAATACTTAGTTTGTTTTGACAAAGGTAGAGTAAGCTTTTATCAATAATAGAAAGGAGGCAAAATAGTGAGAGACAAAAAGAAGATTATCATTCATACAAAATATTTCATCAAGACTCACTGTAATTCTGTGTTAAGGTGGTATGGGACATCTGTCGATATTAATGTGGATTAAAGTACATTATAATTTAAATATTTTCACAGATTTAGAATTTTTACATTTTATAATATTTAGCCAAAAAATACGTTTGAAAATATTTGGAAAGGTAAAGTTTTGAAAACCCCAGCGGGAGTCGAACTAATGACTTACAGATTCGAATCTAACCCACTGCGCTACGCTGTTGGTGTTCTGTTTTGTGAAAGAAACTGTGTATAAAATAACACTTGATTTTATTGTTTATTTCGATAAACAGTACGTCACAATATGGAAGTGTCCCATACCACCTTAAAATTACTTGTTAATTACCCATGCAGTTAGACACTGAAAAAAGGTCAAACCTCATTATCTCGAACTTCATGCTATATTGGTGTTGGAGATACCCTTCAACTGCAACAAAACTTTTGCCTTAAATTTTCTATATACCTGTAATAATGAAATGCAGGTCCACACTTCGATGAGGTAGAGCAAGACACTTGTTGCTTTATGATACAATACTGTAATATAAACACTGTAGAATTTGGAGGAAAAAAAGCTGAAATGAATTTATAAAAGCATTTGGTTGCCATATTAGTTTTGATCGCTCCTCAACTGCTACTGGCCAACAAAGATTTCCGATGGAGGCATTCAGGTTGCACAGATTTTTAAATGATAGAACTACACATTGTAGTAATATGTTAGTAAATTGAATAAAGGAAATTATAATCAATAAAACCTAAGAAGATGGTGTAACGAAGAATATTGACCCGGGTTAAAAAATTTTCCGACGTTAAATATTGACCCGGGGTCATTTTTCATCCCTGAAAATTGAGACCAAAAGTCGTTAAATTTATACCCGAGGTCATTTTTAAGAGCTTAAGAAAATACGCTCCCTCGTGTCATTATGACCATGCCCATCGGGTATCTGCACATAACCAACAATATTATATGGGGTAACTACTATATATTTTCATTTAAACCCAACAGGGTTAATTTTCAAGGTGTCGAAGTCATCATATTTAGAGAAATCTTTTTCTTAAGCTCTTAAAACTGACCTCGGGTATAGATTTAACGACTTCTGGTTTCAGGGATGAAAAATGACCCCGGGTCAATATTTAACGTCGAAAAATCATGCACATAATCAACAATATTATACAGTTATATGGGGTAATTAAGTTACTTGTACCATAGTTTACAATTATTCGTTATATCTTATTAAAGTTTTCGTGAGTGCACTTGCCTCTAAACAATACGGTACCAATGTGTTGGTCTGATATATGTACATTGTACTCCGTGAAAATGATTTTCTATCGCCGACAAACATTAATTATTCTTTGATCTTTTAAAAATTCATAACCGTTAGGAATAAATCGACTGTTCGATGTCATATTTTTATTTCATATTAATTTATTCCTTTTCCGACTTCTAGTATCGATACTTGCTTCAAAGAATTAAACTTACAAACACAATTCTATGTTTACGAACCCTCAGTTGTGCAATGCTCCTGTTGAAATTAGATTTAAATTGATGATGATATAGCTACTCTTTTTAAAATCCTATTTGATACTCTGTATCAAAAATAAACATGTATGTTTTTTAAAAATTGCTGGATAAACATATACATACATAAACTTTTAAAAAAAAAACAATCAATAAGCAAAAAAAAAAAAATTATTTGAGAAATGTATGTCGCGAAATCGTGTTTGATAAATGTCGAATCCGATTGGCCGCCGCTATTCTTTCTGTCCACAAAACAAGTTAGTTATTCAAACGCGTTCCTATCACGTGATCGATTGACTTTCTATGAAACCTTTCTACAGGATATACCCCTATTTCATCTTACACGCGTTTCTTAACTTGTTTGCACACATGGAGGAGAATATTAAAATAGAGTCATCCTGACAAAGCCATTGCCAATATTGTTTTGTCTCAAGCTACAAATGAGATTTATTCGACGAACTTAGTTTGAGTCAGTTATCCGTGTTGAGTTTTTGGCAATTTTGATCTGGAGGAATCTCTTACTGTGAACAGTATAATAGACGTGTTAGAAAACAACATTCTTGATGTTGTTGTTACCTGAGATAGTGGGCGGAGTTAAGAAAAAAGTGTGGGATATGTATATATATACACACGTACTTGAACGCTTTTTTAACATTTTAATTCTTTCAAACTGTCCAAAACATCATTTAATATTAAGAGTGAAAAAATGGTTTCCCATCATTATACTATATGTAAATAAAGCTAAAAGGTGATCTTTTGCTCCTGAATGAGACTGTCGAGTCAGGATAGCACTTTTTTTTTATAAGAATCGATTTGCATTCCCTTGTGGGACATATTTATAAGGTCTCCAATGACAGATTAATTATTTAAGGAATAAGGAATTATTCTTTGAGCATTATGAGATGATAATTTTGGTCAGGGCGTGGTCAAATCCAATAAAGCCCGAAGGGCCTTTATAATAGATTTGACAAGGCTCCGAATTTGAGAAAGTATTTCAAGATGTAGTGATCGAGCCACCTAATTTTCAACTGAATTAAGGGCATGTTGGATGATTTTTGTTTGTTTGTTAATTCGATAGCAATGGGAAGTGCTTGATTGACGCTGAAAAGGGTGTTACAGCGAAATACAGAATACCGGTAGAGTTTTCAATACTTTTCTGAATTGCTGAATAGAGTATAAGCAGCCACTTTAGGTCTAAATGTAGGTTATGTGATTACTCAAGTATGACACCAATAAAGTAAGCTATAACTACATGTAGTTGTAAACAACGGCTCTTTTAGATCTACTAGTATTAAATTGTATTTTTTTTAAAATTTATCCAGCGTTATTGCTATAGTTTTAACAAATTAATATAAGCAGTTGCGGTACAAAAATATCATTTTATTTTGTGATAATCAAAATATTCCGCTTGTACCCGTAAGTAATTCAAGCTAGTTTGAAATTATAAAAAATGCTTGTTATCTCCATTTTTATCATATTAAGACGTAAAGACTCAAGCCAGTCGCAATTACTATTAACCTCGTCCGACGAAAGAATTAAATGGCAGTGGACTGTATGGTGCTAGTGTAATTAAGTTATAAGTGTTATTATATGTGTGGTGCTAGTGATGTTAAGGCTGTATATGTGTGGTGCTAGTGTTATTAAGGCTGTATATGTATGGTGCTAGTGTTATTAAGGCTGTACATTTATGGTGCTAGGGTTATTAAGGCTGTATATGTGTGGTGCTAGTGTTATTAAGGCTGTATGTGTATGGTGCTAGTGTTATTAAGGCTGTACATTTATGGTGCTAGGGTTATTAAGGCTGTATATGTGTGGTGCTAGTGTTATTAAGGCTGTATATGTATGGTGCTAGTGGTATTAAGGTTGTAAATGTGTGGTGCTAGTGGTATTAAGGCTGTATATGTGTGGTGCTAGTGTTATTAAGGCTGTATATGTATGGTGCTAGTGGTATTAAGGCTGTATATGTATGGTGCTAGTGGAAGTAAGGCTGTACATGAGTGGTGCTAGTGGTATTAAGATTGTATATGTATGGTGTTGGTGTTATTAAGGCTGTACATGAGTGGTGCTAGTGGTATTAAGGCTGTATATGTATGGTGTTGGTGTTATTTAGGCTGTATATGTATGGTGCTAGTGGTATTAAGGCTGTATATGCGTGGTGCTAGGGTTATTAAGGCTGTATGTGTATGATGCTAGTGTTATTAAGGCTGTACATTTATGGTGCTAGGGTTATTAAGGCTGTATATGTGTGGTGCTAGTGTTATTAAGGCTGTATATGTATGGTGCTAGTGGTATTAAGGTTGTAAATGTGTGGTGCTAGTGGTATTAAGGCTGTATATGTGTGGTGCTAGTGTTATTAAGGCTGTATATGTATGGTGCTAGTGGTATTAAGGCTGTATATGCGTGGTGCTAGTGGTATTAAGGCTGTATATGTATGGTGCTAGTGTTATTAAGGCTGTATATGTATGGTGCTAGTGGAAGTAAGGTTGTACATGCGTGGTGCTAGTGGTATTAAGATTGTATATGTATGGTGCTGGTGTTATTAAGGCTGTATATGTATGGTGCTAGTGGTATTAAGGCTGTATATGCGTGATGCTAGTGTTATTAAGGCTGTATGTGTATGATGCTAGTGTTATTAAGGCTGTATATGCGTGGTGCTAGGGTTATTAAGGCTGTATATGTATGGTGCTATTGGTATTAAGGCTGTAAATGCGTGGTGCTAGTGGTATTAAGGCTGTATATGTATGGTGCTAGTGTTATTAAGGCTGTATATGTATGGTGCTAGTGGTAGTAAGGCTGTACATGCGTGGTGCTAGTGGTATTAAGATTGTATATGTATGGTGCTGGTGTTATTAAGGCTGTATATGTATGGTGCTAGTGGTATTAAGACTGTATATGTGTGGTGCTAGTGTTATTAAGGCTGTATGTGTATGATGCTAGTGTTATTAAGGCTGTATATGCGTGGTGCTAGGGTTATTAAGGCTGTATATGTGTGGTGCTAGTGTTATTAAGGCTGTATATGTATGGTGCTAGGGTTATTAAGGCTGTATATGTGTGGTGCTAGTGTTATAAAGGCTGTATATGAATGGTGTTAGTGTTATTAAGGTTGCTAATGTGTGGTGCTAGTGGTATTAAGGCTGTATATGTGTGGTGCTAGTGTTATTAAGGCTGTATATGTATGGTGCTAGTGGTATTAAGGCTGTATATGTATGGTGCTAGTGGAAGTAAGGCTGTACATGAGTGGTGCTAGTGGTATTAAGATTGTATATGTATGGTGTTGGTGTTATTTAGGCTGTATATGTATGGTGCTAGTGGTATTAAGGCTGTATATGCGTGGTGCTAGGGTTATTAAGGCTGTATGTGTATGATGCTAGTGTTATTAAGGCTGTACATTTATGGTGCTAGGGTTATTAAGGCTGTATATGTGTGGTGCTAGTGTTATTAAGGCTGTATATGTATGGTGCTAGTGGTATTAAGGTTGTAAATGTGTGGTGCTAGTGGTATTAAGGCTGTATATGTGTGGTGCTAGTTTTATTAAGGCTGTATATGTATGGTGCTAGTGTTATTAAGGCTGTATATGTATGGTGCTGGTGTTATTAAGGCTGTATATGTATGGTGCTAGTGGTATTAAGGCTGTATATGTATGGTGCTAGTGGTATTAAGACTGTATATGTGTGGTGCTAGTGTTATTAAGGCTGTATATGTGTGGTGCTAGTGTTATTAAGGCTGTATATGTATGGTGCTAGGGTTATTAAGGCTGTATATGTATGATGCTAGTGTTATTAAGGCTGTACATTTATGGTGCTAGGGTTATTAAGGCTGTATATGTGTGGTGCTAGTGTTATTAAGGCTGTATATGTATGGTGCTAGTGGTATTAAGGTTGTAAATGTGTGGTGCTAGTGGTATTAAGGCTGTATATGTGTGGTGCTAGTGTTATTAAGGCTGTATATGTATGGTGCTAGTGGTATTAAGGCTGTATATGCGTGGTGCTAGTGGTATTAAGGCTGTATATGTATGGTGCTAGTGTTATTAAGGCTGTATATGTATGGTGCTAGTGGAAGTAAGGTTGTACATGCGTGGTGCTAGTGGTATTAAGATTGTATATGTATGGTGCTGGTGTTATTAAGGCTGTATATGTATGGTGCTAGTGGTATTAAGGCTGTATATGCGTGATGCTAGTGTTATTAAGGCTGTATGTGTATGATGCTAGTGTTATTAAGGCTGTATATGCGTGGTGCTAGGGTTATTAAGGCTGTATATGTATGGTGCTATTGGTATTAAGGCTGTAAATGCGTGGTGCTAGTGGTATTAAGGCTGTATATGTATGGTGCTAGTGTTATTAAGGCTGTATATGTATGGTGCTAGTGGTAGTAAGGCTGTACATGCGTGGTGCTAGTGGTATTAAGATTGTATATGTATGGTGCTGGTGTTATTAAGGCTGTATATGTATGGTGCTAGTGGTATTAAGACTGTATATGTGTGGTGCTAGTGTTATTAAGGCTGTATGTGTATGATGCTAGTGTTATTAAGGCTGTATATGCGTGGTGCTAGGGTTATTAAGGCTGTATATGTGTGGTGCTAGTGTTATTAAGGCTGTATATGTATGGTGCTAGGGTTATTAAGGCTGTATATGTGTGGTGCTAGTGTTATAAAGGCTGTATATGAATGGTGTTAGTGTTATTAAGGTTGCTAATGTGTGGTGCTAGTGGTATTAAGGCTGTATATGTGTGGTGCTAGTGTTATTAAGGCTGTATATGTATGGTGCTAGTGGTATTAAGGCTGTATATGTATGGTGCTAGTGGAAGTAAGGCTGTACATGAGTGGTGCTAGTGGTATTAAGATTGTATATGTATGGTGTTGGTGTTATTTAGGCTGTATATGTATGGTGCTAGTGGTATTAAGGCTGTATATGCGTGGTGCTAGGGTTATTAAGGCTGTATGTGTATGATGCTAGTGTTATTAAGGCTGTACATTTATGGTGCTAGGGTTATTAAGGCTGTATATGTGTGGTGCTAGTGTTATTAAGGCTGTATATGTATGGTGCTAGTGGTATTAAGGTTGTAAATGTGTGGTGCTAGTGGTATTAAGGCTGTATATGTGTGGTGCTAGTTTTATTAAGGCTGTATATGTATGGTGCTAGTGTTATTAAGGCTGTATATGTATGGTGCTGGTGTTATTAAGGCTGTATATGTATGGTGCTAGTGGTATTAAGGCTGTATATGTATGGTGCTAGTGGTATTAAGACTGTATATGTGTGGTGCTAGTGTTATTAAGGCTGTATATGTGTGGTGCTAGTGTTATTAAGGCTGTATATGTATGGTGCTAGGGTTATTAAGGCTGTATATGTATGGTGCTGGTGTTATTAAGGCTGTATATGTATGGTGCTAGTGGTATTAAGGCTGTATATGCGTGGTGCTAGTGGTATTAAGGCTGTATATGTATGGTACTAGTGTTATTAAGGCTGTATATGTATGGTGCTAGTGGTAGTAAGGCTGTACATGCGTGGTGCTAGTGGTATTAAGATTGTATATGTATGGTGCTGGTGTTATTAAGGCTGTATATGTATGGTGCTAGTGGTATTAAGGCTGTATATGCGTGGTGCTAGTGTTATTAAGGCTGTATGTGTATGATGCTAGTGTTATTAAGGCTGTATATGTATGGTGCTGGTGTTATTAAGGCTGTATATGTATGGTGCTAGTGGTATTAAGGCTGTATATGTATGGTGCTAGTGGTATTAAGACTGTATATGTGTGGTGCTAGTGTTATTAAGGCTGTATATGTGTGGTGCTAGTGTTATTAAGGCTGTATATGTATGGTGCTAGGGTTATTAAGGCTGTATATGTATGGTGCTGGTGTTATTAAGGCTGTATATGTATGGTGCTAGTGGTATTAAGGCTGTATATGTATGGTGCTAGTGGTATTAAGGCTGTATATGCGTGGTGCTAGTGGTATTAAGGCTGTATATGTATGGTACTAGTGTTATTAAGGCTGTATATGTATGGTGCTAGTGGTAGTAAGGCTGTACATGCGTGGTGCTAGTGGTATTAAGACTGTATATGTGTGGTGCTAGTGTTATTAAGGCTGTATGTGTATGATGCTAGTGTTATTAAGGCTGTATATGCGTGGTGCTAGGGTTATTAAGGCTGTATATGTGTGGTGCTAGTGTTATTAAGGCTGTATATGTATGGTGCTAGGGTTATTAAGGCTGTATATGTGTGGTGCTAGTGTTATAAAGACTGTATATGTATGGTGTTAGTGTTATTAAGGTTGTAAATGTGTGGTGCTAGTGGTATTAAGGCTGTATATGTATGGTGCTAGTGTTATTAAGGCTGTATATGTATGGTGCTAGTGATATTAAGGCTGTATATGTATGGTGCTTGTGTTATTAAGGCTGTATGTGTATGATGCTAGTGGTATTAAGGCTGTATATGCGTGGTGCTAGTGGTATTAAGGCTGTATATGTATGGTGCTAGTGTTATTAAGGCTGTATATGTATGGTGCTAGTGGAAGTAAGGCTGTACATGAGTGGTGCTAGTGGTATTAAGATTGTATATGTATGGTGCTGGTGTTATTAAGGCTGTATGTGTATGATGCTAGTGTTATTAAGGCTGTACATTTATGGTGCTAGGGTTATTAAGGCTGTATATGTGTGGTGCTAGTGTTATTAAGGCTGTATAT
Source organism: Magallana ariakensis (assembly GCA_020458035.1). NCBI lineage: Eukaryota > Metazoa > Mollusca > Bivalvia > Ostreida > Ostreidae > Magallana > Magallana ariakensis. Next base: position 38,155,223 of record CM035817.1, read on the forward strand.
GTATGGTGCTAGTGGTATTAAGGTTGTAAATGTGTGGTGCTAGTGGTATTAAGGCTGTATATGTGTGGTGCTAGTGTTATTAAGGCTGTATATGTATGGTGCTAGTGGTATTAAGGCTGTATATGCGTGGTGCGGTATTAAGGCTGTATATGTATGGTGCTAGTGTTATTAAGGCTGTATATGTATGGTGCTAGAGGTAGTAAGGCTGTACATGCGTGGTGCTAGTGGTATTAAGATTGTATATGTATGGTGCTGGTGTTATTAAGGCTGTATATGTATGGTGCTAGTGGTATTAAGACTGCATATGCGTGGTGCTAGTGTTATTAAGGCTGTATGTGTATGATGCTAGTGTTATTAAGGCTGTATATGCGTGGTGCTAGGGTTATTAAGGCTGTATATGTGTGGTGCTAGTGTTATTAAGGCTGTATATGTATGGTGCTAGTGGTATTAAGGCTGTATATGTGTGGTGCTAGTGGTATTAAGGCTGTATATGTATGGTGCTAGTGTTATTAACGCTGTATATGTATGGTGCTAGTGTTATTAAGGCTGTATATGTATGGTGCTAGTGTGATTAAGGCTGTATATGTATGGTGCTTGTGTGATTAAGGCTGTATATGTATGGTGCTAGTGATATTAAGGCTGTATATGTATGGTGCTAGTGGTATTAAGGCTGTATATGTATGGTGCTAGTGTTATTAAGGCTGTATATGTATGGTGCTAGTGGTATTAAGGCTGTATATGCGTGGTGCTAGTGCTATTAAGGTTGTGTGTGTATGGTGCTAGTGTTATTAAGGCTGTATATGCGTGGTGCTAGTGGTATTAAGGCTGAATGTGTGGTGCTAGTGGTATTAAGGCTGTATGTGTGTGGTGCTAGTGTTATTAAGGCTGTATATGAGTGGTGCTAGTGTTATAAAGGCTGAATATGTATGGTGTTAGAGTTATTAAGGCTGTATATGTATGGTGCTAGTGGTATTAACATGCGCGGATCTAGAGGGGGGGTCGGGGGGGTCCCGACCCCCCCTGGAAAATAATTTTTGTTTAAATTTACATAGTAAAATTATCGAAAATATGCCTCGGACCCCCCCTGGCAAACACAATTATCCTTCGGACCCCCCCTGGAAAAATTTTCTGGATCCGCGCATGTATTAAGATTGTATATGTATGGTGCTGGTGTTATTAAGGCTGTATATGTATGGTGCTAGTGGTATTAAGGCTGTATATGCATGGTGCTAGTGTTATTAAGGCTGTATGTGTATGATGCTAGTGTTACTAAGGCTGTATGTGTATGATGCTAGTGTTATTAAGGCTGTATATGAGTGGTGCTAGTGGTATTAAGGTTGTATATGTGTGGTGCTAGTGTTATTAAGGCTGTATATTTATGGTGCTAGGGTTATTAAGGCTGTATATGTGTGGTGCTAGTGTTATTAAGGCTGTATATGTGTGGTGCTAGTGTTATTATGGATGTATGTGTGTGGTGCTAGTGTTATTAAGGCTGTATATGTGTGGTGCTTGTGGTATTAAGGCTGTGATTTGAACATATTTTATTATGCAAAATAATATTTACATAATAGGATTGGGCAGCAGGCAAAGCCTATTTAAGCCTTCTCCACTAGGTACAAGGTAGTCATATGTATAAAATACAAGAATTGTGGAGTTAAGTGATACAATTAAGAATACATGAAAAGGTATTAAGGCTGTATATGTGTGGTGCTAGTGGTATAACGGATGTATATGTGTGGTGCTAGTGTTATTAAGGCTGTATATGCGTGGTGCTAGTGTTATTAAGGCTGTATTTGTATGATGCTAGTGTTATTTAGGCTGTATATGAGTGGTGTTAGTGTTATTAAGGCTGTATATTTATGGTGCTAGTGTTATTAAGGCTGTATATGTGTGGTGCTAGTGTTATTAAGGCTGTATATGAGTGGTGCTAGTGTTATTAAGGCTGTATATGTGTGGTGCTAGTGTTATTAAGGCTGTATAAGTGTGGTGCTTGTGTTATTAAGGCTGTATATAAGTGGTGCTAGTGTTATTAAGGCTGTATATTTGGGTGCTAGTGTTAATAAGGCTGTATATGGGTGGTGCTAGTGTTATTAAGGCTGTATGGTGGTGATTGTGGTATTAAGGATGTATGTGTGTGGTGCTAGTGGTGTTAAGGCTGTTATAGGTGGTGCTATTGGTATTAAGGCTGTAACTATATGTATGGTGCTTCTGTTCATTGCTGTACCACAGGAATAATTTAAATGTATCAATAAAATTTTCAGGTACGTTCATGTATGAGAGAGAGCTTTAATTTTCTGATTTTTGCATTGCTTTGCTCAACAATTTGAGTATTTGTACCCCTCAATTTTGGGTAGCTGCGAGCCTCATATCCTGCTGCACATTCTGAAAAAAAGAATAAAATTTGTATGTCAAATATTTCTTTCTTCCACACACTTCTTAATTACCCCAAGTACTTTTTTTATACAAATGAAAGGAAAAGTGAACAAGCTCACATACCCGGCACGCTCCCCAATTACTTGACAATGCTACACATAATGAATGACATGGTGCACATTAAATGCGCCAAATAATTTGATAAAGAGCATAAATCGCAAAAAATCATCAGATAAAAACTTCCTTCAAATATGCACAACGATCTATTCCTAAACCTACAAAGTTTCAACAAATTCCTTGCACCAGTTAAAGATGAATTGCGCTTACAAAGTGTTCATAACAACATTCAAAATAGGACCAAAATTTTAAGTTCAAAAGGGACAAAATTCTCAAAAAAATAAAGGAATTGGAATTTCATGGTAATATGCACCTTGTGGCCAAAATACCTAGTAAAAACTAAGTTTCTACAAATTCTTTCTTAAAGTATTCAAAGAGGAGCTGTGCTTACAAACTGTTCAATACTATATTCAATATATGGCCAAAATTATAAGTTCAAAGGACCTTGAAAAATTAAGGAACCGAAATTTCCAACACATTGTGTAAACACCTACAAAGTTTCACAAAAATCCATGCTGCGGTTTAAAAGGAGTTTGTTAAAAAAAAAATAGGACTGACTGAAGGACGTCTGATTGACTGATGGACCAGTCAAAAACTTTATACCCCTCACAACTTATGGACAACATTTTTTCTCTCGTAAATACAGGTATTCATAACTGTATTACATTTTCATATTATCCACACTTATTTTTTGTTGTTAACTTTGTCAAGCTTAATTACAATGAAATAAATAAATTGCACATACTTAATGCAGGCTGTCAATCAGGAATCATGTTTCTTTGAAATATGCTGGATCCCGATTCAAGGCATATTGAAAAATGTATGCATTGTCATAAATGACAATTTCAGGAGGTTCTGAAATTAAATAAATCTACAAACTGATATATGAAAATTCAAATATATTTGATAAGTTAATACATAAAATTTTTATCAATTTGTTTTATTCATCATACTGTGAATTAAATCACTGCTTGTGGCAGACCATTGTTCATGGATTTCAATGGTAACATGAACCAGTAAAGATTTGGCTGTCCACAAACACTGACCTTCACCCCGTGAGACGTCAAGCTCGAGGGATGATATATAGCGACCTCGGGCTAATATAGGATGCGATATAAAAATTGCCATGTAATAATTTATCAATATTTCATTCATAGTATATGAATTATTTTACCTGTTTACCTTAGTTACAAATCATTTTTTTTCTGCTTGCAACATTTCCCGGTGAAACCGACATGTCAAACTGAAATACACAGGTACACCAATCCCTTCCTTTTCAATAAAATATACGCTTTAATTATAAATACATATCAGTAGTGAATTTGTGGCATTAATACACGGATGCATCCATTCCTCTGTCTGGTAAGGTTAGCGTTTAAAGAAAATGAAAGCAGAAGGTAAACAGAACTTTGCGCATGCGCAATGAAGATGGTGCTAAGGCTGGTGCTAAAATAGTAAATTACACTACTATAATACCTCGAGGGAAGACACAAAACCAACTAAGGTTAGTGTAATTTAAATGTTCACAAGATAAAACGGCTGTTCTGTCCTAATTTTAGCTTTAATTGTTTAGATGGGGTTTCATGAGATTAAGTTATACGTTTCATTTGTAAAATATATTTTATAACATTCAATTTAAAAGAGAAACTCAATCAATATTTGAATATTTCATAGACGTATATTCTTTCAAGTTCCTGACTATAGTAAGTGTGAATATCTTTTATTTCATAGACCGATGAAATATAAAATGGAAGATTCGTCATTTGAAGAAGAACCATCACGAACAAGGAGGCGTCCACCTCGAAGTAAAAATAAAAAGCATACAAGTATGAGAGGAAACCCAGAGGGAGACAGTCTGTATCAAAAACAGCCAACCAAGATAACAGCTCCACCTAACACAGACAATGAAGATTCCTTTGAAGTTCATTCACCCAAAAAACGGATGAAAAAAATGGAACGTGATGTTCAAGTTGTAGAGAAGAAGACGATGAAGAAAAAGAAATCCATGTATAGTGATACAGACTTGTCTTCATTGGACGTTACCGACACACCAGATACCCTGAGTCAGATCAGTGCTATTGCACCTGTGTCAGATGTGTCCATGATGACAACATTTAGAAATCCCAGAGGTCGACATGACATGACATGGGAGAGAGCCGTACAGAAAGCCCGAGGGCAGCCTGACGGTGCAGAAAGGTCGTTCAGCAGGAAGAAGAGCAGTAAGGTGGTGATGTACAACAGACCTGAAGTGATCCGAGAGGTGGCAGAGGGGGTCGAGTCAGACAAGTCTGTAGAAAACATTCCAGCTGTGGCAAATGTAGCAGAGGAAGAACCTCAGCCTCTAGAGAGAAGAAAGTCTATCAAGGTACCATACTTGCTTTTTCATTAAAAATGACATTCCCATTGATAAAAGTTGATATATTTACTTATTTATATTAAACCTATTTTTATTGGTTTATAGAACTTTACTTTACATAGATGCAAACAAAACAAATACTATATGTCTTAATATGATAATCATTTAAAGGTATATGTGGCGTATTTGGAGTAAAATTTTTGACATGAGTTTGAGTAAAAATATACATTATGCTTCTTATAATTAGACGTTTCACAAACTCTAGGCCCATAAAACATGTTCTGTCTTTAGTTATTTGTCTCTAAACTTTGCTATGCGTCTGATGAATATTAATGTTATTCGCCATTTATAACGCCACTGCGCATGAGTGCGGGAAAACCTAGCATTAAAAACACGATAGAAGAAGAGTTTGTTTACAAATTAAAATCACGTTTTCCATGTCTTAAATTAGATAATTCTTATATCAGATGATACTCGAAGCATTATTATTCCGATATTCATTAATGTAGAACAATATAAATTGTTAATTACGTGTAATAAAGACGAAACACGATTTTAGCATCATCGACACGGTAAACGGAGTAAATACATGTACCTCTCCCTGAGGGATGCATGTAGTGATGTACTGAGAGTGTTTATTTATTCTTTATTAAAAAATTCCTCTAAACGAAAATCCACATGTGGTTTAAAACTTATAAAGTAAAGACACGGAACACATGGAGCACGAACCTGACTATAGCAAAACCCCTACAACTTCATCATGGAAACTTAAGTTTAATTCGGCTTTAATTCCTGTTCCATCAATCTACATGGTCTCCGATGACAATCTTCCCTTTGTTCCTATCCTTGTCAGTCTGTCTCTTTTTTCTTTCATTGCCAAATCTGTCAAACTTAAACGGTATACCTATCATTCTCGTCGTCGCCATTCTTGTTGATAGACCAAGATGGATATCACGTGACCCATTTAAGGCGGGGTTATTCAAATCTTTTGTATTTTTTACCGTGCCGGTAAAAAATAAAAAATATGTTTTTGATTTCTTCTATCTTTGTTATGCGATTGACTTATAAAGCGTAATTTGTGTGAAAGTCCTATCTTTAAGTAAAGAAATGAAGCAAATAATCAGATCTTATTATTGTTATTCACCAAAAATACGCCACATATACCTTTAAATTTATATTTTAGTGATTTGTGAAATTACACATACCTAATTCTATTATTCTTTTCAATAATTATTTTTTAATGACAATGATGCTTACTGGTGGTATTCTACAGGTTAAAATAAAGAGGGCAGCAAGCAATGCAGCAGGTAAACTAAAGACTTTGAAGACAAAGAAACAGCTAAATGAAAGTCGCACAACACTGGGGGTCAAAAAACGAAAAATTGATGAATCACAGATGGAAGAAAAATCTGGTAATAATATATTTAGTAAATTGAATAAAGGGCAAGTCTTTATTTTATGATTTTGTTTTCAATTATTCTTTCAAAATGACAAAATATTTGTATACAGAGGTTTATTGCTAAAAGTGATATAAAAAGTTAAACTTTACATTGTTTTATTCTTGCTTATGAATAAGATGCTCATAATGATAGCTTACTACTTCATTTTCAATATTATGTTTAATGTTTATTTAAGAATTATAGGGGATTAAAAAGTATAAAGATGTATAATTACTAAATGTGCATGCAACTAGCATTTGTGAAATATTTGTGCAAGAATGATAGTTCTTTGAAGTATGTTTCAACTTTGATTGATTAGATATGGATACTACTAACTTTCTCAGGCTTTACATTATAGTTAAAGAACTTCAATAACAGTCATTTTTTATTTCTATTTCAGAAACAAAAAAGACCAAATTGAAGGAATTGCCATTTAGGGAAAGGAAGAAAGTTAGGAAAATGCTTAAAAATAATTATGAAGCCATTCAAAGGTCAAAGAAAATTTGGGAAGATCTTCGAAGGTTGGAATGCTTTGAATTTATATTTTGATTTAATTTAATGGAGAAAAAAAATGATAAGGTCGAAGCTATAATTATATTGAATTTAAAAAGAATTATATGTGTATAAGATTATGATTATTTATATTAACTTATTACCTCTTACCTTTCAATTTATCTCAATTCAGACAAGACCTATCTGAAGACAAAAAGGTTGCTTTGTGTAACGAATTACTGGAAATGGTAAAAGGAAATATGAAAGAGGTAAGGGATTTTCCTGCTATTTTTAGTGGTATATTATACATGAAAATATTTTTTTTAAATTCTGAATTGCATAATATAGAGTGTTATCTTTTGAGTACATGATGATAAATGGCTGATTAATTTGCATTCTGCTGTTAGGGGCAGATTAAAATGCATGGGTGTACTGCATTTAGAGGCACCCTTTTGCCTATTTTCTTCATGTTTTAAGTGTAAAAAAAATTCTATTATTAAGTAACATGTGCATTATTTTTGAATATTTAGAAAATTCATAATTTTATCTTTCTATTGATATATACATGTAGATATATATGTTAATTGTCTTTAGAATATATTTTTAGAGGGGTCAATTTTGCTTGTCTGAAAACATTCTTATAACGTTACATATAAAACTGTGTTTTGCACCCTTACTCTATACTTCAACTGTATTGGGGAGAAACTTTGTATGTTGCTTAATTGATCTAATCACAAAACTTAATGACCCTCTGACTGATGTTCTACCTCACATAAGTTAAACTTAATTTCCTTTGTTTGTGACAGTTTGCGTTCGCTCATGACACGGCCCGAGTGTTACAGTGCCTGATACAGTACGGGTCTCCAGAACAACGTGAGGTTGTGTACCAGGAAATAAAAGGTTTCTTATTTATTCTGATAATTGCACAGGGAAAAGTTTCATTGATGTGATTTAAAAATCTTTGTATTGCAAATGGAAAACTTTGACAGTTGACAACTGTGCATCATAATTTAATGCATTACGTTTCAAAATAATTGACCCCAAATTTGACGGTTGTTTTATGATTAAAAATCGTAAATACCAGATATAAAGAAACATACCTGTAAAATTATTCATGTACATGTATTTGTTCTACTTCTTCTTCCAGATCAGATTGTTTTAATGTCAAAGTCCAAGTATGCAAAGTTTCTTGTGAAGAAATTCCTGGTTTATGGGTAAGATAGTTGATTAACTTTGTAGCAACAAGATACAGTGTTTTTTGTTATCAAGGACAGAATAGAAATATGTAATGATGTGTTATTAGTATTATAGTACATGTATCAAAAAAGTTCATGATATGTGTCAGAAGGCACTGAAATAGAAACCAAGTTTTATTAAGAAAATAGTGACTACATTCTTTCTTTTTTAAATGAATTGGAAAAATTAACAATATCATTTTGTAACATCAATATATTATCTTTCTCATTATATTCCATACTAACTCACTCTAATTACATTTGTTTTATTTTAGGCCAAAACCAATGAAAAACGCAGTTATCAAAAGTTTTCATGGAAATGTGCGGAAGTTGGTTAGACATTCTGTAAGTCTTCTCCTTGACATACATGTAACACATTGTCTAATGGTTTCATACTTTTTTATGCCATTCATTCATTGCCTTTTAAAGTGTTATGGGAAAAACCATCTTTTCTACCAGTTCTAGAATAGTTTCTGCTTCCTCTATACTCGATAACATAATGTACACGTACTTTATACTTCTGATAATTTATATTTTAGGTTTTCTGTGAATGTCTTGTATGATTGATTTCAGGAAGCTTCAGATGTAGTGGAGTTGGCCTACAATGATTATGCCAATGCCAGCCAGAGGCTGTCTCTACTGGAGGAGTTTTATGGACCTAGTTTTACACTTTTTAAGGTAATTAAATATGTTGAACCATTTTAAGCACTTGCTTGTGCAGTGATTGTGTTCAGTTTTCAATAGATTTGATTGTTGCAAGTTCACCTGTGCACTATGGAAATAAGATGTTGTGTTGTAGAAATAGACAATGAGTGGATTGTTTCATTTTAGTTAAACATGTTGTTTGCTAAATAAGTGTATCTGTATTGGCCGGTCAGTGTTGTGTAAAATTTGTTACAGACTAAGCTGTTCTTTATATCTGGATGTCATCTGGTTACCTCAAAAATGGTTGTGGAAGAGCATAGGCTAATTCAGTCCATGTGTTTTAGAAACCATGCAATCTCATTTTTATAATTCATTTCTATTTATCAAGTGTAAATGCTCGAGTAAATACATGTACATATACTGGTATGTAAAAAGCCTTGTAGACAAAAAAAAAACCCATAATGTCATGTATAAAGAAGTTCACAGTGTATCCTATTTTTGTTGTTACAGACACCAGATATCAAGTCTCTAGACCAGCTGTTACTGATTCAGCCGGACAAGAAAGAGATGATTCTCAGCAACATGAAGGAGGCCCTGCTCACGCTGATTGACAAGTGAGTGGTTCATGCTGTATGTCCTGGCTCATTCATGTACAGACACAAATATTGTCTGATGTGCATTTTATTTATTAATTTTTTTTTCCTAGAACAATATTAGGACATTCAATGGTGCACAAAATCTTCCACGAATTCTTTGCCCATGCCAAAGATAAAATGAGATCAGTAAGTAATATGTTTGTCCTTAACTTTTCAATGATATATTATAAATTTTTACAGTTTTCATTATATGTTTATTCCACTGAAGTCTCAAACATGAGATATTTTTTTGTTAATTACAGGATATGATTGAGTCCATAAGAGAGCACCTTGTTCCCATGATGCACACAAGGGACGGAGCCAGGACGGCCATGTATTGTTTGTGGTACGGAACGAGTAAGGTATGTGTATCATTTGTATGTGTATGAAGCAAAGTCCTTCAAACTCTTGAGATGCATTTGTGAAGCTGTACATGTGGATAATTCTTAGGTTGTCCTAAATGTTTGATTTTGAAAATGGGAGCTTGGATGACTTCTGATGAAAGTAAATTCTTTGATTCCTAGTATTATATACATTTCTATGCTATATTTTAATATATTTGTGTTGTATTTTATTTTACATGTGTTTTCATTAATTTGCAGGACAGAAAAATCATAATGAAGAGTTTTAAATCCCATGTTGCCAAGATTTGCAAAGATGAGTTTGGATACTTGGCTTTGATTGCGCTGTTTGACACAGTAGATGATACCAAACTTGTGGGGAAAATCGTTCTAGAGGTTAATAGTAGTATTGTATTTTAATTCTCTAAAATTTTCTTCACTTCCAATCTGTTCAACAATATCTGATGAAACAAATATTGAATATTAAATCCATCTTAAACCTGACTTATGATTACTATTTGAATGAAATATAGATTTGTATTATCTAATGTATTTGGATTTGCAGGAAATATTCAAGTCCCTGCATGACATTGCTCAGAACCAGCATGGTAGGAAGGTTCTCCAGTATCTGTTGTGTCCCAGGGATCCCCATTTCTTCCAGCCTGACCTCGTCCGAATTTTGAAGGAGGGAGACAACAACCCCCACAGGTAATGCAAGAGATAGCATTTAATTAAAACAACAATTATCACTGATGAATAAAACTCTACAATTTAATTACTCAAAGAAACACTGTACACCAATTGTGGTTGTGACACTCCAAAATCCACATGTACTAAACCAAACATAAACAGAGAAGATAAGAAATTTTTGCTTCTTTGTTGACAGAAAATCTTAGAAAAGTCATATGCAGTTACATGTAACACTGTAGATAAAACAACCTGGAAGGGACAGAAACAGAAATATTCAATGTTAATTACTAGAATGCATTTAAATCTGGTTTAGTGCAGATACATGTATAAACTTAATTTTTCATAAAAAGAGCAAACAGAAGTACAGTATATTTAATGATTACATTTTGTATTTATTGATCATTCTGAATGCTAATGTTTACTGTGATTTTTTCCAGTAAGAAGGACACAGCCCTTCGTTACAAGGAGTTGTTGACAGTGGTGTCCCAGCCTTTCCTACAGTACATAGTGGATCATGCACGAGATTTAGTCCTGGAAAATGCCTCATTGCTTCTAGTCCTGTCAATTCTGAACTATTCATTAGGTATGTTGTTTTAAATGAAAATAGAAAAGGAGAAAGTTGTCAAAATGTTATTATTAGTACTAAATTATCTAATATTAAAGGGAATGAACTGAAGATATTCATACTGTACAGTATGTAATGTACACGTAAACATTTACATCATCCTTCAGGAGTTCATTGTTGAACAGCTTTAACAAACTTGTTACAGGTGATCCAAGTGAAGCCATGAAAGCAGTCGCTGAGATAGCAGCAGAACCATTTGTAGCCGGCAGCTTAGAGAACCAGCACATTGTGGAGCATCCAGCAGGTCACATGACCCTGAAGCATCTGATACAAAGAGACAGGGAGAGGATACAGGCCGGACAACCTGGTAAGTCACAAAGCTTGACAAGAACTCATTAAAAGTTACGGGAAAATCAGGGGGTATTCCATTGTGAAGCTATGTGTTGTTAGGTTTTCTGAAGTTTGTTGAATATATTAATTTACATAGATATCAACTGCTTACTATTATATCCAACATTTGTATATGGGTGTGAGCAGGAACTTACTAATTGTAATTTTCACCAAATTTGCTACTCATTGAAATAATAATATATAGAACATCTTGATTACGTGTTTAAGGTCAATCTTCTAATAGTAACTGACCACCAAAATTATGTTTCAGAAAATAATGATTTTCTGTGATTATCATCAAATCAGGTTCTGACTTTCCATTTCATTGCAGTGCTGTTCTCTCAAGTCTTGCTGAGAACTCTGAAAGAAGGGTCTTTGAAGTCCTGGGCAGCTTGCAACAGAGGATGCTTCACCCTCTTATTGTGAGTACTTCATGAAACTTGCATTGAGTTTACATTTCTTATTTATGTGATACAATCTCAACAATAGGGAATGATAACCATCACTCAGACTGTTGAACATGCCTCAGATGATGCACATCACAGCACTTAATTAAACTAACCAGTAGAAATATGTTTTGCAGCCTTCTGGAAGTTGATCATCCGGAAATAACAGACACAGTCATTAGCCAGCTGTCTGGAATCAGGAGTTCACTGAAGAAAATGACATTTAGAGGAGCTCAGATCCTGTTACAAAAGTTAGACGCATTAAGTGGGGAATATAAACTGTAGAGTCAGAGTGGACATAGACATATGTCAACAGAAACAGCTGGATTGTCCAAGATACTGTACATATTCACATCAGCAACAGGATAATTAGTTGAACAGCAAGCTAAATAAAGAGAAAAAGCATGTGCTTGCAAGCCTGGATGAATGATGAGATGGAATGAAGGAATCATGTGTATTTTAATTCAAGTGAACCTTTTATGACTTTACAGTTGAGGTTGCTTTAGAAATGTAATCAAACTTAAAGTTGTCTGTCCTTTTTGGGGTTAAGAGAATGTTGCTGTAAAGTATACATGTACATCCACTTAAAGTTTGGAAGGTACCGGTAGATTGTGAACATCCTTTTCAAAATTGCAACACATTTTTCAGATGACTGAACTTTACATTTAAAAATTAAAATAAGCTGTTAAAAAATTACATACATGTATTTATTCTCTCTAAAGATCTTAGTACATATTACCTGTATACTCTATTAACTAATCCCACAAATCTATTTTTAAAATTACACAAGGAACAGGTAATTTTAAGTAAGAAAATATTTTATAAAAGTAAAAATTTGTGATAAGATTGGATCAGTTGGATTCTGTCTGCCAAGCGAGGGCATGAAATTGTACTTCTCACATTCATATTATTTTAAATGTGTGCAGTTTTCTTTCTGTAGAAACTTTGTACATTTACATTTGGAATGCAAAAATTTGTAATACATGTATTTTGTGAAATTAATTGTACAAGTTTACCATCTCTTATTAAATTTTTGTGAACTTGTATAAAGTACAACTATTTAATTTTAATTAAAACTGGTTTTATTGTCATTATTGAAAAAAATGTCTTATATTACCCTATTTGTTGTAATAGGAGTCAGGAGATGTTTTGTATTTGTAAGATAAATGTGAATTAAAAGCATATCATACATCACAGGTTTCAATTTTTAATTTAATGACATATTATTTTTTTGTTTGGTAATATTTGACTCAAGACAGACATAGATTTTGAAATAATGTGCAATATTTGACATAATGTTAATATTTAAATTGAACCTGGAATGATTCTGTTGATATTCTTCTGGAAATGTACCTTTTAAATAATATTTTTTTAAATTGTTTGAATCCTCAAAATTTTCATTTGATGGGATGATTTAATTCCATAATCATTGAGAAGTACAGAACCATTTGAATTTGTGACCAATCATTTTCACTAAGTTTTTCTTGGGTTTGGATTTTTATTGGGCAATACTTTGTGCAGCATAGTGAAATGCAGCATATTTTCAAATCTGAAGAAAATATTTCTCATCATTTATCAAATCTATTACAATGCCTCGTTTCTGTAATGTGAACTACATGTATGAGTGAAGATGAAGTATATACCCAATAAATCCATGAAAATGGAACATTACACTTTTCATTAGTGTCAGAACGGAGGGGGGGGGCACTTTTTTATACTTACATATATACTTAACCTTAACAATTGGTCAATATAAGTAGTTTAATACTATAAATGTTTTTGTGTTATCATCATTCAATTTTTTGTAAAATTGGATCAAAAATGGGTAGGGATTTAAAAACTGATAGAGGAAATTCGGACTGGAATATTTTTAAAAATTGTTGCTGAAATGTTAATGCTTTATATCTATTTAGTGCCACTACCATTCATAAACTGTATTTCATTTTTTAAAGTGTTTAATTATTTCTAATATTTTCACAATTAAGAAATTCTCAATCGTAGTGTAAAATTTTATTGGATTTTTCTTGATTTTTTGAAATATATTCAAAAGCCATTAACTCAAAAACGAGGTCATTGACCTACTTTTTTGAAAGTGAAAAATAACACTACAATCAAAGGTCTATAACATACAATAGATGGGTTTTCATTATCATCAGTGGAATTTTTTTTCATTCTGAGTAAACGTCATCCTTAAGAAACTCTGCCAAAGTTTTTGATAAGTTTAGGCCCCCCACTTTCAATTTGCTTCCGACGCTACTGCTTTTAACAGTTTAAAGGACTTCATTTTGAGATTTTTTTGCTCTAGTCGTACTGTATCGACAATGCTACAACCAAACCACCACCCCCCCCAAAAAAAAAATATCCGCATGCAATCTTGCCATTTAGCATAGCACACTATTTTATTTAAGGAATATAAAGGAATCATCCTTTGAGTATTATGAGGTAATCAAATACGGTCGGGATTATCAAATCCAATAAAGCCCGAAGGATAGATTTGATCACCCTCGATCAAATGTACGGGGAAAAAAAATGTACAAATCAACTGTAAGATACATATGTCTTGATATGAAGTGAGCGAGTGTTGATTCGGTTATTGTGTCAAACAATTAAGCTCTGAATATCAAAAAGCCATAAGTGAAAGGATAATGTATGGTGGCATATCTCTGCCCCTAGTGTGCAAGTTATTTTTCTATTAATTATGTCGACATGCAAGATAAGTATGTCGACATGCAAGATAGTTATGTCAACATGCAACATAACTATGTTGACATGCAAGAAAACTGCAATCAAATAAGAATTATAAAAAATCTCAAATATCGCCAACATGTGACGTACAAAATGCTAGATGCTACCTATTTATGTCGACATGCAACTTATTTATGTTAACATGCAAAATAAATATGTTGACATGCAACATATTTATATCGACATGCAACTTATTTATGTTAACATGCAACTTCTTTATGTCGACATGCAACTTATTTATGTCGACATGCAACTTAGTTATGTTTACATGCAAGATAAATATGTTGACATGCAACATATTTATGTCGACATGCAACTTAGTTATGTTAACATACAACTTATAAATTGCATGTCAACATATCTATCTCGCATGTAAACATAACTAAGTTGCATGTCAACATATTTATCTCGCATGTCAACATAAGTAAGTTGCATGTTGACATAAATAAGTTGCATGTTGACATAAATAAGTTGCATGTTGACATAAATAAGTTGCATGTCAGCATATTTATCTTGCATGTTAACATAAATAAGTTGCATGTCGACATAAATAAGTAGCATCTAGCATTTTGGATGTCACATGTTGGCGATATTTGAGATTTTTTGAGATTTTTTATAATTCTTATTTGATTTCAATTTTCTTGCATGTCAACATAGTTATGTTGCATGTTGACATAACTATCTTGCATGTCAACATATTTATCTTGCATGTCGACATATTTGATAGAAAAATAACTTGCACACAAGGGGCAGATATATGCCACCATAATAATGCTTGAGCAGTTTTTATTTTCAATATGATTTCGTTGAAAGGAATTTTCATTTCAGAAAATCTGATGGATTTTCTACTTTCGTTTTCAACGTAGCGTATCAAATATAAACGAACGTTTGGTCCATTCGTTCAGAAGAAAAAGGAATACAATGGCAACAGGACGATCTATATCTGAGTCCGAAGACACAGTTTTTGATGAAAAAACGATCAAGGTAATTTGAGAAATGTTGTGGGCGGAACCTAATATGGAAAACGTACGTTACAGCTATAGTACAGGCTTAGAATTGTAATACTTGATATTAGGTGCGTTCAGAGTTGTACCGTTGGTGAAATTTAGATTTACCGCTGGCAGCATTTGGTTGCCATCGGTGAACTATGGTTGTCATTGGTCACCAAGTGCTGCCATTTGTAGCAATTTTTATAGGTAGAACCATGAACGATTTTTGGTCAAATTCAAACAAATGGTAGTCTTTGGTTACCTTTGGTTACCAACTGTAACCATCTGAATATATAAAACAGTGGAAAAATTTATCCTCTTGTAAATTTACTGCAGTAACTGTATTTCCCCGAAACAGTTATCAAAAGTGTTTCCTTTAATGATTTATTCTACTAAAATATTGAGGTCAAAATACAAAAAAATTACAATTTTATTCCTAATTATATTACAAAAGATGTCATTGATTACTACAATATGACTATCAATCCATCATTTATGCAATGATCGTAAAATTGTAAAAGAACTGGGTACATGTACATTTTCAGTCATATTTTGACCTTTTTTAAGTGATTCTTTAAAATATCACAAACAATGGAAATTTAGCATTTACTCACACAATGATACCAAAAAAATCTCAGGCTATAAATAGTTACCTGATTGGTAATTGTGTTATCATTAAAAGTGCATTATACCGTATTTTTCTTAAAACTTAGCAGTAGACTCAATTTTACAATAGTTTATTGAATAGAAAGCATATAAAACATAAAAAAGTTTCGTTATGGGCGACGACGATAGACACATTTTCTTTATCAAAAAACTATGGGAAAATATATGCCATTTTGTATTATTGTTTTACTACATCTAACGAATATGACAAATTTTTGAATGTATTATTCCCTCTTGTAAACAGAATAAAAGTGTATAACTTGATACTTTATAAAAACGTTTTAAAGATTGTATATTATTATTTGTATTTTTATAAGATTTGAACAACTTTTGAATTTTATGGCATATAATGAAAGAAGCTGTACCTTTTTATTTACAATCATATTTAACACGAGCAAAAAGTATATCACATATATTGGTGACGGCGGGGCCTGGGTACATAGACAGACTCTAGAAGCCCTCAGTTGTCTTTCATTTTATTCAAGATATTTATGCAACGAGATGTTTACATATTTTATACAACGTCACACGAATCATTATTTACATAAGTTTCTATAGATTTCTTATAGCTCGCCATATTGAATTAGCATATAGTGACGTCACCTACCAAACTTGCCTAAGCTCTAGGCTGCTGGTAGATTTGGTGACCTCATTTGAAATTGAAATTACACCAATGGTCAACATTGGTAACCAATTGCTACCATTGGGAACCATTTGTAGACATTGGTGACCGAACTTGCCGTTGGTAACAATCTGGTGAACTCTGAACGCACCTTTTCTTTGGATGAGTGTACAGACATGGCCGTTATCTTTTTATATTCTACATTAAGATTATGCCTGTCCACTTTATCATAAAGAAAGTGGAGATTAATTTGAAAAATTTTTTTTTTTACTTTTCTTTTTAAAAAATGGAGCGGGTGGGGGGGGGGGATGTTAAAGTAATTTATAACTTTGGTTGAATTTTCTTAATTTTTTTTTTTTAATCATTTGAATAGTTTTTTGGGGTTTATGGGATGAAAAGCTTCTATATGTGCCAAAAATATTTTCTTACAATTTAACAAACTTTTTTGACCAATTTTTATTTATAATTATAAGCTTAATTGTGAAGATATTTTAAAGGTTTGCAGTTCACATTTTTTAGGCACTGTACCAAAATTACATACCATTTTGTTCACTTTACTAAAGTCTTTTTTCACATAAAATTCAAAAGATTTTGCCGGACCCGTTTTATAACCACAATAGGTCAAAGTTCATGATTTTAAACTAGCTGTCTTGTTGAAGAAATGCAAATAATGTCTTTTAAAAGAATATGTACATTTAATGTGAAAGTATTATGGCCAGGGGTTATTTATGCTTAAAATATTCGAAAATAATACAGTTGAACTTCGATATCTTAAATTATTGAACACCAATATATATCTCGAATACACAATCTAATTAAAATTATATGTTAGATCCACTAGCTTACTTGCTACACAGCATGTAACTGTGTAGCGAGTAAGCGAGCGGATATAACATCTAATTTTAATTAGATTGCTCGAATGCAATGAATATGTCCAAGTTATTTGTAAGTCCCAACCACTTATATATTCTTTATGTAATTTACCCTTGATTTCTCGATTACTTGGATATCTTGAAGTTTTTAACCAGTTCGAGATAATGAGGTTTGACTGTACCACTATTAATATCATGATTCATTTCATCAATTTCTATAATCAGAATAAATTGCAACAAAAGCCAAATTTTAGACCTACTTTTATGTAATCGAAAATATCTTATTTGAAACCTTTCCAAGTCAACCAATATCAGGGAAAACTTATCTTAAAGTTTAGTATATGTACGTGTAATCTGGTGTTTCTAGAACACTATTTAAAACCCATTTGTTGCAGACTTCGTTTTTGTGGAAATTGATAAAATGTTTGTGTCCTGTTATTGTTTCAATGTTAACTAAAAAACCCTGCGAAATATAAAAAATGAAATCAATCATTATGTCATAAAGAACAAGTGCACTTAAGCTATAGAGAATGGGCTCTTTTTCAGTGCCGTTTTTATGTAGAAAATATCAAAAAATTGCTTTTTTTCTGTAATATTTAAACACTTATGGATACTTCTGATTTATATGCATGCTTAAATTAATCAAAATTAGCATACAGTTTAAAATATTGAGAATATTTAAATGCCTATAAATAATCTAAATCTGGAAAAATCGAACCGAACCTACTGGAGTTGTGTCTATTTATATCAGAGGAAGGAGACATTTAAATCAACATTATTCTGTTGGTGGATTGATTGGTGCGTTTACTGAATTATACCTTATGCATTACTTTATGTCTGAAAAAAAATCGAAATAATCTTTGAAGTTGCATATTACCATATATTATATATAGTTATCATTGACAAACAAACATTCCTGACCATACATTAAGTTAATGGAAAGCGATTTAAAACGTGTCAATGTTTTACAGTGAGCACATTTGACAAACGACTATCTGGGTAGAACCCACGTGATTGTTTGAAATAATTCAAACTTTGGTCACGCAGGTAATAGCTTTTGCTTGCTATATAGAAAAACCTTGAATTTTCATAGGTTTTTAATTTTTTATGTATTCAGCTTAATGTAGTACAAACTTCTTATTTTCACAGGTGTTTTTTAAATGTATAATGTGTATTTTATCTTTTCCACAAGTTTGTACTCAGTTAATTAGGCTGAGACTAAACAAAGGCTCTGAAATGAATGCCCGTCCTTGATTTACTATACAAAATCACAACTGTCGGCTGACCCCTACTATGTTGTAAAGCTTCGTGCTTTTTATGTACAGTAAATTTACCGCTAAAACTTGTTGATTCTTATGGATTAGATATCAATAGGTGATGTTAGGTCAAAAATTATGCTTAATTTGAATCTTTATTTTTTCTTTTTTTACCGAGGCCCTCAAGTGCACTCGTCCTTTTGACGTCATATCTGAAATAAAGGGTAGTTTAAGTTGCGCCATATGAAAATCTTTGAGTTATCTCCCTGTAACCGCAAACCTAATGTTTTGAATAAGTTTTACTATACTCTGTCCAATTAAGTTTCTGCTTCCATTACATTTTGTGTAATATCTCGATAATCATAAATACCTTTGCGCCCAAACTATACATCCATTCACTAGAATGAAAAAAGTCTAAATTATCTGTTAAATCTTTCTTCATACGGGATCAGTTTAATTACAATTGGGATCGGTTTGATTTTAAGATTTTCCAATTTTTCTTTTATTTCACTATTTCTTTCAAATATGATTGTACAGCAATTGTTTAATGTAAGTAACAGTTTATTTTCAGTTTTTATCCATAGATTTAAAAAAATATCTACAATTCTTGTTTTTTAATTTTCATAAATATTTTTTTTACAAAAATATATTAAAGTTTATATGGCTGTCTTTGATATGTATATATTTATAGATAATTGTATTGTGCATTAATTGATACCAAATTTTCACCTCTAATACATTTTGTTCGCAGCTAAAAGGGTGTTTCTGGTTTCTATGAAAAAATACAAAAAAATTCATATAAAATAATCGGAAGCCGATACAGGTGTCATTTTTGTATAATCATTTCTCAAAAATTATTCTTCATTGATCCATCAAATAATGCATTGGTGTGTCAACCCACCTTAAAGGGGATCCCTGAACCTTCATTTAGAGAGATATTGCCAATCAACCATAACGTCTTGTGCTAAGTTTGGTTGAAATTGGTCAAGTGCATGGTTCTTATAATAGAAGATGAAAACGTGAAAATTTAAGATAGACAATGACAACTGCTAATAATGGACAAATTTTGATCAAAAAGCTTAAATTACTTGCATGGGCCTTTGGCTCAGGTGAGATTAAAAACTGGTGAATGAATGTTAATTTATTTTATATTAAAGATTGTGTTTCTTGATCAAAATTAACTGAACTTTTATCTGGTACCTTTTACTTTTCAGCTCTCGGAGATAAAATCTTTTTTCACCTGTTCAATATGCACCAGTTTATTAAATGGAACTTCTACAACTGTTTGTGGACACCGTTATTGTACACACTGTATACAGAACTGGTTTGAAAGAAGGAAAGAGTGTCCTATCTGTAAGAGGTCTTTAAGAAACCACCAAGAGGTCAGAGATCACCAGTTTGATGAACTGCTGAGTAAGCATGTTGTTTTAATTTTTTTTTCTCATTTAAATGCAAATCAGTAATGGAAAGATGTTTAGGGCAGTATAAATGGGCAATTCATGCAACTCGGGCATTTGCTCATCCCCAAAGTTGAACTTTGTTTCTGTAATTAAACTTGTTGCTGAGAGTGATTCACAACAGGGATCTTTTCCCAGCATGTAATGTGATAAAATGCAATTCATTCATTCGTAAAGAGATACATTTTATACAAACTAATGATACTCATTTGTTCTTTTGATATTGCCACATTGAAAAATCAGTCACTCAAAAATAGTTTTCCTTTTTATTTTAAGAATATGTTAATGTGCTTAAGAATTTTGTAAGGAACATTAACTTTTTTATATACCTCATGTTTTCAAAAAAATTTAGCACGGTTTTGAACTTAAATTTGAAAGGGAGTGTTGCCCCCCTTGTTAGAGTTTTTCATTGTCACCATAACTTGTATTTGGTTGCAAAATATGTTAATCGATTATGAATTAACTTAATTTTTTTCATTTGGTTTTTGACAGAAACTATTAAAGAGAAGGCAGTCAGTAATGCAGAAGCTGGGGCCAGATATGTGTTGGAGATGGGTGATAGTAAGTGAAAATCATCAATATTTGTTCTTGCATCCTGATATACCAATAAAAAAAATAAGAGACACAAGTGCCATTTACCACTCATTTTTGTTGCCCTATCAAAATGATAGACAGCATAATACTGTAAACGTATTATATTTAGCGTGTACGATATTTGACGGGATTTGAATTAGGGTATTCCTGAATGTGACTATTTGTATACATATCTGCATGACATTTGGCGATGTACTTGATTTAGCGGAGGCCGCATTCCGCCAAAAGCGCTAAAAAGAATACAAAGCCAAATGTAGTATGTTTACAGTAACCTAGTTTTATTTAATTTACACTTACACTGATTTCTTCAGTCTTCAATTCTCTATAAGCATCGCTTCAACTTGACTTGTAAGAAACATTTTTGTTCCATTAGATAGTAGTAATGGTAATAGAGTCAGTCATCCCATTGACCAGAAGATGGCAGAGGTGCTGTGTGTTCTCCTACCCCAAAAAGACAGGGATCTGAAAGATATGGTGGAGAAATTAATTGCAGAAAAGGACAAAGTTCTACAAACTTTCAAGGAAAAAGAGCTGCCACAGAGGGATATACAGATTGAGTTTTATCGTAGTGAGTTGTGCACATGTAATATGTCACCATAAACCACTTTTGATATTTTGTATTAACATGTTTGCACTGCATTGTGCTTGTAATATCAATAATGAATATCATGAGAGTTTGAATCATACACTTTAACGTTAATTGTGAAATTTTTGGCAATGTTGAACCTAAACTAGAGTAGTATAACATGTTTTACAATAAAAAAGAATATTTCAGACTTTCCGAATTTTGGCAGAAAATGCAAAACATATCAGCTAGTACTAAATTTGTATTTTAACTACCTTATATACAAGGGTTGTTAGGAAATTACTATCTTGGGAAAAAAGATAAATCATTGAAATTTCACTAGAAAGTAAACCAGGACACCTTTTATTAACGTGAAAACTTTGAAGTTAATGACATGATTTGTTCATTTCTTATAAGTTATCAAACTTGCCTACATCCAGTAACCCGGAACAACCACAAACTCATCGCATTAAAACTTTTTTTAAATTCTAGTTAACAATCAAGAAATAAACCCCAATTAACTGAAGCTTTTGACCCCTTTCCATCGTATAGTTTTTGTTTAAGCAATTTCTTTGCCAAAAAGGTCTTCTTCCGAGATTCCCACCAATTTAATGAATATTCACTGCGCCGCCTTGACTTCAAAACTCTTGGTAAAGGATGACTGCACTTAGCGCCGGTTTTTGGGCCCTTTTCGGTCGCTTCTGTTCCGTTTATTTCTTAACCTAATATCACTTTTGTTAAATTTCTTAAGACTCTAGTCAATTTCCAACATGAAATAAGATTTTAGACTGTGATACAAAAAGCTCATTCTATGTTTTTCTCCTTACAACTTTCGAAAAAAGGAGAATTTTCGCTTATCTGCCCTTGATCAAACATAAGATTGATATTAATATGCATGAGAGGTGGAGCTGCCATTATCAGAATGGTACTAAAATTAGACAACCATGAATAACAATGCCATGTATAAAAATTTATGTGATCACTCTTTCACCATATAACCCTATCTATTCTATATGGTACAAGTATACTATTTACTATAATGGTTTCAACAATTGGACCACGCCCATATAAGTACAGAAGACTTTAAATCAATGCTTCACAACTTAACGTGTTCGAAAACATTGTCCTAGTTAGCACATAAATTGCTACCTTACACGTCACGTGATAGAATTATGTATTCACAAAGTTACCTGAGGTGAGAAATCACGTGGTGAATTATAATACATGTATTCAACATGCATCAAGCCTTGGTTACAACAGGGAAAGAGAAAGTAAAAAGGAGCAGTTTTTTCTCATTTAAACCATGAGCGCATGTTTGTCTATTAACCTCCCTTTGACATAACTTCGATAATGCAAATATACAACTACTGTTAAACGGAGAACAATAGACAAACTTGCGCTGACTATGTATGAAGTCAGTATAAAAGTGGGCATCCTCATTATCGTATGGAGACTCAAGAAATTGGGATGACCCCCACCTATGAAAGCAAATTCTTACTTGGTAACAACATACTTTTATTTAACGCAATTACGTAAAGTTGCAGTTTAGATGTTGACCATTTCTGGAATTGAAAGAAAAATCCTAGTTCTTTTAAAAGTTTATTTTCTCGCAAATATCGCATGTCCCTAAGTGCAGTCATCCTTTTTGTGTTTCGGTTCTCTCTCCTTATTTTAACTCGAACACTAGTAAAACTTTCACAAAAGTTAGTCAATATAAATAGCAAAATGCATGAACATATATAATTTGATTTCTTTTATCATTAATGGTAAGTCTACCAACCCTTTAAAAGTAGATGTTCAAGTTTTTTGAACTCCGAGTTTGTGCCTGCGCCTGGTACCCCGACCACCAACTTGTTTATGTACCGTCGTAAACAAATGATTAATTATTTTATAATATTAGTTTGCTTAATTACTATATTTGTTTAGGTTTCTTCAATATTTATGCCAATTTTCACTGAAATTTCGTCGCTTAGAAAGGGAAATATTTGTGTTTTCTCAATAATTTTCGAACAACCCTCATGCATCATTGACAAATTCCAATCATTGTGTTACATTTTTGTTTTGTTCTTTCTTTTTTAATAGAATTTGAGTTAAACTACTACTGGACCAGTTATCGGCTAATATTGATGGTTCTTCTTCAATTTCTTAATATAATGATTAATGAATAAAATTGTTATCAATTTCTTTTTGGTGTGACTTTTCCATTTGTGTCATGTTCAATTTTATCAATTGCACCAAGCTCAAACAATACCTCCCTCCTGAACACAAACTTTTCAATTTCTTGAGTCTGTGTATCACTGATTGGTTGCTTGGACTTTTTCATGTTTTTCTGCTATCAAGACAATGGTTGTTATGACCTTTCTATATGATGATCTATCATAATTTAAATAAATGAGTTTGTTCTTAATATAATTGCTTTTTAATACTTTGGCTCTATACCTTACATTTACTAATTTTAATTGTACCGGTAATGAATGAAACTGCTTACTTTAAATATTACAACTGCACATATTTCATCATAGAAAAATATTTATATTCAGGCCCCCAGTATTCAGTTGTTCATTCCTCTGATGAACTCTCTCTCTCTCTCTCTCTCTCTCTCTCTCTCTCTCTCTCAATGATTGTGACAAATAATTCAAAATACTTTATACATGCATTACAACATTACATATAGGATGAAACTGTGCAACTCTAAATTGTCTGTACAGATATATACATGTAATAATTGACTGCATACATCATGTTTAAATAAAACACACAGTATTTTAAGTTGTTCATTGCTTTATCTGTGCCGTCAACCAATCAGTATGCGACTTGTTGATTCAGTTGGGATAAGGAGGTGGGTATTGTATAAATACTTAGCACGGCTGTCAATTGGAAGCTGACGCATTGCCAATTGGAAAATTTTCGGAACATAAAAAAGGAATTGATATTAATTAATACTTAGTAACTGCTTCATCTTTCTTTTTGTCGTTATTTTTAACATTTTAACCATTGAACCCCTTTCTCTCAATTTTGTTCTTCATTTACAGATTGATTCAGTTAGGTTCAATTTTTACATCATAATCATGATAATGTATTCAAATGTGTCAGTATCAATATAGTTTACCTAGTTCTAGCAACAAAAAGATAAGTTTTATAAACAGAAATGCAAACACTTATTATACATTATGTTTATAAGATATATTTTAACCATGCTCACTCTTATATTGAAAGTCATTAATCACGTGATCTTAAAATTCTGACAGGGGTGAAATAGGCAGATTAATTTCAAAACTTGAACTATTATTTTAAAGTTGTTGGAGGGAGCTCTTTATCCCAAAAATATGAAATGTAAAAATGACAACTATCTTAAATTATATATACACGTACTTATATATATATGAAGAAAGATTATCAGCATTTACTGTGAACACTACACATAACTTTTTGAAGACATTATTAATGTACGTGCAATTATATTTTTAGGAAGACATAATTTTAACAATAATATTTCTACTTATAATAGTTAATGTTTCACTTACACCATTAAGCTAAAACATCTTCTATCATATTTATGCTTAATCTAACAATACAAATATATATATAATAAATATCTTGATTTAATAAGTTTATTATTTTTATCACTTGATTTACTTAATTATGCATTATATAGCCTTTTGAAAATCTTGAGTAAAAAATATTTCAATTGATTTAGATCAGTGTAAAAAACTGGAAGAAGAAGCAAAGCAGCTGAGACCTTTGCCAGAAAAAATGGAGAAATGCCGACAATTGGAGGCAAAACTTAATGGAGAAAAGCACCAGCTGGAAGGTAAGGGAGATAAATCTTTTTTTGCTAATGTACCAATATATTAAGGTAACTCCAGTGTCTTTCGGATCCGGTTCTTTTTTTACACTGGGTGATAAATTTCCGGTTATAATTTTGGCACACAACAAGTGTTTTAAAATAATTATGGTTTGGTCAAAAAGTGGAAAATTTGTTAAAATATAGCATCTCCGTCGTTTAGAGGGATTGGAGAAAGTAAGGAAAGCAGCGAAATGTTAAACAGTAAATGAGTGTGTAATATAATTGTACGTATTGTATGCATTCTCCTCCAACAATTACACTGCGTCTATGTAGCTTGACGACCTCATGTGTCCTCCGGGACAAGGAGAGGATAAGTAAGTACTTGTGTAATTAAAACTACATAACACTGATTATTTTTAATCTACAGATGAATATGTTAAAAAACTGGGATAGAAAGTATTTGACAGAAAGAGGGAGGGGGTACTACTGCACTCAACTATATGAGTTTTTTGGCAGTCTCGACCTTAATTTTATATGTATAATACAGTTTCATTGAGTGTATCAATTTAAGTGACTGTTAGATTGTGTCTTTTTGGTACATTTCATTTTTTTTCCAAAGTTTGCAAAAAACAACTTGTAAAATTTACATTTTCAATATGGGGGTACACATGTTCAAGAGACTATCAAGCAAAAACTAGATGGTCAATTTTGATAAACTATGTTTTTTTGGTAACACAATATGTAACTCTTAATAAATATTCTTTAAAAAATGGATGTAAACTGAATAATTTTTTAGAATTTTTCAAAAAATATGCAATTTTGTGATTTTTTGGGGAAGGTCGTGGCAAGAAAAAATGTAATATTTTTTATATTTTCTGTAGAAAATCAATAAATTTTTTATGATTTACTGATAATCAATTGATTTGCTTAAATTATAACCTAATATGATGTATTTTGGTGCATAATTTAATAAATTATGAGATCATGCATCATGGTGTTAAATTTTGGCTGTTAAATTTTTGGACCCTGTGAGCTGAAGCTCACTGTAGGAAAACAAACGTGCAAAGGTATAAATATTTTGGTCTCTATAGTAAGTTTATAAGTTGTTTTAACTATTAAAATTAAAAAATGTTTGGTTTGACACGGATTTCTAAAACACTGGAGTTACCTTAAAAACTTTTTAAATGAAGAAATATGTTATCATTTATATTGTTTCTGTGGTTTATATCTTTAATACCAAATATAAAAAAATTCATTAAAAAGGGCTTTTATAATCACTTTGGACAGAAAAAATACAGAGATTGCAAGGGGAGTTAACTACTCTTCGAACAGATGTTGTAACACGTCAACAGAGAGAAAAGGAGCTGTATGGACAATTACAGCACCAAGCTGCTGATATAAAAGGCCTCGAGATGTGCTTAGGTGAGAATTGTTAAGTTGTTAGTAAAAGTCTAGTTACAGCATGTCTCTCTTTATCAAAGATGTCAAGAAAACTTGGGAGAAATTAGTATAAAATTTGGAAATGTCATAAAAGTTTCCTTCCATAAGAGCAAAGCCAATGAGGTAATCAAATTATGCCCCTTTAGACTTTGATTCATCTATGTGTGTGTCACAAGTATATATGTACACTTTTTATAAAAATGATTTTTTTATTTTTCAACATGCTTGGGGGAGATCATATTTTTAGTTAATTAAAGCTAGTTTTTGTCTTTATAATAAATTGATTTTCATTAATTATTTTGTGTGATTGAATTCCCTTTTAGATGAAAAAACAAAGGCAGCAGCAAACGTTGACTCTCTAAAGAAAACAGTCAAAAAACTGGAGAAAGATTTACAACAAAAGACAAGTGAGAAATAAAATTAAAATACATGTATCTGTCAGTGAATTTTGGTGCACATGGCTCAGTGGTTATGGGCGTTAGACCAGTAACCGAAAGGTCTCTGGTTCAAACCCTGCTGTGGTCACTTGATGTTGTGTGTTGTGTACTTAGACAAGGCACTTTATCTACATGTACATTGTCTCAGTCCACCCAGCTGATATTGGGTACTGGTTTACGCTGGGGGTTAACCTGCGATGGACTTCCAGGGGAAGTCAATGACTCTCATTCGCTTAGCACCATGGTAATTGGAGATAAGCACCGCGCCCTATGCGCCTTCATGGCATGGAGAAGGATCTGAATTTTGTCAATTTCAACATAATATAGCTGTTATATAGTTGTAGGTTGCAGCATTTTTTGGAACTTTCAGCACTTTGAATAGAAATTTAAATTTCCGTACATCCAACTGAAAAATAAACATTACCCATTGAGTTAAATTTTATATTTGTAGTCAACATCTACGGTACATTTTGCACCAAAATAGATTTTAGGTTCATGAAATTTTGATGTTTACCTGTATGGCGTGCATGGTATATGCTGTCTCACGGCAAGGAAAATATGGCATTGCAAATTTAAAATTTTAAGCGAGTGCACAAAAGAATATTTAATTTACATGTAATTTTGATTTCTTGTAATGTGCTGGGAGAAGTAATGACAGACCAGACCGGGATTTGAACCTGGGCCCCCTGAATCTCTATAGTCAGATGCTCTAGCTAACCTCTGAGCTACCTGGCACTGGTATTCGAACTGGTCTGACTGTCGCATCTTAACTCTACGGCGGCAGCTTTTGGTAGCAGTAGCATTTGAAGTTTATGAAATGTATGAAAAAAAAAACCAACAGAATTGCAGTCTGTCTGTATACTTTGGTTCTTGTGTTTGTATAATCAGAGAAATTTGATGAGTTATTGAACTTGCATCATTTTTAAAACAGGTGAAGCAGCCCAGTTAGGAGGCTTTGTTGTCTACAAGGAACTTTTTGATAAAAAAAATCAAGAAGCTTTTGTGTTGCAAGAGTGTCTGAAATACAAGGAATCTATCATCTTGGAGATGCAACACCAGCTGGAGAGCAGGGACGGTCAGTGATGAATTTTGATAATTTAATTTCAATAATTAACATTATCCCATTTAACTGGTTAAAAAAAACATTAAGATTTTTTATGTTAATTAGATCACAGGGGCATCGTATCTGCTCTTCTCTCTATGACATATATATAAATATATAAATATATAATGCACATAAAAATGCATTATTTATATATATATGTCATAGAGAGTAGAGCGGATGTGATGCCCCTGTGGTTAGATTGTGAAAATATGAGGATACTTTTTATGTTATATATCAAGTTAAGTATTAAGTATAAATTTCAGGTTATAAGTATCGATCATGCAATTTCATGTTATAATTTCTTGTTATCAGTTGCATGAGCTTGTTTTCCAAAAGACTTACAAGGGCTGGATAGTCATGGCTATTTTTACATTATATATATGTATCTCCTTAACAAGGAAAGTTTATTTTAAAAAATTATTTAGTAATTAAATTTTAAAATTATGAAGTAAATATTTGGAATTGTCTTTACAATTCAATTGTTTATGGTGAAATAAAAGTATATCTGATAGTGAATTTGTTGACCATCCAGTCTCTTCAATCAATGTGCCCACCAAGATCAGCTATAGCTAGATGTTACAGTACCTTTAAGTGTATGTAATAACAGCATTATATTTTATATCGGATTTTTTTTTCTCCACAGGACAAATTATTGCCTTGACACAAAAGTTAAAAGAGACACCGCTGTCCCTTAAAGATATAGAAATTCGTTACAATAAACAGATACAACATTTGGAAGAAGAGATGGAAAAATTTTATGGTATCCATTGTCTTTATTTCAAACTATAATATTACATCAAATTATTTTCTGAATTTTGAGAAGTTTATTATTAAATTAAATTATTATTAACATGCATATTATAATTTTCAAATAGATACCCATACATGCACCTGTAATAAAACAAATACATGTATAATGTAATTTTATAGTACCAATTACTTCCTACTTTTTAGCTCAAGTGAGCTTTTCTGATCAAAATTTGTCCGTTGTCTGTCGTCGTTGGCGTTGGCGGCGTTGCCGTTGTTGTAAACTTTTCACATTTTCATCTTCTTCTCCAGAACCACTGGGCAGATTTCAACCTAACTTGGCACAAAGTATCACTGGGTGAAGGGGATTCAAGTTTGTTCAAATAAAGGGTCACACCCTCTTTAAAGGGGAGATGATTTAGAATTATTGAAAATTTGTTGGTATTTTTAAAAAATCTTCTTATCAAAAACTATTAGGCCAGAAAAGCTGTAACTTGTATGGAAGCATCCTCAGGTAGTGTAGATTCAAGTTTGTTCAAATCATGGTCCCAAGTGGTAGGGTGGGGCCACAATGGGGGGATGGATTTTTACATATTAAGAATATATAGAGAAAATCTTTAAAAATCTTCTTCTCAAAAACTAATTGGCCAGAAAAGCTTAAACTTGTGTGGAGGCATCCTCAGGTAGTGTAGATTCAAGTTTGTTCAATTCATGGTCCCCGGGGGTAGGATGGGGCCACAATGAGGGGATGAATTTTTACGTAGGAATATATAGAGAAAATCTTTAAAAATCTTCTTCTTGAGGTTTCTCCACCCTTGATGTTTTTATGGTTTAATCTGTGTAATTTTTGTAAAACTTGGAAGATTAATATGTAAACATTTAAATTGAACTTAAATATTGGTATGTTGCAAATATTTTGTTCATGCTGTAGGAGCTTACAAAGGTACACTATTAGGACAATTATAGCGACGACTGCTCCAATCAAACATCACATATTTTTTTTTTACTGATTTCTGTATATAATATAGCAATTTTTTAAAGAAATTAATCGCAATCCTTTATTTTATGTATTTTAACATTTTAAGGCCATTTAAGCTTGCCAGTATGAAAACTATCACATTTACAAAGCATTTTAATACAATTTTTCACCCATGATTAAGTACAGTTTAGCAGCATAAAACATCTATAACTTTAGAAATAATGGTTCAAACTCACTGAAAATTGGTACATTTGTAATTCATTATATATTCTATCGAAATCTGCAAAGAAATGTTTACCTTGCCAGGAAAACAATATGAATTGTTGTCTCTGTCAAGTTTGTCTATGTACGGTTTTATCAGTTTTTCATTGAATTCAGCGATTTCAACTCAAACTACTCTCTATAAATTGTTAAACATTTGTGTCATTTCACTTTACATAGCTTAAAATGTGTAAAACACACTTATAAATCAAGAAATATTGGCAAAACCATGCATCACATAACACTAATTTTATAACCGATAATGGTAAAATATTCCGGAATGCTCAAAATGACGTCACGCGACAATCGAAAGACCTTAAAATCTATTGGGCCAGGAAAGCTCAAATTTGAGTGGAAGCATCCTCAGACAGTGTAGATTCAATTTTGATTAAATCATGGTCCCGGGGAATAGGGTGGGGCCCTAATAGGGGATGAATTTTTAGCTCACTTGAGCAGAAAGCTCAAGTGAGCTTTCTGATCAAAATTTGTCCGTTGTCTGTCGTTGTCATTGGCGTTGTCGTTGGCATTGGCATTGTCGTTGGCGTTGTAAACTTTTCACATTTTCATCTTCTCCAGAACCACTGGGCAGATTTCAACCTAACTTGGCACAAAGCATCACTGGGTAAAGGGGATTCAAGTTTATTCAAATGAAGGGCCACACCCTCTTTAAAGGGGAGATAATTTAGAATTATTGAAAATTTGTTGGTATTTTTTAAAAATCTTCTTATCAAAAACTATTAGGCCAGAAAGCTGTAACTTAATTTTTTTTGTATGGAACATCCTCAGGTAGTGTAGATTCAAGTTTGTTCAAATCATGGTCCCCGGTGGTAGGGTGGGGCCACAATGGGGGAATGAGTCAATTTACATAAGAATGTATAGAGAAAATCTTTAAAAATCTTCTTCTCAAAAACTATTATGCCAGAAAAGCTTAAACTTGTGTGGAGGCGTCCTCAGGTAGTGTAGATTCAAGTTTGTTCAAATCATGGTCCCCGGGGGTAGTGTGGGCCACAATGGAGGCATGAATTTTTACATAAGAATGTATAGAGAAAATCTTTAAAAATCTTCTTCTTAAAAACTATTAGGCCAGAAAAGCTCAAACTTGTGTGGAGGCATGATGAATTTTTACATAGGAATATTTAGAGAAAATCTTTTAAAATATTCTGGGAAAGTTTTCAGTCCAAAAAGCAGTAACTTGTGTGAAAGCACTGGTTGTGCAGATTTAAGTTTGATCAAAACATGATTCCTTAGAGAAAAGTGGGGCCACAAAGTGTGTGTGAGGGGGGAGGGGGGTTATATAGGAATAGAGAAAAATCTTATTACAAGTACAACAACAAAAGGGACTTGGTATTTACCATAAAAATATGTGGATAAAAATTGGCAGATTTTAAAAAAATTTTGAGCAAGATCTACTTTACTTAGTTGTCAAGATATTTTTATTTTGATACTGTAATGCTATTAAGGCTATCGTTGCTCAGGTGAGCGATGTGTCCCCTGGGCCTCTTGTTAATAATTTGAAGTGTTTTTACATTTACACCTATACGCGGTACTAAATTATAAAAAAAAAAAGACAATGAAAAGTTTTCAAAGGAAAAATAATGTGATACATGTATTATTGTTTTAATGTTTAGACATTTTATATTTTTGTTGAATATTTTAGAGCGGAAATCTGAAATGGATAAGAGGCATACAGAGGATTTAGCCAAAGAATTGGCAGAAGTAAGATCAGCCCGTTTAGAAGATCAACAGAGAATGCATGAAGGTAATTAAAGATACTGTAGATTTCTTATTTTACATGAGATCCTATTTCATTTTGCATCAAATCACAAGAATATAAAATCATGAATGGCAAATTTTTATAATACTTTCATTTAGTTTACATATGTAGCCAATTGTACGGTAGTTAGAAACTTCAATTGATGTTATTTTCAGAGAACATGAAATTAAGAAAGAGCTTAGAAACACAAAATAATAATCCAGATCAGAATTCTGAGGAAAGGTGCACACAGTTGGAAGCTTCCTTAAACTACTACAAAAGTAAGATTACTGATTGTGCTTTTTGCATGTTATTTTTTCTTGTTCATTAGTTTTCTTTTTCTTTTGCAATACACAAGTTTTTAATTCAATATTAATGAAGTTATTTATGTTGGAATGATTTTTGTTCTCTTAGCCTTGGCAAGGGAAAATATTTCTTACAAAATTTGAGTTGGGTCGAAATCATATTCCATATTGTCAATAATTTGAGATGTTATTACAATTTTATTACAATAACAATCTCAAAGTGTTGTTTTTTAAATACATATTTGAAAATATATCTATTTATGAATTTTAGATAAAGTTCATGAATTAGAAGAGAGATTAACTATCAGCTTTAACAAGTAAGCAAAACTTTGAGGATTTTTACTTATTTTACACAGGGTTATTTTCGCCCTGTGTTATTTTAGCCCTTCTTCACTTGCAAACGGTTTCGCTCCATCTTGAATTCGCCCAGATGCAGTTGTGTTAACAGAGATATTATTTGCGACATAGAATTCACCCAGTCTTAAACTCGCCCACTGACAACGAGGGCGAAAGGGGCGAATATAAAACGGTGGTGAATATTTCCCTGTATACAGTATTTATAAGTTTGTTATCATAATCATGTGACAAGAATTATGAAACAATCTTTAATAGTCTGCTTTTCATTTTGTATATACAGTAAAACACGCTTATAACGAAGTCCCAGGGATGTTATAAGCGTACTAATTCGTTATATCCGTCAAGTTTACGTGTAATAAAGTCACGGGGAATGAAAATCACTTCGCTGTAAACGTCAATTCTTTATAAGCATGTTCGCTATAACTGTGTTTTACTGTATATTTCATTGACCTGTATATTTCACCAAAATTATATGCCTCCCCCCCATTTCTACACATTCACATGTAAATAATTTTTTCTTTTTCAGAATGTGAGAGTGGGTCTGTAAATGCTCATTAAATGAAATTTTGGTTTTTATTTTAATTTTGGTATCATTGCATTTAAAAATAAGAAAAACTACTATCATGTTTTCTATGCGGATATATGTAATATTTATTATGCATACACCTTTGCACCTCTGTTCGTCTCTAAAGAGGGGTGGGTTCTGATATAAGTTTTCAATCATGTTTTCCTCTTTATGGATATAAATGTATTGTGATGTGTTTCTTTTTACACAGGAGTAATAGCAGCAGCCCATAGGATGCAAGGACTGTAACCTCATCATGAAAAGGAAACAAAGATTTTTTTTATGCAGTAATGGACAGTTTCTCACTACTAGTTAATCATACACTTTGATAACTGTAAAAGTGGTTATTTAGTTGTGTGGTAAGCATAAAACCGTGTAAAATACCCCTGCATGTATGGTTAAAAAAAATCAAATCTTAGAGTGGAAAATAATGCAAATGCAAATGCGCATTTAATACCCACACATATTTTTTGACTATAGAAAACGCGTACCTAACCACCAGCGTAAATAACCACTTTTACAGTAATTCAAAGAGATAAAATTTATAAATAAATGTGACTGTTCATTTTTAAATACAGCACGCACTGTGATATTTTAGAAGTGGTTGATTGTGTTGTTGTTGTACATAGCAAAATGCAATGTTTATTTTTTATACTTAGATGTTTGTTCCATTATTAGATGTTTGTATCAGCAATTCTTCATCTTAATTAGCAAAATGATACCATGTTCATTTCATGTTTATGATGTAGTCATTTATGAAATTAACTTTCTATAAAGATTCTAGATTATTTTAATCATGTTATATAATATATTGCAGAATATATTCTCTATACATATACCGGGTATTCAAAAAACATTTTTAATTTTTTTAATTCTTACTCTGTCTCATATTTGGAATAGTATTGTGGACTTTTTTGGCCACTTAAAAAGAATTGAATGCATGTACAGAATATTTAATAGGATTATTTTATTAATCCAGTTTGATTTTAAGTTTAACAAAGATCTTCATGAACAAAATACTGTATTAATAAAAATTACATGTAACTAGACTCTTGTTGCTATATATGTCTCAGGACAGGAAATGGACAAACGGAAGTTTCTTGTCTCGATCACTTACAGTTTCTGAGATCTCACAGGTACAAAATATGTTTTAAAAAAGCTACCTGAGGTAATTGAGATATCTCACCAGAAGTAGAATTTTGTTGTATATTAAACATCGCATAGATGAGATATGTTAGGATTTATACTAAATACTGTATATTCATTAATGAAATACGTAAAAAAATATTTTTTGAGATACTTCCGGTGACGACCGGAAGTTACAACGAACAAAACAAAATAGTTAAAACACATCAACAACTCTAGGTCTATCATCCCACAAAGTTTGGATGGTCAAGTCTTTACTGTTTCTGCGATCTCGAAGTGACAAGCTTTTGGTCGAGGTACAGGAAACAGACGAACGGAAGTGAATTTAGAAAAACTTAAATAGGAAACCTCTAGACATTTTTATCTTTAATTATCCCTGAAAATTTTAGGAAAATCCTTCCAGACATCTCTGAGAAATTCACTAAACAAAAAGGGGGGGATAAGAAGAAAGAAAGAAAAACCTTTCAATCAATATAAGGTCTTCCATTGGAAACGGAAGACCTTAACTATACAAATTATAACTTCAACATCATATTTGATACAACACATACAATAACTTTAGAAAATGTTCTTCAATGAATAGTATCACTAGAGTGAATAAATGTCTATGCTTTGTAATATTTCTTATGACGGGGGCCGAACTAACATTAATTTTATGAAATCGTGCAAAATAAATTGTGTGCAAGATTAAATGTAAGCCAGAGGCCGACAAATTTTATTCAGTGTGCCAATTTTATTTAGTGTGTAAAATTTCTAGAAGTGTAAAGAAGTTCTTTTTTTATGCAACATTTTGATCTTTTAAATGTAACTGTTGCTTTATTCATTCTGGACAAGATTCTGTTTTTCTTTCAAGCAATCTTCAGCAGAATATCAAACTAGTTGATACCCATTGAATCTCTCTTTGAAATAAGTATTTCTTTATCACAAGATAATTAATACCATCAATGAATCATTATCATTAACGATAGCAACTCAATTGTGTTATTGTAAGTTTTACAAATATACTGTAACTACATCCCCCCTTTGTATTGTCAAATTGTTTACAATTAACTATTCAAGAATATTCACTCTTTGTAAAACTAGGATCCCCATGAAATCATTGGAAAAATTAAATCTACAAAACAGTTCTCCCACCCAAACCCTCCATGATATAAAAGATTCCAAAACTAAATCCCTCCCACTGAATAGGTACTGGTGTATAATAATGTTCAATATGTGATCACATTCTTCCCAGGTTTATTATGTTTTTTACAAATTGTTGATGTTGTTGAAAAAGGATAATTTTACTTTTGTTGAAATATTTGTACTGTCCCATGTATTTTATTAATGAAAATTTTTAAACAAAAAACAAAAGATTTTTGTTATTTGTTTTTTGGGAGCAGTTTCAATATTCTATACTTATGACTACCATTAAGTAAATCTTGCATTGTAATTAATATTCTTTTATTCAACAGAAAAATACATAAAATATCAACTCCTACAAATATTGAGTGACCATTCACAAAAAACTAGTGAAAAATGGCATCAAAATTTACGATGCTTTGCTTGCTTCAATCACATATAAAAAACCCAGGGAATACTGGTGTTCTATTACAGTATGCATGTACACTAATTTCTGACATCAGTGAATAAAACCAATGATGGGTCTTATTTTAAGTGTCAACAGTCATGTTTCTTGGTTGAGTAAGGTACAAAACTTAAATTATGGATTGAAGGGAAAAGAATAAAGATAATCTTTTAACAAGTGTGGCAAACAGAGTTTCTCAATGTTGGATGGATGCACAAAGCGCTGAATAGCGAATTTGCACAAAGATTGTAAATTAAGCACATTTAGTAGCTGCAGTACTCTGATTTTCCTGTCCCAGCAGGCAATTGCAGCTTGCTCTCCCGTAGAGGTCAAAGAGAGGCATGTTGTATTGGGAGCAATGGATCCTAACTTGAGCGAAATGTCCTCAAAGTCTGGGCACACTACAGTCAAATCAATCTCAAGCAGGAGGTTTAAATCATCTGCATCTAACACTTTGATTTTCAGGTTAAAGAGGGCTGAGACAATGCAGTTGGAATCATATGAATACTTGAGACAATCCACACAGCTTCCAAGGTCACTTGAGCTGCAAAGCGTATTTTTCTTCTCAGTGTTGATTATGTATAGTACAGTATCATTGGCAGCAACTGCCATAACACAGTGTTGAGACCGAGGGTCAAAGTCAAAGGTCGAAGGTGACTGGAGGTCACAATCTGATAGGATTTCTTCAAACACGGAACATATTCCTTGACCTTTTTTCCAATCGACCACAATCAATTCCCCTGTACTGAACCCCACAGCAACAAGTCTGCTATCCGGCGACCACTTAACGTCTGCTCGGTCTGTGAAAGGCAGGGGTGGTGGTTTAATATCAGGATACAGGTCTGGTATTTTCATCACAGCATCAGGAACTAGTACTGTCTCTGATCCATACACAGAGAGCGTATAGACATTACTTGAGGCTTTAGCAACGACTGCATGATATCGGCCATTTGCAGAAGTAGCATAGTCTCTGTACTGTGTAAAATGCGAGTCCCGTGCCCTATGAATTATGGGATGACCTGGATTGTAAACCACTAAATGTTCATGAATAGAGGATGTATCCAAAGTTGTTAGTTTTCTACCGTCTGGATTTATCTGGAGTTTTGGGAATCCTTTACTGCTTGCCTGAGGAATGACACCTGATTCTGTAAACATTAATAGATAATGTATATATGGTAAACCAATTTAAAAACGTATATACAAATGTTAAATCAAAATAAGAACTAGATGATATAAAAAAGTTCCCTTACTTCCACTGTCTAAATTGTATTGCACAACTTTTCCACAAGGTAAAGAAGAAACTTTTTTCCACTGAGATCCATGTAGAATCTGGAAGGGTGTGGATGTAGAGATAATGATGTTGTCATTGTTTGGAAAGAACTGACAAAATGTCCACCAGACATCAATGGTTGGATCTATCAGTAAAAAAATTCATTAGTGAGATTTAAAAAAGAGGCCTATGGGCCATATTGCTTATCAAAGTAAAAGTTAATCCTCAAAACATTGTTGTATCCTTTTCAAAATTTTCTAATTAAAGAATTACTCCCATTGCAGCCATATCTGGGCTGCTGTGTGCTTTCCCTTAGAAGACTGAAAATGGTGAGGACTACCCTCACTAAAATTATACCAACGCTCAAAATAAAACAGCAGGTAAAATGAACACTGTCAAAAAGTTGTACCCAGCCTGTTTGGGAGAAGGTTGATTCTGGGAGGTATTAACAACTATTAATTACGAGTAGTTGTGAGAGTATGCATGCGCATTAGATATCTGTAACAGTCAGACCGGTATGATCACTAGCACCAGCTTGATAGCTCAGTTAGTAGAGTACCTAACAAGAGACTTAGAGGGGCGTGGGTTCGAATGGCGGTCTTATTTCCTCCATTCCGTTACATTATGTTCTGTGATCAACCTCTGGAAATGATGGGTTTAACTCCAGCTAGGGTAAAGAACTTGGAATGTTGATATTCAAGGGCAAAGATTATTTAAAGGGGGCAGGAATGTGACCGTCGAATCGTTTGATACTGTAGATTTTAATTACCGGTAAACACGAGGAATTAATATCTGTGTAAAATCGTGAGATGCACATCTCACAGATTTGTGAATCTCGCTTTTTTGTTGTTGATTTTTTATGATAAAAATTTGGCATTTGTGATTTTATATTCTCGCGATTTGATATAAAACAGTTGAATCATGAAATTAAGAACTCGCTTAAAATAAGGAATCTACAGCAGTCAGCGCCAGACACCTCAGTTGGTAAAGCACCTGAGATTCGGGGTTCTGATTTCAAATCCTGTTATCGATCAATCTGGTTTGTAATTCATTTTCCCATCCCATTACATATTATCGAATCTCTGCCATGTAGACTGCAACTTATTTTGTTAAACATTCTTTTACAATAACTTTATTGGGACTATTTCTTTTGACAGCTACAGACATTGACTTACATTCCACGCTGTTGTTGGGTAGAATTCGCAGGATCTCGATCAATTCTCCTTGCTTCTTGCCTTTGTGTCCGGGGAATTTGGTAAGAGTCTGTGATGGGTAACATCTTACTACATCCGGACAGGAATGTCCATGGGCTATGTAGCCCTTCAGGGATGAAGTTGAAACACCCATTGTTGACTGTCACTGATGGAGAATGTATCATGATAAATTAAATCTAAAACTAACATACATGAAACGTTATACACTTATAAAATACATGCAGATTAATCCATTTTGCAACCGAGTAAGCACATCGTTATGTACGCACTCGATATTCAATTATTGGTGTTGCATTCAGAAATATATTATGTCATGATAACGGGTAATTGCTGGATTGCTATGAAAATTACCTTATTCCTTGTGAATTACCTTCACAACATTTCTCCTTAAATTGTAAACATCAGAGAACGGGAAGTAACTCCACTGAAAGTTGCGCAATACATCAGTTCTTATAATATTTTTTAGAGTAGTTCCCCTTTGACTGTGCTTGGAATCACCTTTTTCTTTAGACTCGTCTCATTTGTAGACAGCATTTGAAGTGGGTGCCACTTTATAAATGTTGCTGAGCTTTCCGCAAAACAAAAAACGCTTCTTAGCTCTATGCATTTCTACAAGCTTTCTACAAACTTGGTTGTTTTTACTTAATTTTATAAGTAAATTTTTAAAAAGTATGGGA
Source organism: Magallana ariakensis (assembly GCA_020458035.1). Classification (NCBI taxonomy): domain Eukaryota; kingdom Metazoa; phylum Mollusca; class Bivalvia; order Ostreida; family Ostreidae; genus Magallana; species Magallana ariakensis. Next base: position 38,194,323 of record CM035817.1, read on the forward strand.
AGAAGGCTATAATTGTGTTAAAAAAAAACTTCCGCAAAAGAAATATCATTGTTTAAATTAATGATTAATCATTATTCAAGAGAAGTATTTTAGAAGTATATTTTAAGCCAGAAACGGGTTACACTTTCTTTTTCAATACTGAACGCCGTGTGATCTATCCTTATTGTAAACTTCCCTTCTCTTGGTGAATTATATGTGATAACATTCCTTGTTCTATAGGAATTTTGTTCTTGAACTTGGAACAAAAAAATAAGTCTTAGAAAAGTTTAAACAATAAATCGGAAAAGTACTGTTTCTGTTGTTATTTATTTGCAATTGTAAAAAAATGATTGATTTTAGTTGCTGCTTAAGTTAATTTATAAGTGTTAATTTTTGTTTTGACTAATTTTGTCAGTATATTCCTTATTCAGGAACAATGTACATGTCGTTAGTGCTCATTCCGTGTTTCTGTTTATTCAGAAAAAGCTAATTTTGTGCTGCAGATTTTTAAAAAAAAAAACCAAAACATTTATTTTCTAAATTAGTATATATACGTACATTTACAAACAATAGCGTCGTTTTTTTTTTTTTTTGGTTTTTTTTTTTTTAAGTGGATGGACCAGACAAAAAGCGTAGGAACTTACCGGTTTTTACGTTCATGTTTTTATAATATTAAGAAAATGATACATTACCAAAAATAGTGGAGGAAGCTCTAGCTTGCCCTCTCCTCATATCTGAACTTGGCATTGGAATTGAATTTATCTAAATTATTCATTACTTCAAGGTAGGCAAATAAAACATGAAATTACTAATCATTAGGATATGTCGTAATTGATCTATTCGCTCCAATTTCATGATGCAAAAATCGATATGCGATACAGTTTATGAGGTTTTTTTTCTATTTTGTTAATTTCAAATAAAAATCAAACTTGATCATGTTCATGGAGAGAGAGAGAGAGAGAGAGAGAGAGAGAGAGAGAGAGAGAGAGAGAGAGAGAACAAACACCCTTTGATGTATAATACCGACGATAGTGTTACTTAATTCTTACGAAAACAACAACACTTATCACAGTGCGATGTATCGTTATCTTTTTATTCATCTGGACAGATTAGTGTAATGTATGTAACATGGAGCGATAACATATCGGACGTTTATTGAATTACACCTGTACGCGCGCGCAATTACACGTGTTTACAAGAAATCGGTCTCTTTGACGCGCGTTTGCTGTGAACAAGTGCAAATCTCTAACTACCGTGTATACAAGAGGAAATTTCACGTAAGATGTAAATAATGTTTGAATAGACTATCATCAATCTAGAGTAAAATATATTAAGGTAAAATTTATTATAAATTCAACTGGAGCATATAATTATTTCCAGTTATATTTTTACTATATTGCATGACGTTGGTACCATGACAATGAAATACGAAGAATAATCTGTATTTAACCACAAATTAATACACTTCCCTCGAGTCGTGTAACTTTGCGCCTACAGTAAGAGAGAATATGTAAATCCTGCACGCCAAATAATATAATATAATGTATCAAGAAGAATTGAAGTGTCTTTATGCGTGAATACTCGAAATTAAAACGGTTTTATTTATGTTTAAAATCTAGATTAATGGTTTTACATAATAACTTGCAACTTTCGACAAATTTATCATTTATAAATTATTCATAAACTTCGAAATGCTTCAACTTAAACAATTGAAATAATTTATAAACTGAATAAAATTGAATTAGTCGGGAATCCAAAGCTCTATATAAACTTTTTTCATCTTCAACCTAACTAAAAGATTTACGACGAAGCTTCTTCAGTTTGTTTATTTTTTATGCGCAGACTGGAGACGTCCGTGAACACACCCGCAATAAAAATAACCAGACACAAAATTTTAATATCAATATGTTTACTAGTATAATATTGAATTTAAAAAAATCAATAACACTTCCCCCAAATAGATAGGGAAAATGAAAACATCCAAGGAAAAAAAGAAAATATGCTTAACACTCATTGTTTGCGACTCCTGACATTTCTCTACGGGTCAAATCAATCATTTTTTATTTAAGTTTATTTTTTTTTTAATCTATGTGATACAATTAAGCAACTTAATGAACACCTTATGGTTATAATATTCATTTGGTTAATAAAGCAATAATTTATAGTATCACAAAAAATTGAACTGAAAAGTATCTCATCATTCTTTTTTTCCTTTTAATTACTTCAATACAAGTGCTATGTTGTCGCAAAAAAAGAATCGTTTTCACATCACAATCCCCATGTAGAAGGAAGTAATTACAATCAAGATAAAATCGATTGTATCTCAAATCAGTTAAAATCCTTATTGCAAGATTACCCGGTATGTCCATCATGAAACAATTGAAATTGATTAGATCTTATTCTCTTCCTCTAATTACTCTTCCTCATATTTCATTATAAAGGGGGTTGACACACAATTGCAACAAACCCTTTTTACCTATACATGTATATCCTTTCATCAAGAATGTAATAAGGGTTATAGATAATCTATTTCTTCTCGATGTTCTTAATGCTGCAAATCTGCACCTCCTGCATTTTATGATTATCAAATCAAAAGTCAAACGAAAATAAACATTTTATAAAAAATAATTTAATCAGTATCAAATGTAAAAAAAAGACTACGGTAACATACAAAGCAATATTATACCAATATATCAAACAATATAATGTGGATGGATTTACAAATGATTCATGCATTTCTGTAGATAAGAAGCATAGTTGATTTAAAGTTGAATTCATGATGGAATAATTGATTCCATGTATTCTTAAGGTTTCCTAAGTTCCATATCATAACACATACAACAAGAACAGAAACTTACACCATCTAAACAAAGAAAATCTTAAAATACAGAGAATGAAAATAATCTGGAAATATTATAATTGTAAAACCAAATGTTATAACATTTACTTGTCATCCACAGACTCAGAACTTGGCACATTGAGAATCAGATATATAATTCATATATAAACACAGACAAAAGAACACAATACAGGCACTTCTTTGGGACTTCAACTCATCATAGCTGCAAAGATGACGAAATCATGATTGAGCAGCCACTGTTGACATGTTCAATGATTCGTCGTTTAAGTTTGCATACTTGGTCTCTGAGAGAACTAGCCGAGTTGGCCAGTTGGTTATTTTGTCCTTTCAAATCAGCCACACGCTCTTCAAGTCTGGCAATGCGTTCCAATTTTCTTGTGCGACACTTTCTGGCAGCAATCCTGTTTCTTGCCCGTTTGCGTTCAAGTTTGATTTTTTCCTGATTGTCCATGTTAATCGGTGACAGGGGAGGTGAACCGCCAACACATGGGACTGTCTGAGGTTCTTCTTTAATGTCATCGATTCTTGAGCTCAGGTGAGAAAAGTTGGCAATGCGGGGAATATTAGAAGACAAGCCTCCGGGAAGTGAGGTGGTGGTTGTCAGTGGTAGGATTCCGTCAGTGTTGGAATAGGAGGACTGGGAATCGTCGTCTTCACTGTCAGAATTCTCCACCTTGACACTGCCTTGACTTGTCTGTGAGGGTAATGACTGGGGGACTGTTGTTGATGGAGGCTTAATCTGATGAAGTTCGGCCAATGCCTCGACGAACCCGCGTGCATACTGTTCTTGTTCTTCTGTGACGTGTTTTGGAAAAATAAACTGGGTTGGTGTCGGGGTAGTGGTGACCATTCCATTAGCTTGTATGATCATTTTCTCCAGTTCTGGTGAAGCCAATTTCAACATGTTCAAGTCAGGCGAAGCAAGTAAATTGGTTACCTTCTGTTGTTTTGTTTTCGATCCAGAATTGAAATCGAGAGTCATTTTTCTCTTCAGTTGATTCACTTGGTTATTTTCAAGTTTTAACCCATGTCCATCATCATGGTAAAACGTGCGGTCAATCGCTTCCATTATTTTCGCCAGTTTCACTTCTTTCTCGATTAACTCAAAAATATTAATGAAGGTCTGTTTGTAAACACAAGTTTACTGATTCACTGTCCTGTCCACAAATGCCGGCTGAGAAACTTTCTTTAAAAACTTTATGAGTCACCCTTTGCGCTGTAAATTGTAGAGTGTTAGTAGTTATACGTTTCCCTCTCTATTTATACGAAAATGAGTCAGTTTCTATATTTAGAATGACATCATCTTTTCCCGTGATTTCATTGGTGGATAATGACATCAGCATTACCACATCCTCTTACTCTGAACATCTCTTTATTTTCCGATGTTCGACATTGCAATTTTTACTAGTATTTAGGTATAATCTCGAGGAGTTTCGAAAATAAAGAAAAGTTCCATTGGCTAAAACAAGTCACATGTCTGCCGAAGGGCACTACGGGAGATTAACCATATACAGGAAAATAACGTGACGTCTGAAAACTATGTAAGGCCAACCTCCATAAACAACATAACAAACCACGCCTCTAGAGTGCAGGGTATAATCATAACTTTTGGGGGTAAAAATGCCAATGAAAAAATATAGAAATATTGATCTATAATACACTTTACAGGCATTCTAGAACGATTTAGGCAATATTTTGGAGCATTTCGGCACGAGACGTTTTGCTTGATCGCACAGCGCGTGGTAGGGAAATACCAAGCGCCGATGAGTCATGGGCTATTCAGGTACAAGGAGTGTTGGCAATACACAGAGATAAACAAACAGGCTGGGCAGAATATACTTATCAAAAGTCGTAAAACAATATAGAAATATTTGTTGACAATTTAATACTGGGGTAGTGGTCTTAATATTAACAGACTGAATTTCCTTTGGGCGATTTTTTGTGACAAGTTTTTATTTTTATTTTTAAAAAAAATGACTCATTCCTTATGTTTAAATAGGCCAATTTAAACCAGGTGATCTGATTTCAAAATCTCATGTATATTCATGGCTTTAGACAAAGCATGGTATAGCTTTTTACATATGGTATGACGTCTAAGTCCTTAGTTTCAAGGTATTCCTGTGAGCCTGAGTCAGTTCTATAAATATTTGGAGCTATGAAAATGAAACAAAATATATACTGATGTAAGATATAAAAATAGTCTTCATATTAAATGTTTATTTTGTAAATACAGAGACATACTAGCCTATATATGGAAATATTTTTATTTTGTAATTACAAGGACAGTCCAGCATGATTTAGCCGGTGAATATAGCTTGAAAAAGCTATATAGGCTAAATGTGTATTTTTTTCAGCATGTAAACAAATATTTTTAACTTTGTAAAATGAACTGTTCTGTAAACAATAATGCATGTAAAGATTATTCATCAATTTGTGTCTCTTTTAAAGACTGCATTTTAAAAGTTATGGGGCAATTTATTCATGACCTCTCATTTATACTTCTTGAATGAAATATAAAGATGGTCAGTTATGGTAAACAAGATGATTTGTAATAATTCAGCACAATGTAAATTAAGAAATCATACTTTAATATCCATGCCTTCGTGCACACAAGGTGGTGGACAGTTACCCAAACAATGAAATATATTTTTTGCTTTAAAAGTGTTTAAAAGCAGCAGTGTTAAAACGAAATTTAATTAGGGTTGCTTTTTTTTATGGTCCATGGTAAAAATATAAGCAGTAATTATTACTTGCGATTTTTTGTATATTTCTGATAATTAACATTTCGGTGAAAAACTGCATATAAATAGCATTTTCAAGCTGTTCTGAATAGCTTTTTAAAGCTATATAGCTTTTTCAAGCTATATAGCTAAATCAGGAGATGGACCTGTGTGTGTGTGTGTATGTGTGTGTATGTATATATATATATATATATATATATATATATATATATATATATATATATATATATATATATATATATATATATATAATAGAGTAGATTTGGTCTAGAGACTATAGTGTTGGTAATTTGATACTGTATACAATAACAGTTGTTACTTTAATATATAATTTATCATCCAAACTGAGGCTGGTCTAATATACTTTGTCGTATTTAGTTCTATTTAAAAAAAAAAATGAAATACCAGACAAAATACTCATCAATCAGACCTTACATGAGACTGGATGCATATGTCTACATCACTCCAATCATGCATCATGTATGGATGTAGGTACATGTACATGTATATCTACGACTTTCTGTTATAAATGACCCTAGAGGCATGAACTAGTAGCTGTCAACTGGATGGCTCTAGTGACACTGATGGAATCCCAATCAATTTTACTTTCTACACTCATCACTCAGTTCTATGTAGCTTCTACACAAATTAAATTCCAATGATTACTGTAATACCAGTTGTCAGAAATGACCCTTTTACCCCTTTGATTCTCTTAAGAGTATACTGATACGTCCATTAATGACAGTTATGTACTCTCAGCATAGGAATTAGTCAGTTTATTTATTTAAATTTACATAGATTATATTTGTTTTAATTAATACATTAAAACTTATAATTGTCCAAGGAAAAATGGGCATTATATTATATTTTTAGTTTAGAAATTTATATTACTGGGTGTGTTCTGTCTCTTTATTTACAGACAGTATAACCATATAAAGTTGGGTGAAGGTGGTAAAAAGCTACAAAGAAATAAGTACAATAATGTACACAAAATGACTAGAGATTGACATAATAATACAGCTCTGCATAATAAACCTGGTTTAGACTAGAGTTCTGTTCATTTATAAACTTTACAAAGCAAGATCATAGTGAAAATGAACTTGGTAGAAATTATAATAATGACTATCATGGACATCCATAGAATATTTTTCCCGCGAAACTGAGCATTTACAGTAAAAGTTAATTTACAGCAAAATAATATAAATTGCAAAGTGAACATTTAAGAAACAATAGTTCTGCGCCTGAAAATACATATGCACATAATGTTACTTACACTGTGAGCATGTAAAGCCGACAAAACTATGTAGAAACGGCATGGAAATCTTGCCTGCTACCTGGGCGGAAATGCTTATGTGTACATACAATAAACAGAATGAACCAAAACGGGTAATAAAATTCCGTAATAATTCCGGACTGATAAGACGGCACACTCCTCGCCTGATATTGACTGATACAGTGAGATATCACTACTTATCAAAAACAAAAAATAGCTTCTTAAAATACATGTAACCATATAAACTCAGTTTCTCTAATACAGCACACACTGTTGCAACATCAGCAACTTAACACGGCACTAACAAAACCAGTTCATTCACAGGTCGTACATAGGTTCTTGGTGTTTGGTCTACGATTGTACGAACCAAAACTTTTCGTACGAGTCCATCGTCACTCTGTATGGCTTTAACGACTAGCCCAATTGGCCAACTTATCCTACACAGTTCTTTGTCGCGGATAAGTACGACATCACCGGTAGTGACATTTCGCTGGTTTGAGTTCCATTTCCGGCGCGGTTGTAATGTGTTAAGGTATTCAACTTTCCAACGCTTCCAGAAGATGGAGGCCAAATGTTGAACCCTTTTCCACTGTTTACGTAGGAGATCTTTCTGATCAACATCAGTGTTAATGTAGGTTTCATCTATCACATTCGACTTTTGGGTAAGTAAAGTCGATGGTGTTAGGATGAGTGGATTTTCAGGATCTGTTGATATGGGTATCAGTGGACGCGAGTTGATGATAGAGCATGCCTCTGATAAAAAGGTCGTGAGCACATCGTAAGTTAAGCTGCGAGATCCATAGTCCAACAACATGGAATCGAGAATCCGTCTGGTGGTCCCAATCATCCTCTCCCACACTCCACCCATGTGTGAGGAGTGTGGGGAGTTGAAGATCCATGTGGTCCCTTGTTTTGTAAGATAGTCATGTATAGGCCCATCTTCCACATTCACTGTGTTGATCTGCAATTCATTTGCTGCACCCACGAAGTTAGTCCCTCTGTCGGAACGGATGATTCTAATACAGCCTCGAATAGCAACAAATCGTCTGAGAGCATTTATGAATGCAGAGGTCGTCATATCCTCCAGCACTTCAATATGGACTGCTCTTGTTGTTAGGCATGTGAAGAGTGCTGCCCACCTCTTACTGTTGGCTGATCCACCTCTAGTTTTTCTTGTTATAATCTCCCAGGGACCAAAGACATCGACTCCAATGAATGAGAATGGTGGATATCCAGGGAGAATGCGCTCTGCAGGTAAGTCTGACATTTTTTGGTAGTCAAGAGGCTTGCGTAGCCTTCTGCACGTAACACAGTTGTGTATCAGGGAAGTTAAGAGCTTCTTTCCACCCACGATCCAATATCCTGATGATCTAACGCGTCCCTCAGTAATATGGCGGCCCTGATGCTTCACCTCCTGATGACACTTCCGAGTTATCAAAGTTGCAATGTGATGCTTGGCCGGTAAGATTACTGGGTTTTTGAATGTGGGGTCAAAGCCTGAATTTTTCAAGCGTCCTCCTACACGCAAGAGCTCATCTGCATCAAGATAAGGGCCCAGTGTGAAAATAGGGCTGTTCTTCTTCAAAGGTTTGGATGACCTCAGACAGTTGATCTCTTCCTGATAAACACTTCTTTGCACATCCTTGATCACAAGTTTCTCAGTGTCGAGAAACAAATCTGCATCATTCATCAGATTCAAACTGACTGACTTCGCATTCCGATGTCTTTGAATAAAGCGGCGTATGCAAACCAAGGCTAAAATGAGTCTTTTCCAACTGGAAAATCTAGAGAATCTGCCATTGTCGAGTCCAAGGGTGACCTTCGTGCTGACTTCCAACTTGTTACTCCGGACTTCTTTATCTACATCAGGATCTATGAGAGGGTAAGTGGTTTCTTCAAGGGATACGTGGTCTTCTGCTGAGGAACATACTGTTCGGGGTCCAAGGATCCAAGTACTGTTCTGCATGTCACCTGGTTGGATTCCCCTTGTGCCAACATCAGCAGGATTTGCTTCACTTCGTACGTAGAACCACTGTGTTGGTTTACTGAAGCTTCGAATCCGTGCGACCCGATTAGTAACATATGTGAAGAAACGCTTGGTCTCATTGTTGATGTAGCCTAAAACTACACGACTGTCACTGAAATAGTTTATAGTGTCTAATTTCACTCCCAAATGTTCCACTACAATTTGTGCAACTTCTACCGCGAGGACAGCTGCACATAGCTCCAACCTCGGTATAGTATGGCCACTCAGTGGGGAAACCTTTGCCTTGCCGAGTACAAATCCTATGGAAGAGGAGCCATCAAGGTAAGTTGCTTTGACATAACAGACTGCTGCGATGGCAAGTTCTGAGGCATCACAGTAAACTAAAAGTTCCTTGGACACAGCTTCATTAAGGTTAGGTACGATGACACGTGGTATCTGCAATTTCTCCAAGACAGGAAGTGATGATTTCCATGTCTCCCACTCTTCAGCCAACTGAGTTGGTAGTAGCTCATCCCAGTCGAAGGTGGATGCTACAATTTTTCTCAAGATGATCTTCCCACTGACAGTTACTGGGGATATGAATCCCAATGGGTCATATAGACTGTTAACAGAGGAAAGAATTCCTCTTCGAGTAGATGGTTTGCTTTCATCTGATATACTGAACCTGAAGGTATCTGTCTTCAAGTCCCATAAGAGACCTAGGCTACGCTGGGTAGGTGAGTCCTTTTCAAAATCCAACTCAACTAGGTTCTTCGCCAAGTCTTGTGAGTCAAAAGAGTCCATTACTGTTTGGCTATTTGATGCAAACTTGTGCAATCTTAGATTTCCGTGCACTCTCATGGCATCCTGCGTTTTGCATATCAAGTCGATTGTTTCTCGTTCTGTCGGACATGACTTCAGACCATCGTCAACGTAAAAATCATTGACGATAAACTCTTTAACCTGCGGTCCATGAGTATCTGCGGAGAGTTCGCCTATGCGTTGAAGTCCATACATGGCTATAGAAGGCGAAGGACGATTTCCGAACACATGTACTCTCATCCTGTAAGTTACAAGTGGGTTTTCTATCTTGTTGTCTTTGTGCCATAGAAATCGGAGGTAATCACGATGTTCTTCTTCTACCAGAAAGGAGTGGAACATCTGTTGGACATCAGCGACGACGGCTACTGCGTGTTTCCTGAAGCGAATAAGGATTCCCAACAGATCATTGATGAGATCGGGTCCTTGTAGAAGCTGGTCGTTCAAGCAGACTCCTTCATACTTTGCTGATGCATCAAAGACTCCACGTATCTGATCAGGTTTGCGCGGATGATACACTCCGAACAGAGGGAGGTACCAACGTTCTTTACCATGGGGTAGGTAAGGAGCTAATTCAGCATGTTCATTGTCTAATATCTTCTGCATAAATGCTAGAAAGTGATCTTTCTTCACTTCATTGTGATGTAGGGAAGCATCCAGAGACTTGGCACGTCGGAGAGCCATTTGATAATTGTCTGGAATTGGTTCACGTGGTGAACGGAATGGCAGAGGTGCTGTCCATTTCCCTTCTGAGTTCATGTGGAATTCCTTATCCATAATGTTCAGGAACTTTCGATCCTCTATAGAAAGTCCTGGCTTGTTGTCATCACTCGTGGTCTCAAAAATGTTCAGTTTGGTCACTTGTGTCTTATAAGTGTTCACAAAATTGTTGCGGATGTTGACTGTCTGATCACAAGGTTCTAAGGCTGTAGGCCTACCATTCTCACTGACAAATGTCTTGTGTGAACTATGTCGTGATGAAGGAATGTGTTGCCCTGACAGACAGACATCTCCAATTATGGTCCATCCAAGCCGTGATCGCTGGGCGAAAGGCGTATTTAGTGGTCCAATCCTCTGGTCTATCGAGTGATGGGCCTCGGGAAGGTCTCTTCCAATGAGTAGTAGTATTTTCACTGAAGAGTCTAGAACATGTAAATGTTTAGCAATGTCCCGCATATGAGGGTAACAAAGTGCGACCTCAGGAGTTGGAATCTCGGAGTGATTCCCTGGAATGTTGTCACATTCGAGCACAGAAGGAAGTTTCAGTTGGACATTCTGACTGTCATTGATTCCTTTCACAATCAAACCTCTGGCCAACCTTCCATAGCTGACATTCTTGCCTGAGCAGGACTGCATAGAGTACTCAACTGGTGAAGTGTTTATTCCTAAGGAGTCAAAAAGAAGACTTCTTCCTAGTGTCTTATTACTTTGGTCGTCGAGCAACGCGTAAGCTGTGATGGAGTTCCCTGGTTCTCCTTCTGAGTAGATATGAACAGGTACGATGCGTGCACACGATCTCCCATGAAAGCTTGGTTTACCACAAATCTCAGTGCACTTTGAATTTACAGAAAGTCTACTCGAGCCAGATGACTCCTCGCCATGCTTTAGTACGGGAGTGGTTGTCCTGGATGGTTGTTGTCTGGGTCTCTGCGAATCCTCTAATGGGTGAAGTGCAGTGCAATGAAAATCACTTTCTTCACAAATATCACAATAAATCTTTGACTTACACCTTGCGGCAAAGTGATCAGAGGTTTCACAGCATTTCAGACAAATGTTATGATTGCGCAAAATTGCCTTTCTGTTTTCTAAGCTTCTGGATCGAAAGGCTACGCACTCATTGATGGTGTGCTTTGATCCTTTGTGGATTAAGCACAGGTTTGACGAGTTTCTTGAATTTCCTGCAGAGATGTCAGTTTTGCGAGTGGTCACATACACAAGTCTATTCTTGTTTACACTTTTCTGTACAAGGTTAGTCTCTTTGGGTATTTCATACATCAGTCCCGGGTCATTCCGTATGATGCTCATCTCCTCTATGAACTTAACAAATTCGGCAAATGGTGGAAAGAGCACGGCATGTTGCTTCTTGTAGTTAGTGGCGCGAGTGACCCACTTCTCCTGAATCTGCTTTGATAGTTTCTGAATGATGGGCTTAACACCAAGTGATGAATCAAGATAGGAAAATATGGTGCTGTACTCGCTGAGGTTTTTCACAGTTTCAACTTCTGTCAGCAAGTCATGCAGTGCATAAAGTTTCTTACGGTCCATAAAATCAGGCAGATCCATGAGCCGAGCTTTAAGCGAAGCCTCTACTAACTCTGCTGAACCAAAGCGTTCATCCATCCGGTTCCAAATGGTGTGTAGACACTGTTGCGGATTGCTTGCACATGATGTTCTAGCACTCATCACTAATCTGTAGGCATCAGAGTCCTTATGAATGCTGGTTGTTAACAGTGAGATCTCTTCTAGAGGTGAACACTTGATGTCAGTAACCATGGTTCTGAATTGAGTCTTCCACACAATGTACCTGTCTGGTCTATCCTGGAATTGCTGCTGTTGAAAACTTTCTAAAAGAATGTTTTTCTTGATGAGAAAGTTTGAAGTGTCATGAAGAGAGTTCACAGGATGTGTAGAACTTGAGTCCACCTGTCTCGTCTGTATAATAGGATGATGTGGGGTAGAATCAATCAAGGCTCGATTTACATTTTGATTGTCGATTCCTGGAGTAGAACTTTCTACTTCTGGCGTTTTACGAGGTTTAGGTGTAAACGGTGGAGCCTGAGGTGAGAGTGGTTGTGTAGGTCTTACAGGAGAATTTAGTCTATCTAGATAGTTGAGAGTTTTGTCGAAAGGACTCATTTCTTCTTCCGGTGGAACAACCGACTCTGTTGAATTCACTATGTCATCCTCACATTGTTTCTCCAGATATGTTGCTTCGGCGTCAGCTGCTGCTGCAGTCTTCTCTTGTTCTAAAACTTCTAACTGTAACGTTTTTTCGAACTGTTCTTTCTTAATTTCAGTCTCCTTTTTCACAAACTGAAGTTTCACTTTTTCTGATTCTGCCTTGGCTCTTTTGCTCGCAACAAGGCTAGCACTTGATCTTGTCGAGCGACTTGTCCTTGAAGTCCTACCATCTGCTGACTCTATTTTCAAGTGAATCTTTTCCATCAGGTTGTTGAACTGTTTCTTCAGATCTGTCATGACGGGCCAGTAGTTCTCCAGTTCTTGCGCTGAATCAGGATCCCGAGAACGTGAAAGGAAATCAAGATAGTCATTAGCACAGGTGTTGTAACGCTGAAATGTACTTTGCAATGTTCCTTCAGTATTTTCCAATAGGCTGATGGACTTTGGTAGTGGCTCAGAGTCGACAATACACTCACTGAGAATTTTACTCGCTGATTGGAGTTTTCTATGTAGAATGTCTTTCTGATTCTTGAAATATTCTTCTCCTTTTTCTGTTAGTTTCGCCTCACGTGGCTCCCTACCCTGTTGACCGTCTGTACCAACCAGTGCGTCGTAGGATGTGGACATGGTGTACAGTCTTTTTACTGTTCTGTCTCTTTATTTACAGACAGTATAACCATATAAAGTTGGGTGAAGGTGGTAAAAAGCTACAAAGAAATAAGTACAATAATGTACACAAAATGACTAGAGATTGACATAATAATACAGCTCTGCATAATAAACCTGGTTTAGACTAGAGTTCTGTTCATTTATAAACTTTACAAAGCAAGATCATAGTGAAAATGAACTTGGTAGAAATTATAATAATGACTATCATGGACATCCATAGAATATTTTTCCCGCGAAACTGAGCATTTACAGTAAAAGTTAATTTACAGCAAAATAATATAAATTGCAAAGTGAACATTTAAGAAACAATAGTTCTGCGCCTGAAAATACATATGCACATAATGTTACTTACACTGTGAGCATGTAAAGCCGACAAAACTATGTAGAAACGGCATGGAAATCTTGCCTGCTACCTGGGCGGAAATGCTTATGTGTACATACAATAAACAGAATGAACCAAAACGGGTAATAAAATTCCGTAATAATTCCGGACTGATAAGACGGCACAGGGTGGGTAAAATGAATTTTTACTTGATTCATTTTATAAAGAGTAATGCACACTCAAATGGGTGCTAGTTTGATAATATTAAATTGTATATAATAAGCATTACTATGCAGTCTTAACATGCAACACATCTCTGCGTTTTTGTTTGATTTATTACTTTTTTTTTATTATTTGCCTTTTTTTAGCTCACCTGAACCGAAGGTTCAAGTGAGCTTTTCTGATCACCCGTTGTCCGTCGTCCGTCCGTCCGTCTGTCTGTCTGTCCGTCCGTCCGTCTGTAAACTTTTCACATTTTCAACTTCTTCTCAAGAACCACTGAGCCAATTTTAACCAAATTTGGTACAAAGCATCCTAATGGAAAGGGGATTATAAATTGTTAAAATAAAGGACACAGCCCTTTTTAAAAGGGAGATAATTGCGAAACAGTGAGTATAGGGTGTGTGTCTTTAAAAATCTTCTTCTCAAGAACCACTTCACCAGAAATGCCAATATTTACACAAAAGCTAGTGTATATAGTGAAGATTCTAAATTGTAAAAATCGTGACCCTCGGACCAAAACTGGGGCCCTGGGCGGGGTTCAAAGTTTAGCATAGAAATATACATAGAAACATGTTTACAAGATTTACAAGATTTTTGTTCCATTTATTCAACTAAATTGTGCACCAAAAAACCCAACTGTGTCTCCCTAAATATTAACAACTCATGGCATAAGTATATAAGTTTGTTTAATCAAGAAATGACGGATGAAGACGATAAGGTGTAAAAATTCACTAAACATTATTTTATTTTATCGCTTATAGTTTATTTGGAGACCGTGCCCGATAAAAATAAAAATTAATATGTAAATTTATTTGTTGTCGGGCACGGTCTCCAAAATGAATGTAAGCGATAAATGTATCTTGTGATTTTGTTGTATATTGGTTTAGCATTATAAATACGGCATAGACTGGTTCGCCAGCTTATAGGAAATAGCAGTGACGAGAAAAAATTAATTTTTAGGCCCACAAGTTATCTTCACACGCTTGCGATGGAATGCCGAAAAAATCTTTCGGAGAGTCAATAGATTTATTTTAAAAGTAAAACGACTTTAATAGTTATAAACAAAGAAAGAGAAACATCTTTCGATTAAGTAAAACCGCTACAAAGTGTTAGCCTGAAAAAATCTCTGGAAGCCAGGCAACTGTATATTTATTTTACCTACTGGTTATGGAAAGTCCTTAGCTTTACAAAAAAAAACAATTTCTACACTGACACGATCCCACTCTCTAAGTTAATAACTCTATATTTTATAAACACATAAGATAATATGTACAGACCATGTGCTAATTGTGTGTAGCCTGTGTGCATTCAATTTATATGTTATCGGACCTTTACGAGAAAACGGAGCTAAATCAGATCGTTACCATCCTCAGCAGCCCCATAAATCAAGTTATAATGGGCATGGATTGGAATGCTACGAGTAGTCTAGTGCCAATTATAACTTACTCAACAATGTAAATATTTAACGTTATACATTTCCGATGTAAATTAATATTTACAATACCCACATAAACAATGTATTGTCAACGGTGTCAATTAATTTGTTCTTGTTAATTTGATATTTATTGTCAAATTCATGTTTAGTTCTTCTTAAACCTTCTTTCCTTGATCCGCCTCAATCTTCTTTCCGATTTATTTTAAGTGTGCGCATTTGCTGTGCGCGAAGCTGCAGTGAGTTTTCCCACTGTTTACCTGTCCTTGAATTTCCTAGCGGAGGCGTTTAGGATCAAGGGCAGGCTATCCAGTCTAAGATACGGCAGATCTACGCACGTGGTGTAGATTTATTTGTAAACAACACTACCATAGGTAATCTTGTTTCACACGGAAATTGAAATAAATAAAAGTATGTTTTATTATTATTAGGGAAACACTGTTAATGTGTTACACTCGTATACTAATGATGAACCCGTGAAATTTGTTCAAAGACTGCTTAAAGCAGAAACAGAAAGAAGTTAATTTATTTTTAAACTTTGAAATTTCTTCGATTTTTGTAACCATGATGAGTTACGATTCATTGTATTACAAATGCATCACTACGTATTTTATAAGGAAATATACTGAGTATACAATCACTTGGTATGTTAAAATTGCAAATAAAAATATACATGTAGTTGCATATGTGCGAATTTAGTTACACAAACCATGATAATATTTGATATACGACTATTGGTACAGAAAATTAAATTAATGATATCTATATTAAAGAAAATGTCAGCTCGACGCCTTTGTGGCCGTTCCGGCCGTTGATATGTATAGGGAAGATTCTAAATTGTAAAAATCGTGACCCTCGGACCAAAACTGGGGCCCCAGGCGGGGTTCAAAGTTTAACATAGAAATACATAGGAAAAATGTATAAAAATCTTCTTTTCAAGAACCATTGCACCAGAAATGCCAATATTTACAAAAAAGCTTGTATATATAATGAAGATTCTAAATTGTAAAAATTGTGAGCCCCGGACAAAAAGTGGGGCCCTGGGCGGGGTTCAAATTTTAACGTATATAGGAAAATGTTTAAAAATCTTCTTCTCAAGACCTATAATGCAACAGTTTGGAATATTACTATGCATACATCCTTAAATAATGTAGATTCTAATTTGTAAAAATCGTGACTCCCGGACTAATACTGGGGCACCAAGAGGGGTTCAAAATTTAACATTTTAAAAAATATATAGAAAATTTTATTAAAATGTTCTTCTTGAGAACTACAATGTTACAGTTTGTGGAATTCCTATACATGCATCCCTGGCTTATGTAGATTCTTAATTGGTAAAATCGTGACCCCCGGACTAATACTGGGGCCCCAAGAGGGGTCAAAGTTTAATATAGAAATATATAGGTAACATGTTAAAAAATCTTCTTCTTGAGAACTACAATGCTACAAGTTGTGAAATTACTATGCATGCAACCTTAAATAATGTAGATTCGATAGTTTTAAATTAGTGACCCCTGAACTAATACTGGGGACCCAAGATGGGTTCAAAATTTAATGTAGAAGTATATGTGGAAAATGTTTAAAAACCTTTTTCAAGAGAACTACAATGCTTCAATTTGTCAGATTACTACGTAAGCATCCTTAAATAGTGTAGAAGCTGTGACCCTCAATCTAATACTGGGGCCCCAAGAGGGGTTCAAAGTTCAACATAGAAATATAGAGGGAAAATGTTTAAAAATCTTTTTCCAGAGAACTACAATGCTTCAACTTGTGAGATTACTATGCAAGCATCCTTGAATAATGTAGATGCTAAATTAATAAAGCTGTGACCACTGGACTAATACTGGGGCCACAAGAGGGGTTCAAAGTTTAACATAGAAATATATATGGGAAATGTTTTCAAAAAGTTTTTCTCGAGAACTATTATGTTACAGTTTGTGAGATTACTATGCAAGGATCCTCAAATAGTGTAAATTCTAAATTGTTAAAGTCAACCATAAACCTCGGACCAATACTGGGGCCCCAGAAGGGGGGTTCAAAGTTAGAAATAGCATATGCTACGAAATAGAATGTTACAAGAAACTGTTGTTCAGGTGAGCGATGTGGCCCATGGGCCTCTTGTTTTTAAATTCACAATTAAAATCTTTAAAAGATTTTTTTTAAATGATCATTGACTTTGCATAACATTATAAGTACAATTTTAATTTTACATTGATTGATATTATGCACATAATTAAATTGGTTTTTTTTTTACATTTTAGTTATGTATTGTTTATTTGCTATGAATTATTATTTTGAAATAACTTGAAATTTATGGTCTTTTTTAAAGGTGTTTTTAATAGAATGTTTTTCAAGAAATTCATTGTTTACCATATTTGGCATTTTGAATTCTGTTTACTATATTCCTGCTACTGAATGGAAGTGTAAATCAATTTTCCCCACCTCTCATCTTTTAATTAGAATAATGCACGAGGTGTTAATGAATTTGAAGAACTGATAAATACGAAACCAACTATACAGTATGAACTAAAAAGATACAGAAAACAGAATCAAAATATCTAAAGGAAAACTTGGCCAGACAGAATTATTCTGAGTGTGTATATACTTAAAAGGGCTGTGAGGGGTTAAGTGGTACCGTAATTTAATACCTTCTGTCCATTTCATAACTACTTTTAACGAACCACACATAAAGAACATTCAAGATTAATGATTCTTGAGACCAAAGCGATCCAAAAGCAAATAAAATACTATAATATTTAATTGGAATATAAGATGTGTGATAATGATTAGAGTATATGTTTTAATGCATAAAGTTTTGTTTATGATGCATGTGCTGTATAGAATTTATAAAAGAATTGGCATAATGATAATGATTTTAATTAATTTTTATTTATATAATTTCTTCCCTAGATGAGGGGATTTGACCAATGAACACCTAATTGATAGAACAGTAAAATTCAGCAACTGAACATGAACTCAACATCTGTATATGGAAACTCAACCCTTTCCCACAGTTTTAATCAGGAATCCATGGAAACAGGCGATTTGGACAGTGGAGAAATGGATTCCACTTCAATTAACGAAGTTCGTCAAGTGATGCCTGATACATTAGAAAATGACCAGGTAGGGCTGGCATTATCAAAGATGTGTTTCTTTCTCCAAACAGCTTCCCTAAATTTTGAAATTGGTTAGGTACATTTATTTTTTTGTTCTTGGTATATGATTTAGCAAAATATAAAGCACCACATTTTTTCCATTATTTGAATTCAGACAAAGGAATAAAGAGCATTTTAGTAGAATTTTAACTACGGGGTAAACATAACCCATTTTATAAAAATGATTTTAATTGATAATTAAGTTGGTTTGCATAAAAAAGGGGGGGGGCATTTTCAGGGGGATTTGAAAGAGTCAGTTGCATTTAATAGGGGAAGTAAAAGTACCGGTGTTTGTTACTTTGGCCTACATGGCTGTATTATTATATCAATTTTCACCTAGAGTTTGATTTGCCAATTTATAAGTTCAGTTGCCATTGATGCAAAAGGTATTGTGACTTCAGTTCTTTTGAAATAATTGAATAAGATGCCACAAAATCATCTATCATGAATTTAATTAAATTAAGTGAATTAAATGAATGCTGGTAGCAAGCATCGCATAAAAGAATTCATAACCCATGTTTAGTGGGTTACTTAAATCATAGCCTGTATGAACTATAACTATCAAAGAAGGCATTTTCTTCTCTTTCAGAATCTTTCTTCCAATTGTTAATGTATAGTGAAAGTTTGTAATTACTGTGATTATCTGTCAACCAGTAGCTGTGCATTACTTAAAAAAAATTCTTTGATATAACAACTATTGGAAGTCTGATGTCAGTCCATGCATGCTCTCAATGAAGCAAAAGTTTTGAGCAATCATTGAAAATTTTACTAAAGTCAAAATTATGAAATAAAACATCATTCAACAATTTAAAAACAAAACTCAATGTTTTTTTATATTTGATGTTTTCTGAGCAATGGTAAATAATGCCTTTGAAGGCAGTTTTAAAAAGTTCTACGAATATAACATATATTCATATTAGACATTTGTGATATTGATTTACATTTTCTTGAAACCATGGTAGCTGACTATTTAATTTAATTTCTTCGCAAAAGAGGAGAAAATACAAATACATCTAAATATTTAAGATTTGAATATTGAGTCTTGTGTGTGTGTTGCATTTTCTATAAAATTTGTCTTTTTATCAATGTTGTTGAAGGAGCATTCAATATTGATTATAGATACCTGATAGTGGTGTAGTTGACCACTAAGTAAGAAAATACGTATCTGATAATATTTACATTCCAAATATTTTTTGCTTGTAAAGCGTGTGGAAAGATATTGCAGTTATGAGACCGTAACATACACAGGGTACTCAAAGGTTAAAGTGACGAGTTTTATTATGATGTCATAAACGTTGAACAATGTGAAATGCAACGTCACAAGCGAGAATCAAAGTTCACGCTTGTGGCTGTTACAGTGGCTCTTCCATTAATTTGAACTTACCCTTAGGATAAAACAGAAATTTTGACGAATAAGTTACATTTGCAGACAAGGCAAAAAGTTAAAAAAAATGTAGATATAAGCATTGAATCATGAATCATTATTTTTTGAAAGATATAGTCTCAGTGCAGTGATGTGTGCATTCAAATTTTCATAACGTGCTAACGTGCATTACTCAATTTGTATGCACACACCACTGCAGTTATGAGACTATATCTTTCAAAAATAATGATTCAATGCTTAAAGATCTATTGAGTGTCATTCCACCTTGTTATATATTTAATTTTCTGTTAAAATCTCCTGATATTTTGTTGTAGGAGGAAAACTAAGTATATTGTATCTTGTATAATGAATGTGTAGATTTTCAAATATTAAATAAAGTAGTTTTCTATATAGAAGTGTAAAAATTCCACATGCTAATTTTGAACAGATTAAGTACACTTATATAAATAAAGGAACAGAAATTGTTATTACATATTTATATCCTGAGTGAATGAACAGAATAAACATGGTTAATTAAGGATCCTTTGTATAGCAATGGGACAGTCTTGGTCCTTGTATAATACTCTTACTGTGCTTGGTTGACCACATATCCGCTTAGATGCCAAAAATAACTGGAAGTTTGTATCCTCCATTAATCCTCAGAGACACAAGGTCAGGGTGACAGATGAGCCTACCACTGCCTGGATATTGAACTTAATACGTTGTAATGATAAAAATCTTCAGACATTGAAGGGTTTTGTTTTCTGGTAATCAAAGTTCATCATCTGTGGAGATAACAGATGTGATATGATACATACATTAAAAGTTTATTGACACTATATAACTACGTTTTATCTTGGGCTTTCCAACTTAGTTGCAGCAAATTTTATAAATTTCAAAGGGATTTCAACTTCTATTTTTAATCAATGAAAAATGCCTTTAAAATAAGCCCTGAAACACCTAATTTTCTGCATGATTTTTTTTTTTATTAAATATTTCTCATGGATTAATATATTATAGATTATTTAAAGAATTTATTTTAATATTTTTATTGGTTTTAGAGAAAAATCTTTATTAATCATTTCAAATTCTATGAAATTGATATATATGATAGTTAACACATTTTTGTGTTGAAATTAGTGTTGTCAAATCGGTTGAAAATCATAATCGATTAATCGGTATAATCAGTTAACTATAACCAACTGATGATGGGCCAATAATCGAATCGGTAATAATTTATTAATGTATTAAATTCATTAAAATGGGTCACTAAATTTTAAAGTATTGTTTATTTTTAAGATATTCAAGTGGACCCCGCTTAACCGGACTATAATTATAACCGAACCCAGCTAAATTCAATGTGTACCAGTATGCTAAGTGCCTATTCACATCATGTATTATTACTATTTATTTCTAGACTATGTACTTTCCACAATAATTGATGATTTCTTCTAATACTTTACTTTTAATGCTTCAAAAAAGTTAATTTCATGGATAAAGTTAACTAAAGTTAACTATTACAAGCTGGGAAAATTGCAAGATCCACCAATATGCTTCCGATAAGTTGACATGCTTTCATTTTGTTTTCTTCCTGTACTTCCGGTGTTTACCAAATCTAACAAGGCATTTATGAGACAATTCGGTTTTAATAACTTCTTTCAATAAAAATCAAATAAACAAAGTATTTACATTTACTTATTAAAAATTATTAGAGGTTGGTTGCCCCGATGCTTGTGTTTTCTTAAAGAATCCAAAGTGTTTTATTTTTGTGCCTCGATGATTGTAGAGTTTTGGCACATGTGTGTTTTCAACTTTGGCCATTTCGTTTTTAAAACGTGAAACTGTGTCAGCATAATTCCGTAATAAATAAAACGAGATTCTATCAAAATAATGATTGACAATTGTTTTTATTTATATCGAAAATTAAAGATCTTGACGTTATTAACTTTCATCGTACATTTTGTTTAAAATTCTAGCATTGGTCTGATCCGAAACAATATCCTTCTACCGTAACTATAAAGATATTAGTATTTCAAAATGGCTGATGAAAACATTATCCGAACGCATATACACATGGATTTGCAACAGTTTTCAACTTTTAATTGTATAAAATACAGAATAATAAACAAAATGATAAGTATAGTATTAATATAATAATCCAATTATAATCGATTATAAAATCTGAAATTGATTGTCGTAAATCGACAACCTTTCCAACTGATCATCGATTAAAAATCGATCATCGTGACAACACTAGTTGAAATTGTGGTCATAGTCTTACAATAAGAAAGAGATTATAAGAAACCATAAAGATTATTTTTTTGCGAGTACTAAATTGTGCGATCCTATATTTTTGTATGTAATTGCGAGAGTATAGTTGTGAGTGCCAAATTTTTATCAAAAATTTTGTATATTTCACAACCTATTAAAAATAATTGTCATGTGGTGTCTGCTAGGGGTGCTTCTTGCAATTTAATGTAGAAATAAATTTCTCGTGTATATTTAGGAATCTACAACATGGAATATGTACACAGACATGTATATCATATATGAATTTAATGTAGAAATAAATTTCTCGTGTATATTTAGGAATCTACAACATGGAATATGTACACAGACATGTATATCATATATGTAGGGCATATTTAACAAATGAAGCCAAATTTTATTTATTATTTTTATTTCTACCACAATGTTTCAAAAATCAGAAATTTGAAAAGAAAAAAAATATTGTGACTTTAGAGAACATGTACATCAGACAGACCACCAGTTTCACCAATTTTGTATTGTTTATTTCAGTTGGGGTTCTTTAGTACTTTGTTTATATTCAAGAAGTTGACATTTTCTAGTCCAGTTTGTTGAACAAGTATCGATTGATGGGGAAGTTGATCATCTAACATGAAGTGCTCTCCTAAAGTAGGGTATATCCTGACAACAGCTTACGTCAGACCTCAGCAGGAAAGGGCTGGCAGATTGGGGCTCGAGGATCCAGGATCTGGGCCGATCTGTGTTATCTGCAACTCTAAAACAGATAAAAGTGATAGGAAATTACTTCTTTCGATCAGGAAGTTAGCAACAAAGCAGGATGTCTGATGGCTTCCTATGTATTTCTTGTTTTTCTAGTGGACTCTTTAAAAATCCCAAGCGGTGTTGATTATATAATTTTTTAATGACTTGATATAGTTGTTTTGGTGGTGTCAAAATTGGTTAATGGGGGTGTAAGAGATTCTCTTTATTTTTTTTCAACAATAGTCTGCATAAATTGAAAGTGATGGTTTAATCATATATTAAATGGAATTTTTTTTATACTCTGCAATGTAAAAAAAAAAGTTGCACCAAAATGCATATACTTTCAGATTTTGTTATTTTTCTTACCTGTTTTTTCATTAGTATAGATAGAATAAATGTTTAAATATACCTGGTATACTAGTATATTCAGTACAAATGTAGTACCGGTACCTATTGGTAGGCTTTATGACTTATGGAGACTGAAAGAACTTTAGCTAAATCCTATAGACTTGTCCTGTCCTATGCAAGCAGTGTCCTACTCAATGAAGTAAATTAAGATTAACTAATTTTTTCTATGCATTTGGATGGAAAATATAGAAACTGTATAAACCATGAAAAAGTACCGGTATATGGTCTCACAATTCACTTTTGAATTGCCAGAACATATGTACAGATACATTGCAAATACATGTAGAAGTGGTGTAATTGCGTATGTAACCCTACTTGGATTGATACAGGGTTACAGGTACTCCTCCCTTTTAGGAAATAGGAAGAGTGTTTTGTATCTTTCAGAGACATTCCTAATCACAAAATAACCTCTGGTCTCTTAGCATTATATCATAAACTAAAGAGGTATTAAGGATTTAATGGTGCTACCAATTATAAACTACATGTAGTTGTAGAGTGCAAGTTCTAGATGGGTGTATTAAGTACTAGTATTATTTTCAATGTTGCAACTGATCATGGAAACTTGAGTTCTTCTAGCGGAAACTGATGCTATCAAGTAATCTACACTGAAATTCTTCAACAAGTGGAGGAAATCTAAAACAATGTTGATGTAGAAAAATTCATAAATATTCCAAATATGTCACTGCTACAAATGGGATCATATGTTGTTTGTTTTTGTGCGTGTGTGTGTGTGTGTGTGGGGGGGGGGGGGGGGGGGGGTGGTTCTGATCAACACACGTGTATGAATAAAGGCAGCAAATACATGGTGGAGATTTGGATACGAGTTTTGACTTAAAAGAAACTACAAAGTATCACAAAGCATATTTAATTCCAAATTTACACTGTATTAATGGCTAGTGTAAATATACCAGTGCAATTGACTTTCTCAAATATGAATGAATTTTGCTAATTTCTGTGCACAGATTAAATTAGATGCTGGTATGCGTTCGAATTTTATAAGTAGCATAAGATACTATTTATTTGAATTTTCATTACATAAGTAAGTATAAGTACATATGTGTAAGTGTAAGTAAATAGTTTAGTCTAATTTTTGGACCCAATGTACTTGCAAAGGTAGTTAAGGAGGAACAAAATTAACTTAATTAAGAGGAGAGAGATTCAGAATGTTAGTTAATTGAAACAATTAATGTAAATAAGGTTACCAGTACATGTAATACATGCACTTGTAATTAATTAGGAGAATGATAACAGCCATATGTATGTATTTATGATACATGTAATTACATCATGCCAGCATTTATGATATATAGACAACTTTTGAGGAATTATATATAGTTTGCAAATTATGAAATAAGAGTGGATCCCCAGATATTTTTGTGAAGTTCTGAATGGGGTGGGGGGGGGGGGGTAATTGTTGTTTTTGCTACATATCAACATTTAAATTATTCTTATGATTTAGTGAGAAGGTAACAACTGGAAAACTGCAACTTGGGGAACAATGTTTTTAGGTTGATACAAAATGTCCTTGAAAAAACTCTGCTTAGTGTTTGTCCAAGTTGTGTCGAGTTCCCAGAGCATTTGAAGGATGCTAGCTGGAAAGCCGATAAGAAGTCCCATTTCAATTGCTGTATTAGGTCACTTGTAAACTGCTTCTGTTCTCTGATTGAAGTCACAAGAGCTGTATACTTAAAGAAGGTATTTCTTGTTTTAACCTCATATTAAGAAAACAGACCTGACTTTATCTGGAAAACAATCTAAACAGCTCAAGTGTTGGTGTTAAGGAGGTGTCTTTGGTCCTGTGCTGTGTTAAGTAAAGCATACATATGTAAGACAATACCAAATTATGTCTGCCACTTTAACTTATAGCCATGTTATGATGCAGCTGTTCTTTTCATTTTTCGAAGACCATGCAAGAATGTCTGAAAAATTGTACATGCATATTTGCATGTTATTGTTGCATTTAATTGTTGCTTTCAAGTTGTTCTAACAATAGAAGTTCCTTTTTTTCTAATTTTACCCTTGAGAAACTGTAGAAATATTATCACAATGGATCAATCTTCTGTAAATCAGATATTTTTGACCTTGAAAATAAAGGACTATATAAATTGATAATTAAAGTTAGAATTCAACCCCATTTTTACAAATGTTTAAATGCAACCAATGCCATATTATTCACATACACATACATTACCAGTAATTATCAACAAATCCTAAAAAAAAAGTCCATCACCAATACATTCAGGTACATGTATAACTATTGGTCATATAGCCTGAGGCCTATAATTATTTTGTTTTTATGATGTCACAAAAATGAACCAAATCCTGCCATTATGAACATATGAAAAATGGTCTTTTTTGTCCTTTGGAAGTATAACATGCAAAGCTGATCATGGACCATATTAACAGAAGACATAGCCTAGTTCATATTATCTATGCATAATAGGAAATAACAATGTTCAAATGAATGTTTTTCCTTGCAAAAAGATGGATAATAATAATCTATTTTGTGAATTTCAATGATCATCATGACATTATATCTCTGTTATGACATCAATAGGATACTGTACTGTATTTTTATATACCAGTGCATTTAGTCTTTATGATTTTAACTTCTTTTTTTTTTCAAGCATATTTAATTGTTTTATTTTTTCTAGCACACTTAAACATTTTATTGATACTTTTAATTTATTTGGTGCAGAAAATGATTAATTTTGAAGAACCACCACAGGTTAACCATAATTTTATAAAACTAAATTTGATCAAATTGTGTCATCATTTGTGCTTGTTCAGTCAATCACACATTATGCATTAAATTACATATTTTCAGTTATATCATAATGTAGTATGAATCAAATGTAGTTCAGATTGTCTTAAAACCTTCCTCACCACGGATGTAAACATGTAGCACAGAGTATAGTTATGCAGACCATATGACATAGCCAGCGGTCTCTGACATCTTTGTAATGCACAGTAGTGAGATAATTAGTCATAACTCTCTCTCTATCCACTTAACTAATACATCATTGCGCGAATAAGGAATTATAACCCTCTTCATTCAATGCGTACTCATTGTGTAATATGGTTTCCAAGCCTCTTCAAACAATGGACTGTGATGGCATTGCGGTTTTGAAATTTTAATTCGATTACATAGCTAATCTCTATATGAAAGGTACAGAATCCTACAGAGATGTCACACCGAATGATACCAGAGAATTATCATAACTTATTTTGCATTTCATTATACATGTAATTGTTTATACATGAAGTTTATATTTATTTAGATGATTTACTGATTTGTGTTGTGAAAGTGTCAGATGAGTCTGAATGCTGCAAAACATCTTGCTTATTATAAATTAAATCTATACTTAACTCTTTTTAATTATAGGAGAGGTGGGGAAAAAAAAATTTTGTTGTTGGATTTTACTCAAGACTTATGCATGTACATGTATACACTGTGTACCAACTACATGTAACAGTATTTCCACAGAAGAAAATTTCAAGAAATTCATGAGAACCGTGTTAAGTATGATTATTAAAATATCACAGTGAATCAATCCATTATTGATTATGATAAGTTTAGATTACCTTTGTAAAGTTGGTTGCAAAAATTAGTTGCTGCATTAACCAGATTAATGTCACTGGTAAATCTCAATTTAAGGTTGTTGTAAATAAAAGTTAGTTTTATTAGGGAGTCCCGTTCTGCGGACGAACTTATCCCTCCAAGTTCACTTGTCCGGAGCATATCTTCTCTCCCCTTGGCCTAATATGGCTCATACTTTACCCACAGAGTGCCTTTGGGTAAAGGGTGTGCAGTGACCTCGAACCATGTTTCTAGGTCAAAGGTTAGAACATAGCAGAATCATGTGAAAAAATATAGTCCAGGTCATATATGTTCTCTCCCCTTTGATCATTCATTCTCACTCTTAGTAGTGTCTTTGGTCAAAAAGTGTTCAGTCTGAAAAAAATCTTTATTCAGTCAGAGCATACTTTCCCCTTTAGCGCTATTTGACTCATACTTACCATATACAGAGCTTGTGCATTGACCTTGAACCAAGTTGAAAGGTATAACAGCAAATTCCTATAAAATCCAGTTTTAGATCATAAATTACTTCCCATTGGTTTAATCTTGCTCAGATTAAACCAAAAGAATGCTTGTAGGTAAGGGGTATACAATAAGATTTAGTAAGTTCTATTCCAAGTGGAAAATTTCTTTGTCATAGGTTAAGGTAAAAGCAAATTTCATTTTAATGTCCATTATGTGAGTGGGGCTATTTGAGATGGTCACAAAGGCCTATGTCAAACCAATACAAATCAAGTTTTTGTGGCAGTCTATCATTTCGAAGCTGAATCTCTGTGAGGTTAGGCTTTGGAAAGAAAGTTCAATAAAAAATACATGTACAGCCTACTCCGAATATATTGAAATTCAGGGGACCATGCAAATTATTTCAATATATCCGTAATTCAATATAAGCCAAATTGACTGACGTGAAGCCGCCATTTTTATAAGTTCAACCCCGATCTAAAATATAGAAAAATAAACCCGAACAAATTATTTGGTCATCGTTTATCTATTACAGTGAACATATTACATGGAATATTAGTCCTTAAAAGTTTAATTTAGATATCAGTAAGGTTTGAAAGCCTAGTTTCATTTTGTTACAATCTTTAACCTTATCAAAATGCCCAATTGCATTTTTTTTTTACAAAAAATCATTAGACTCAAACGCTTCAATTATTGCTGAACACTGCTTGTTTATCATCGAAGTGTACTCGGGTTAATCTCAAAATCCTTAGCTTTTTCGAATTTAGGCTTTGTCCTTTTATCAATAGCCTTACTAGTTCCTAATTAGTGCATGTCCAAATATACGATTTTTCTTTTTTGTGGGGTTTCCATATTACACCTAGCCTCAATGAGTCATTATATGTAAAATTATATGTAAAACAAAGAATTCAACAGTGAATAAATTTTATTTTTAAAAGAAGTATAAAAACACATAAGGTGAGAACTTATCAATTCACACCTTTGTTTATCAGTCAGTCAGGCATAATTACTGTCACCAACCGTGACGACAGCCATCAGGGAGTACTTCAGTATAACTTATTAAAACAACTCATTATCATCTCTTGGTACCGATCAGTGACTTCAATATAAGCGATATTTCAAAATAGCTAATTTCATTATAACCGTTAATTTAATGCAAAGAATATGAGATGCTAAAACTGGGGATTTATTTCTATTTCAAAATAAGCGGAATTTCAAAATAAGCAACTTCAATATAAGTGGAGTAAGCTGTATATTTCTTTTATATTTTGTAGATATATATGTCTGTTCTTTGGCATAATGGAAAACTTGGAATGGCTTACTATGACACAGAGTTGACACAGATTTTCATGCTGCTGGATGTAGTGGAATCTGATGATTTTCTGTTTCTAAAGAGAAGTAAGTTTAAAAAAAAAAATAACCATATACAGTAGTTGGCCATAAATGAGTTCGCAAAATGGCCGAAGTTTATTCAGGTCATGTCATCACTTGAATTTTTTTAACATACTATTTCTAACAACAAAGTAAAAATGACTTAGCAGACACATATGTTACTTTGTATTATATCCTTGGGAGTGAAATGATCTTAGAATTTTCTTCGTTTAGCGATGTATAGGCTTCGTATTGAATAAAAAGGAAGACTACTCGAAATGTCAACAACAACTCTTCCTAGGTCACGGAAAATTTGGGTTTCTTTATTTGACCTTTGTACATGTGTAATCAATATTTTCCTATGTTTTAATGATATTAACGTCTGAATGTTATGTATGCCCAAAATTGTGTTGATAAGGTTTTCCTTTGCGGTCTAATTGGACATAGAATTCGTGTTATCTTTTTTTTACAAACTATCGGCGATTTGTAAAATGACGAACAATGAATGTTGAGAACTAGTCTAATTACGGTTTTATTTAACACAGTAGACTCTGGTCTTGCAGTAAATAGAGTTTTACGATTCCTAAAAGCATGTTTTTTATAGTTATTTCTGGTGACTCTAAAATGGGATCCAGACATCTCGCGGTGCCCTTTTTCAACAACTTTCACTTCGAGTCACGATTTTAACATTACTCCGGTTTTTAGTATTTTAAAACTTTGCCTCACAGTTTTTGCTGTTTATTCCGATCATCCTTCCAGTTTTATACATGTAAAATCCAACATCTGATATCTGTATGACGACTTGTTTATGCCTTCCCATATTTTTTTCTCTGGTTCAGTGCCATGTTGGTTTGCAGACGATAATTGTTTACTAAAGGGGAATAACTAAAAAAATAAGATCGGCAAAAGCTGAAAAAAGGTCGGAGAATCATTGGACAATTTTTTTATTTTGGTTATCATAAAAAATAGGCTTTATTTTCTTTTTAAAATCTACCGTACCTTACAGAAAAAAACGATGTTACGACAGCCATTTTGCGAACTCATTTATGGCACGTGACTGTATATAGATAATTACTTGGCATTTTTTATATTGCATCCTATATTAGCCCGAGGTCGCTGTTTATCAGCCCGGGAGACGTTAGGCATGAGGGCTGATATACAGCGACTGAGGGCTAATATGGGATGAGATATAAAAAATGCCATGTCATGATTTTTATATCATATACTTATATCAAGTAAACAATTAAAATAACATTATGTGATGAATAATTATTGTCAACAAATCACTCGGTGTCAATATACTTATTTATGATGAACTTTCCTGTCAATTTGAGCTAGCTGTTTGTATAGTAGACGTCGATGTAATCATTTGACGTCATACTTAGATATAGGAATTAACTACACATACCAATTTTTACTTCATAATACTGTAAAAGTGGTTATTTATGCATGGGGGAAATTTACACTAGTTACGCGATAAGCTTAAAACTTATAATAAAAAAATAACCTCCACATGTATGGTAAAAAACTCGAAACTTTAGTGTGGTAAATCACGCATCTGCGTATTTAATACCCATGCGTTCTGTTTGACCATACAAAAAAAACGAGTCCTTAAAGGGGCATGGTCACGATTTTGGTCAAAATTATTTTTTTGATTTTAAAGTTTACAATGATTCAGTAAGGCATTTCTAATAGTCATGCAACCAAACTTTGAGTGTCATTCGTTGAGTTATAAGCGAGTTACAAAGCTTACAATTCTTTGCTTTGTAAACAAAGCTTTTGTTTACATTTTGAATGTTGAAGTGAAAATTCCAGTTTTAGACCTAAAATGAATGTGTTAAACGTTAGGAACTGTTCATTTATGCTTAAAATGAATAAGAAGATAGATAAATCAGCTTGAAAAAAAGATTTTTACTGGTATATTAAACATATGTAAACAAAAACAGGGCAAGAGCCTTGTTTACATGACAAAGAATTGTGAGTCCTGTATCTTGCTTATAACTCAACGACTGACTCTCAAATTTCAGTTGATAATTATAAATGCATTCCTAAAGCCTTGTAGATAATAAAAACAGAAAAATAGAATTTGACCAAAATCGTGACCATGCCCCTTTAACCACCAGTGTAAATATCCACTTTTACAGTAGCAGATGATTATTGGAAAGGGGTGTGTAATGAATTTATTACACACCCCTAGGGTTTATTACACATGAGTAGGCTAATTTTAGGTTTATATTGCACAGGGCAGAAAAGGGTATATTTACTGTAATTGAGTATACAATATATGACATTAACATTCTCTCTTGTATTACGATAATAAGTCTGGTAAACTAGACCTCCAAAAAATATATCAATTTTTATTTTTCAGTTTTTCGGCAATTGCATCCAACATGCATTTTGCTCAGTTCTAAACAAGATGACCGACTAGTGCAGACACTCAAGTCTCTAGGTAATAACAAAAAACAAAAAGATGACATCAAGTCAAAGTGTACTACTGTATTACATTTAAATGCTAAATGTTAACTCTTTTAAAAACACAAAAACTTTATGTCATGATATTAAGATCTTGTGCTCTCAGGATTTAATGTTCTCATGATATGAAAATGGCAGTAAGCTTAAAATTAGGAATCTACCATAGCAATTAATATTTTAATCCAGTAGTTGATGCATAAATGTGGGGGTTTTTCTTCACAGTTTCCACCAACAGTGATGCTGGAAATTTTTCTCCTGCATCAGATGATATTTCCTTCTCAACTGAAGATTCAAACAGACTTCGGTTTCTACCAAGTATAGATTTCAGTAAGATAACCATTACTTCTGCTGTTTCAAACTTTTTTATATGTCCCCCTTTGATTAGATGGGTGTATATTGTTTTATCCTGATGGTTGATCAAGAAACAAAGTGTTCTTAAATGATCAAAACATGTATGTTGTGAGATTCTTAACAAACATCAAGTTTGCTACACTAGTAGGCAGTGGTAGCCGATAGGGAGGAGATGACCCCTATCAATTTTGAGGTCAAAGATCAAGAGTCAAACTACCGGTACTAATAGACTAAGCATTGTTCACTCAGTATCTTAGGTCATAAGGTCAAGATAATATTGTTGGCTCAGTATCTTGAGAACCCTTTACTTGTCAAACAAAAAACTTGCTACATTGGTACTCGTAATTATCTACCTATATTCCTGAAAAGAGTATTAAACCCATATTTTTTATTATCAGACTGTGAGGTCAAGGTTCAAACTATACTAGATGTAGAAAGAAATTGTTCTCTTAAAATAAAATAGAATCCCTTGCTTGACAAACATCAAATTTGGTAAGCTGATACCCCAAGGAGTAGGGGACCCCTATTTTTTTTTTATTAGGTCACAAGCTTAAAGGTCAAGGATAAGACATATCTTAGCATGGGAAACTATAGTCTACAAATCCTGTGAACCCTCTGTTTGTCTGCTCAGTACATCTTGAAAAAGTTGACCCTTTTCAATACAATTACATGTATTGCCACATTGGGATGTATTTTTCTAAAACATCTCTTGTTCATTTTTAAGTTGATAATTCTCTGAAGAATTTCAAAATCAATTTGTTTTCATGTTAACTTCTGTAAAAATAAAGCTCTGAAGTTTTTATGACGATACTTTATGACATTCTTGCTGCAAATGAAATTAAACAAGATTTGATATGTTCCAGATCCTGATATTTGCAAGAGACGAATCTTGAATTTAGACCTGCCAGGAATTCCTGATCACTATACAGACACAGAAAAAACCCTTTATTTCTCCTCTCTCATCTCTTTTGACAACATCACAACAGTATGTCAAGTTTTTAATTGATGGGTCAATTATTAAATGTCTCTAGGAATGTACCGGTATACTTAAAATATGGGTAGTTGTTACATTACATCCAGATGAATTCTTTTTTTTACCAACACATACCTATATATTACTGGATTATGAAATTAATTAAAACATGTTATTTTTTATGTTAAAATATCAACTACATGTACTAGTATGTTTTCAAGGGATTTTTTTTTCTTTTAAGGGGCATGGTCACAATTTTATTTGAGAATTTGGTGTCTTATCTATTTACAGATCAAAGCAACAGGTGGGCTGCTTAAATACCTGGAGAAGATGAGGATAGGGGTAGAATTAGAGGATGCGTCTGTTAGAGTGCCAGTGATGGACCTCAAAGTTGTCACTCTGTAAGTACTAGCTGATTTATTGGGGGTGGTTCAGACATCTTTACATGTAAGTTTTTGGCTTTTACTTGAATGCAATTTGTAAAATGGAAAATATCAATACCGTAAAGTATTTTTAAGTTTTGAAAAATTTCAGAACAGACTAAATATTTGAAGTAGAGATATTTTTGAGGGCAAAACAAAAAAGAGTGTTTTATTGTTTCAAATTTAAATTTATATCATAACATATAAAAAGTGAATTAGATCAGAAGAAAATGAGGAAGTCATTTTCATCAGATACTATTTATATCTCAAAATATGCACAAAAATGTCACAAAGGCCTACTGTAGCTGTTTCATGAATAAATGATCTGTGAAAATCATTCACTGTTCACTTAGTTTATATCACTTGATAATCATACAATAATTACACATTTTAAATAAGGATGGGGATTTTCTGTTTGAATGACTGACAAACAGTAACTGAAGGAAAAGGTATCTTGTTAAAAGGAAATCGCGTCCGTCATGTGTCAAGTGTCCGTTAATTAATTTGTTTGATTGGTACAGAGACTGCATGACTATTGGTGACTCTTTTTTGCTCCTGATATTGTAAAAACCATGCATAACTCATTTTAAAAAAATCAAGTAGATTGTTTTAATTCTGATTAAAGATTGCCTATTTAAGGGTTTCTTCAGGAGCCTTTTTACCATTAAATAATGAACAAGGACCACATGAAACCTGTTTCTTGCCACAGTTACATAATTATTTAGTGCCACAGTAAAAAAGAATTGCACTACAGTAACATTTTTCTGCACCAAAGTAAAATTCACTGCATGTCATTAAGATTCACATTTTTTACAGTAAAGGCCCCAGTGGGAGTTGGAATAATCATGAACAATTAATATGAATAAAAAGTGAATTCAAACTATTTAATATTTTTAAAATATCCCCAACATTTGGTTCTGTCTTTACTGTAAAATTTCCATTAGTCTGCTTTTCGTGTAAAACACTTTTCAAGAACCTTGTGTCACAATATAATTTTAATGATGGAGAAGCATGTTTAAATAAGATGATTTTTAAAGTGATGAAATTAATTTCTCCTTAAGTACCGGTGTATCTTTTCTTTTGAGAAATTCAGTTTCAATATGTCAGGATACAAAATATTGAGAACCTTCATCATATTTTCTGGTTTAAAAAAAATTTTAACAAATAAGTTGATGAAATGTACATTTTGTGTAAAGTTAATTTTATGATATGAAGGAAATAAAGCAGAGAATTAGAATGATGTTCTAAATTATACCACATTCATAATAACAATGCACAAACAAAAAGGCAGTGTTAATATCCGGCTTCTCTGCCCCCTTGATTTGTATTTTATATATCACGTTTCATCAAGTGATTTTTACATGTTAAAATCCTGGAGACAAAATTAAACCTGAGATCACAACTTGAGATCTACAGAGATATTTAATCGCGTGAAGTGATATTTTACTCAAGGGCTCTTCATTCTGTACTTACACTTTTGCCATGTTTTGAGATTCTACTTTACACTGCCCTCATTGTAAAGTGCAGTTATCATTTAAGTCATGGCTATTTAACAAAAACACCACCGACAGACTTATAAACTACTAGATATTGCTAGATAGTTTTTAGTATGCTTTGTGTTTTCATTTCAAAATACATAATGCTTCAGTGGATTTAAGTGCAGGGGTTATCAAAAAGTCAATGTGTTGATAACCTATCGGTCCCACGGCTACTTTTATAAATAAGTCTGGATCGTATTGTTGTACAAAACTCATACCATCACATAGAAATGTCCAATAAATGTCAATAAATCATAAACACTTTAGGAATGGATTTGATAGAAATTGTACATGTATATTATAGAGTCTAATGTGAATACTACATGTAGTATTGTAATTTTAATTGCCATGAAAACAAATTTCAAAACTAATAATACTTTTTGAAGTTAAAAATCCATAGGTTAAAGCAATGCAAATAATTACATTTTCTCAATGAATTGCCCTTTTTTCCCCAAGTACTAAAAGTAGGTACATGACATCATGTACATGTAGTGTATTTGAAAATGAATACCATTATACAAAAAGTTGTGGATAAAAGGTACTTGACAGTCAGCCTGTTAAAGATGGTAAATGTATTTGGATACACTGAGATATTTATGTGGATGAAAGTACGTCATGATTCAAAATGAAAACTTCATTTTAGAATTATACAATATTTGACCATGAAATGCATTTTAGAAATGTTTTAAAAATTTTAAGGTGAAATAGTATAGAGCTCCAGAGGGTTTATACCAACTCATGACTTGCATAAACAGACTAGCTGATGCTTTATCTCATTGCTCTATGCTGTTAGACATTAAGATACATTGTTAAAGAATGGATAAGATTATGATTAATTTTATTGTTTATTTTGAAAGAAAGGATTTCACATACTGGAGTTCAGGCAATACCTCGTTTAAAGCTTAATTAGATCAGACAAGTTTTTTAAGTAATTTTTCCCAAATGGTTAGTTGGTTTGCAGCAAAGAAATGGTAAAGAAATTTGAGATCATTAAAGAATTGATTTGCAAAGAGAAATTTTATGTTCTTCTGAATCTATCCAAAATTTATTGCACATGAAAAAACGTTGGTTTCCAGTCCATATAATATTTGTTTCTCTCTAGCAGACGTTGTGGAAATACTTTCTGCTAGTGATATTATGTATATATATATTATTATATATATTATGTAGATATATTAGAATAGTTTTGATGTGAAGATATATTAATTGTTGAGACATTGTCCAAAAATTAGGACTCTTGAATTGATTGTTTTGTATGAAGTTACTGGTACATGTAATGATATAAACATATCTTTGATGTTATAAAGAATGACACTGTGCCTATATAAAGCCTATTCTTCATTTTTTTTAGGGATGACCAAGTATCTTTGGATGACACAGCTTTCAGGTAATTCACACAATTGTAAATTAATTTGTTCAAAGGGAAATAACTTGACCTCTTGTGATTTTTAAAACCAAACACAGTTGTATTTCTTTTGTCACAGTGCACTGCAGATATTCCAGAAAGAGGCACACCCCTCTGTGTACAAAATAGGACAAGGTGGAGCCAAGGAGGGACTCAGTCTGTTTGGTGTGTGTCGTGAACAGTTCATTCCAAGCACTGCTATTATCATAATTATGCCCCCCTTCGAAGAAGGGATGGCATATTGCTTTGCTGCTGTCTGTCTCTCTGTCAGTCAGTCCACCAATAGTTTCCGTTCATTTTCTTTGCAGAGGTTGCACATATTGTAATGAAATTTGGTATACATATTTATCATAATAATATCAAGGTCAAGTTCAATTTTGGTTACAATCGAGTTATTTTCGACAGAGTTATGCCACTTGGACTTAGAAAAATTGCAGTTTCCGTTCATTTTCTTCATGGATGTTTCCAAGGGAGGGGGGCATAAGTGTTTAACAAACATCTCTTGTTATAACATAAAATGCATGATAACATATCATTGCAGGCTTATTAAACAGATGCAGGTCACCAATTGGTACAAGAAAGCTTAGGTAACACCTATATACCTAGAAGTATACTTGCATATATCTAAAAAGTGATTTTAAAATTTGAACATTTTTATCATAGGGATATTTTTTTTTCTTTTCTTGTTCTGTTAAAGACTGCAAATGCATGATATTTTTGTTAATCTGTCTGTCAATATTTCTGTTTGCAAAACACTAAATAATTGGCATATTCTGTAGTGAGCACATATGTAAATTCCACAAACATGAACATCATCTTCAAACATGTACCGGTATCCTTATTAGACTGTGGTTTTTGCGTCCAATCCGAGACCTAGATGTCATAAAGCAGAGACAGGATGCAGTAGCCTTCTTTGTGAATCCTCGGAACATCGAAGTTTTTTCTACTTTAACAGACTGCATGAAGAACATCAAAAACATAGTGGTAGGGAAGTGTATATGAGCAACACACACCCCCACCCACCCCAATAAGGCTTCTAAGATTCTCAGTTTGTGGAGTGCATGAATTCATTATAATATTAGTTATCCAGGTCTAATCAAGGGTGTACGGGGATTTATCCCGGGTTGTATTCCATACACCCTCAAGCTCAACAGGGTCTTCTTTCCCCGCTGATTCCACCAGTCCCGTTCCCCTGGCTGTGGTTTCGCTAGATAGTAGATAGGGACAGTGGGAATCTCTTTAATCCCCGTACACCCTTGATTGGACCTGGATAACAAATTTATTTCCTATGTTATACTTTTATAATTATATTGATTTACTAGTGAAACATTGTGACGTCACATTGTATTTACACCCAGCTTCAGCAGGGGATACGGAAATGTATACCCGGCTTGTTAGCCAATCAAATCTCGTGTTACAAGCTACATAGGAAATAAAGATTATGATACATGTATTACAAAATAAGGAAAGAGATATCTATAAACCCAGATATCATTTGTTTGGCAGCCAGTTCTAAAGAGAATGTACCAAGCTCAGGCAACCGTGATAGACTGGCAAGCACTGTATAAGGTAGGATCAGCGGATGTTACTCTAAGTAGTACGATAATGAGAGTCAGTCTTACAGGAAATACATTTCTTTTATTCCTTGGTTGACTTTTATATAAAGATTTAATTAATAATTGAACACTTCTTAGGGGTTTTTTTTGGCACATACATCTTTGAAATCATATCTCTTAAAGGAAAAAATTTTCTTTACTTAGTTACTAATCAAAACTTCTCTTTTCTTTAGACAGTTTATCATGCTATTTACATTGGAGATTTGTGTAGAGCCCAGCCTCAGACTGTTCATATCTTTAGAAGGGTTTGTAAAATGTTAATTTTTTTTAAAATTCTACATGTAGTTAGAATGTTAATTCTTGTGCAAACAATTGCATATGTTTGATACCTTTTCTTTTACTTTAAAGATTTTTTTTTTCTTCAGATTAGTGAAGCATTTAGAGATGATCTTCACAGAATTGCAAATCTGATTAATAAAATTGTAAGTAAAATAAACGATTTTTCTAAAATGTTAAGTAAATAATATGTCAACATGATATTTTTTAAAAATTTAGTACATGTATTACCTAATAAAGATAATGCAACTTTACACATGTGGTATATGCTATGTTATATATTGAGAATTACATTATAAAACAATTATTGTACATGTATGTATCAATGTTACTTATAGGTGGATTTTGAAGAGAGTAAAGTGGTTGGCAGATTTGTAGTGAAGCCCAATGTTGATGCTGAATTAGATGACAGTGAGTGCCAGTCTGTAGTTCTCATCAAGACTACCATATAATAAATTTGGAATCATATTCATTAATGGTTAAAGCTGTGCAGCACTTCTCTTTTATTTCATTTTGAAGAATATTATACAACTAAAGCAAGCAGTAATAAATATATTTTTACATTTCCTACATGTATGAGATATAGTGGACAATGTTCACAAAATGTTCATTCCGTAGATATTAGCAAATTGCGAATTGCCATACATGTAGATCAGGCTCGGGCCTGAAAACTTTGACAAACCTTGATCAGTATTGATCTCAATCTCACTTTAGATCTGAGATATATGGAAAAAAAGTGTGACTGAGATCAAAAGTGAGCTAGTCTTATATTTATGACCTAGGGGCCTGGGTTTTAAAGAACATTTGATTACATGTAAATATTGCAGTTTATAACTCATGTGCCAATTACATGAAGTATGGTATTGCATTATTTTTAAACAGAAAAAAGAACATATAATGGTCTGCCAGATTTCATGACAAAATTAGCAGCAGAGGAGCTGGAAAGACTGAGTGATGACATCCAGGAGTGTAATGTCATCTACCTCCCACAGGTCAGATCACTCAGCCAATCAGATGTAGGCTCTTATTGTATGCAGGCTGTCTAGGGGAGGAAATGATGCATATGATTTCTTTTTATGCCTTTTAAACATTTCTGTTTGGAGGCAACTTAAATGCATTTTAGCTCACCAAGACGAAGTCAGGGGAAGCTTATGCTTTATCTTTGGCGTCGGCGACTGGACCTGGTTAATGTTTTTGGAGCAGGTTCTGTATCTAAGTTTATTACTGGTCCTATCTTCACAAAACATGCATGGAGGGTGCATTTGGGCATTTATGGACTTAAACAGACTTGAATGCTGAATCTGGGCAATATATTTCAGAAGATGGAGGATGTTAAGGCTTTTGGAGGAGTTTAAAGTTTTTGGAGCAGGTGCCCTTTGATGGCCATATCTAAGTTTTTACTAGCTGCAGAACTGTAGCTCAACGGAAAATTTGGGTTGACAGACCGTGGAGCTACAGGTCCACCCATATAAAAAAACTGTATATTTATTGCGCACAAAAAGTTACGCGCGGTTTTGGACTTATTAAACTAATTTTGGAACATATGTAAATATTTTCATACCAAATAATTCCTGAGAAAATTTACTACTGATTCGCTTCTTTACTTGCCCAAAACGTTTTTCTTAGCAGCCTAACCCACCTCGGAAATTGAAGTATGCTAAATTCACATTGGGATCAAGAGTTGCCATTTTTGCCTGTAAACAAACCACACCATTTCACTTTACGGGGACGACGAGAGTGTTTAAAAGATATTCAGAGGCAAGTTAAGTAATGACATGTTAAGTATAATGTCTCAGGAATTTTTTAGTATTGAGATTTTCACAGAATATATTCCTTAATTGGGTTAATAAGTCCAAAACCGCACGCAACTTTTTGTGCGCGATAAATATATAATTTTTTATATGGGTGGACATGTAGCTCCAAGGTCCGTCAACCCAATTTTCCGTGGAGCTACAGTTCTGCAGCTAAGTTTTTACTGGACTTAACTTCACTAAACTTGTATGGATTGTGTATCTTATGATACTTATACACTTGACATGCTTGGATGGTGAATCTGAGGCATAGGTTTTTGATGCTGGAGGAGGTATTGTTTTTTTGGAGCAGGTTAAAGTTTTTAGAGCAGGTGCCCTTTGATGACCATATCTAAGTTTTTACTGGACTTAACTTCACTAGACTTGCATGGATGGGGCATCTTATGATATATTCACAACTGACATGCTTGGATGTTGAATCTGAGCCATAGATTTCAGATAACGAAGGAGGTTAAGTTTTTTTGAGCAGGTTAAAGTTTTTGAGCAGGTGCCTATTGATAGCCATATCTAAGTTATTGTTAGTTCTATATTTACTAAACTTGGATGGATGATGCATCTTGTGATAATCATGCACATGACAGGGTTGAATGATGAATCTGAGCCATATATTTTGGATGCTGGAGGAGGTTCAGATTTTTTTGGAGCAGGTCACATATGAATGTTTAGGTAAATAATGGTCCTTATTCAAACTTGAATGGTTTATTTAACTATATAAATGAATCACAGATCTAGAGGTAGCTTCACATACAGAAAGTGATCTTGATTATCCAGATGCAAAGGCAGATTTAAGATTTTAGAACAACTCAAATTGTGTCAGGGTCACATCATGAAGTAAACTCTGTTCATACCCAATCAGACTTGCACAGTTGATATATTTATTGATGTGTAATATAGAAGTAGCTTCAGATACAGAACTTGATCTTAATTATCTGGATGCTGGAGCAGGTGTAAGTTTTTTTAATTGAACCAGGTTTAAATGTTGGGAAAAAATGCTGTCTTGCCCAATTTTTATCGTTCATGTAAATTTAGATTTGAATTATAAGGCTAGCTTCAGATACAGAGCCTGATCTCCATTATCAAGGATGCTAAAAAAACTTGGTGCTTCCTCACCTAAGCTTGTTTGATGAATGTGCATGATTGTTGATTTATATGATATATCATATGATTACTATTCCTATGATATTTAATCATATGAACTAAAATTAAAACTTTAAAATATTAAAATAAAAGTTTAAAATTGAACAGCAAAAAAACATTAAAAGAGATTTTCTAAGAGTATTTGAAAGTTGAGATTGAGATTTAGATTTGGATTTCATTATGATATTAATTATATGGTTTTGTTTATTGTGTTAACATAGCTAGGTTATCTGTTGGCGATCCCACGTCTTGATTACATGCAGACAGAGGAAGACTTTGAAATGCCAGG
The DNA here is from genome assembly GCA_020458035.1 of Magallana ariakensis. Lineage (NCBI taxonomy): Eukaryota > Metazoa > Mollusca > Bivalvia > Ostreida > Ostreidae > Magallana > Magallana ariakensis. The sequence goes on from CM035817.1 coordinate 38,235,145, forward strand.
GCTAGAGTTTGTGGTAAGTATCAGGGTTTTATTGACTTACATCAAGTTACATGTAAATTCCTTTATGGAATCATTGAAATCTGATGTTATACACACATGGTTTATATCTTTCAATACATTGTTTTGATTTTACTGAACAGTTTTTGTCAAACAATATGTTGCACTACAAAAGTGATCGCACAAGAGGTATCCTTGTTCATTTAAAACTTGGTTGTATTTCAAATAATTTTTGCTACTAACACCAGTTGTTTATGATGTTTAGTGAAGTGATTTGCAAGTTGATTTTTTGAGATTAGAAAAATATTATAAATTTCAAATTGTTTTAATACATAATGATGAAAAGGATAATACTTTAAAGTGCTACTATAAGTTATGTTCATGCATATACTCAAACTGTACTGTTATTTCTATATACCAAACAAGTTTTTTGATTAAGTTAAACCTTGTACATTAACACCTTTTCAGAGTTGGACATACTTCTGGGAGATACACAGTGTGAGATTACAGGTTTGATTTTTTTCATATTTATTTCAACAACTTATCTCCTAATAGTTTTCACTAAGGAATTACATGAAAATCTTAAAGAAAAAAAATTGCAATGTAAATGTCTTAAGTACTTTGCTATTCACCTGTACTAGATTAGAATAGCAAACTATAATTAGGATGGTGGCTTGTTTTTTTTAATGTCTGAGTAATAAAATGTTGCATATATTGCAATGATTATGAATTTTATTCACCAATATTTTTGTCACTGGTTTAATGATAGACCAAGAAACTGCCATCATGCACAAGCTACAGAACGCCATCCTGGAGAGTTATAGAACCCTGACTGAGGTGCAGGATCTGTGTGCTGAGCTGGACTGGTGAGGGACAGTTTATGCCTCTATATCTAAATAATCCTGTCAAATACTAAAAGGAAGTGTTACTTTCCTAAGTCAGCCTTTCAAACTGTTTATAATATCAGTAAAGAAGAATTCAAAGATAACTAGACAACTAGACTGCATGATCTGATATTAGAACCATTTTAACAAGACTTTGGACTTTGGGTAGTTGGTGTCAAACAGCAATGTGACGTAATCCTGTCTTATTTCATTGTAGGCCACTCGGCCATTGCTCATTGAAATCAACAAGATTTGTCTGGCTTTTGAGCTAAGACTACGCAATTGGTGTATATTTCACTTTAAGGTGGAATAACACACCTGGAAAAAGTCAATCAAATTAACAGTGAATTATTTGATTATGAACGTTATAATAATTAATAAACTGTACATATGTCAAATAAGCAAAAATTTGGGATTAAAATTGAATATCTAAAAAATTCAATTAAGTCAGTAACAGCAAAAGCCCCCTTTGCTGTTGATAAAATTCTTTTAATAAAACAAAATGTCGTTTCAATCAGAGGTCAGCCATTTTGTGACGATGTGTTATTCCACCTTAAACCAGCGTCAATTTTAACTTGTTGTGACGCAATAAATAGATAGTCACATCCTATTGAAAGTCCAAGGCCTTGTTAAAATGGTTCTAACCTTTTACAGTGACTGTCATGAAAAATTAGCATGCATTATAAATGTCTACATGTAAATATTGACTTATAATACCTAAATGACATGAATTCTAGTGATTATAACAGTCTAACCAGTGTCTTTTTGTATAATTCTAAAGCTTACTGTCACTAGCTGCCTCTGCAACAGAGTTTAACTACGTCAGACCATCAGTTGTTAGTGAAGGAGTTATCAACATCAATGGAGGAAGGTAAAAGTCTGCTTTGAAAAAATTCAGACAATAAAATAAAGGATGTCTAAAACTGAATGAACTATGAGTAGTTTCTGTACACAGACACCCAATCCAAGAAGTTTGCTGCAGTCCTTTTGTGCCGAATGATACTCTCAGTAACCTAAACAATGGAAAGATGAAAGTTCTGACTGGGCCAAATGCATCAGGGAAGAGTGTCTATCTGAAACAGGTAACAGTCTTCTGTTCAGTTACTGAATACTGATCTCTTTATTCTTCAGCATTCTTGTTTGTAACCAAAGTGTTAAAGTGGTGTGGTGTCTTTTCTTTTACAATATATTGCAATGACACCTCCTAATTAGTCACACTTGTTCAGCCTTGACTTTCCAACATTGCTTACTTTTATGATATTCCCAATTGACCAAAAGGGTCAGTTAATCCCCGAATTCTCCTATTTGTTATATGCCATCACCTACCAGTCACAGATTAATGTTTGCAAATGATTCTAATTCACTAAGTCCCAAAGTACATAATAAGTCTTTAGTTTGTCTACACATGTCCTCTAGCACTTGCTCTAAACAGTTATCCCCTATGCCCTATCTGGTTGAGAAATGTTACTTTTTAGATCAAAGGTCAAGGTAAAAAAAATATTTATGTAAAATCTGTATTATTTTTTTCTCTCCATGGCCATATCGGCTTTTACCGGTACTTTACTCATAAAGAACATGTAAGTAAAATGTGTATTGTGACCTTGAATCAAGTTTTGTCTAGATGTCAAGGTCATAGTCATGTACAGTGCTGGTTAAGTAAGATTCAGTTAGTGACCTTGAAGCAACTCTCCAGGTCAGTAGTGAGAATCAAAACAACTGTATAAAATCCCATGCCTGTCTGTAATTTTGGCTGAGATCAACCCATCTTCGCTAGACAAAGGTTTCTGATCCGCACCGCTTCTCACGAACCCTTGGCATATCGTGCTATCAAAAGTCGTGTTTTTTTCCCTGGATTTTGATTGGGGTTTACTGAAACCGTTCAACCAATCGAAAAATGCAAAACATCTGATTTTATAGACAATGTTTTCCTACTGTTTATTCACGAGTGTTTTTAATTAAAAATAGCTCAAACCCTTATTTTTCTAGTCTTTCTGTTTTAGCCTGTATGATGCATGTATCATTCAATGGTGCAATAACAAGTACACCAGATTGTGTATCAACAGAGGCATGCACTATTTACCGCTCCCAGTCTTACACAGCTGTTATACCTTTCAAATGAATCTATATGTAACATTTCACATTATTCCAATTTATTGAATACACTAGGTAATAAAACGTTCTTTCAACTTGTCAATATCATTGTCTATAGAGGCTGTCATTTCTGCACCAGCAGGTTCATTAAACTATGGCATCTTTCATTATTTGGCCGATTTAAAAATAGGATAGGAGATCATATGATGAAAAAATATCCCGACTTTTGATAGCACAATATGCCAAGGGTTCGTGAGGAGAGGTGTGGATCAGAAACCCTTGGCTAGCGAAGATGAGATCAACCCAGCTTAATTTTTTTCACTGAAACTTACTAATTCGGACTGTCCTGCATGTTTCTGTTTTTTTGGAACACTGGTCAATACCATACTTGTGATTAAAATATCTCTGTGTTTTACCTTCCTCAATTTTGCAAGCAAGGTTCTTGATAGTGTATTAATATATGTATATTGTAGGTAGCTCTGATAGTATACATGGCTCACATTGGTAGCTTTGTTCCAGCAGAATCCGCCGTGATTGGCTGTGTGGACAGGATATTCACTCGGATTAGGACAATGGACAGTGTGTCTGTAGGTCTGTCCACCTTTATGATCGATGTGAACCAGGTAAATAATACATGTACCGTTCAAGTGATGAAATATTGAAAATTTTTCAAAATATTGGTATAAACTTTATTTTAAAATGTTCCATAACTTCTGTTACAGATGTCAGAGGCTTTGAGGGATGCTACAGAGAGGTCTTTAGTTGTTGTTGATGAATTTGGCAAAGGAACAGAGCTGGTAAGTAGAAAAAGATGCCAAATTATATTATATTTGTATAAACTGCTATAAAGGCATGCTCTGCTCACCTTGAGCCAAGTGTCTAGGTCAAAGGTTAAGGTCAAAGCATAGTTCTTTACAAGTCGCTTACATCTTTATGTCCTTTACTAAAAATGGGGCCTTTGGAGATAATCAGCATCTCAATAATACCTTATCATTGGTATGTCTAAGACCAGGCCTAGCTTACAAGGACAGATGTTTACTTACCTCAGTAACCAATGTGTGAAAAATAACAAATACCGGTATTTTATAGTCTCATTTCATTGTAAACATTTTGCTTTGTGTTCTTGATAAACTTAGGCTTTATAATTCATAGTTATCAATATCATAATATGAAAAAAACTCAAAAGTTCATCATATTGATGTATGTTTATATAATAACTTCAGGAGCACATCTTTACCTGCATCACTGCATCATCTTTTAATAAGATTACCATTAGATGTATTTGCAGTGTTGTTGTTTTGATACATGTAGGTGGATGGCATGGCTCTGCTGTGTTCTTGTCTGTCATTCTGGATTGACAAAGGCAACTCCTGTCCTCATGTGTTGGTGTCCACACATTTTCACAGCATCATTCACCAGCAGCTGCTACCAGAGTCACCAATGGTTAAATTCCTGGTATTAAATCTTTATATTGTTTTCTTTAATGAGAATATATAGGAGTAAACCAGGACTTTGCTTGTTTGAATCCCAATTTGATGTGTGATTTAACTGTAGGCCTATACAGATTGGTATTGTGTAAAGTATGAGTTTGCAATGAGAGACGGGGTGGGATCAGAGATTAATAGAATCATTCATTATTACGAGTGTGGGATAGTGAAATTCCACCGAGGGTACAAGATTCACGGTCTAGGACGAGGCTCTGCCGAGTCCTAGACCGTGAATCTTGACCCCAAGGTGGAATTTCACTATCCCACACGAGTATATAATGAATGATTATTTTTCTCGCATTATTTTACATTTAAAAACGATGTTTGACAACTTTCTGTTATGACGTTAGAAAATTTACCTTCGGTTTACTCTTCCGCGTGCTTCAAATAGTGCAAGTCAAAATAAGAGCATACGACATTTTTGTACAATAAAAATATGATAAATTGTTATTAATTAAGCAAATCAATTACTTAATGGATAATCTCAATCAATAATTTTGCATTTTCCACCAGCAGACAACGTTTGTTTACGTTTTAAAGTGGCGTAGTGATACACAGTGTAAGACAGAAAAATCTCACACTGCTGTCTCACACTGGACAAACCGATCTCACACCGGTGATTATGCGAGAAAAGAATTTCTCGCATTATCACCGGTGTGAGATCGGTTTGTCCAGTGTGAGACAGCAGTGTGAGATTTTTCTGTCTTACACTGTGTATTACTACGCCGCTGTAAAATTTAAACAAACATCGTATGCTGCAAGAAAATGATAAATGATGGAATTAGCTAATCTATAATTCATTATTTTGTTTAGATGACTACAATTCTATCATATTTTCATTGAAAATATTGTTTTATGCTCTCTTCTTTACTTGCACTATTTGTAGCGCGCGGCGGGATAAACCGAAAGTACACTTTTAAACGTCAAAAGAGAAAGTTGTCAAACATCGTTTTTATGTAAAATAATGCGAGAAAAATAATCATTCATTACATACTCGTGTTGGATAGTGAAATTCCACCTCGGGGCCAAGATTCACGGTCTAGGACTCGGCAGAGCCTCGTCCTAGACCGTGAATCTTGTCCCCTCGGTGGAATTTCACTATCCCACACTCGTAATAATGAATGATTCTATTAATCACAATGCCACTTAGGTTACAATGGACAGCAGAATTCTTAAAGCAATTACTTTTTTCCCCATCAGAACTATTGTATACTCTGACACTATACATTCTGCATTTATTAGACTGTGTTGATGTTGCTCTCTGTAGACAATGGACAGCCTGACAGAGGAGGGGGAGCTACTGTTCCTGTACCAGCTGGTGGAGGGACATGCCAGGTCAAGCTACGCCAGTCATGTGGCTCTACAGGCAGGGCTGCCGCAGGAAATTGTCCAAAGGGGCAAAGAGGTAAATGTTTTTAGGGATACATTTACAATTGATTTAATTTTATCACATGCATTCTGTGCATTTACAATTAGCCCACAGCAATTCGATCCTTATTAAAAGTTTCTCTAGTGATTCTTTCATGTGAAAACTTTAGGTAAATTTAATAAAATGTTTCATACACAAATGATAAAAAAGGAGCAATATATTTGTGACAGGTATACTGAGGCAACAATTTTGGTGTTTTCAAAAAGGTATATGGTATACTGGCCTGTGAGGGATGTAGAGAAGGTTTGAATGGTGTTTAAGGGGAGACAGGACACGTGACTTTTATTGCAATGATACTTTGATGTGCTAACTCTATTATGACGTCATAATTGATTTGATTGTATGATGCTATGATGTGATTTATCCATTATGACGTCATACAGGATTTGATAGATCTTTTCCCGTACTCAACGGCTCTAAAGTAGTCATTTTCACAACATGAGATGGGGGAAATTTAAAATTTTAATTTTAGAAATGTAAATGTATAAAATCATAAGCGGTTAATATAATCAGGTATATATTCTGATAATGATCCGTTAATGTTAATTGATAAATCTAAATAATGCATTACTTTTTTGATAGTTTAAGACAGAAATTGTCACAAAAGGTCATAATTCCAGAATAAGGGGTATGGGTGATTCCTATTGTAGTATCTCTCTTGAATGGCAAGAAAGTGGCCATGAAAATTTTATAAGTAATAAAGCGCATGCTAAGGTTGATATATGAAATTTTGTTCAAAAATTAATTGACAGGTTTTTTTTGTGCCATTACATTGTGTTTAAATTTAGAATCAAAAACTTCAAAATTTGAAGCGCTGATTTGAGCAATATTTTGATAAAATTATGATATTGCTATGTAAAAAGGCCAATGTTGTAATTGATTTTGAAATTTGTTTCCATTCTTAAAAGTAATGAATATAATTTGCAAATAAATTCCATCAAATAAAATAATTATTGCAGAAAAATTGTTAGAAAAATTCATAATGACAGACAAGGGGGATAATTCCTATCAAAATATCTCCCTTGCAAGGTAAGAAAGTAGTCATGAAAATAATGCATGTTGTAGTGGACATCTAAATCTAAACGTGCTAATTAAGAAAAGCAAACAATTTTATTGACAAATAATTTTACACTGCAACGTCCTGTACCCCCTTAAATGTTCAACTAAAAAGTAAATTGTCAGTTTAAAAAATGATAATCTTTTTGCAGGTATCTGAACTGATCCGACAGAACAAGCCAGTTTATGCTATTGACACAGCTGACACAGAAACTCATTTTAAAAGGTGCTTTCAATCTTCACTGTGATTATTACTTAGTTCTGGATGTTTTTGTGGGAAAATTTTAAATAAACTACTGTAAACCAACTATTATTTGCGACGACTTTATTTCACGATTTACCGGTACCTGAGATGAACTGGTTCGCAGCGACAAATTTTCGTGACCAAGCCTTACCAACACCTGTTTTTTATTGCAATTATATGGCATGCAAATACTGGTCAGCGGCGAGAAATACTCGCGACAATGTGGCTCTCGCGAACCTCACAAAAATTTCTCGCATGCGAATAAAAGTTGGATTACAGTATGTAGGGATGAATTTACAATTTTGAAGATTTTGTTAAAAATTGCATATGGTGAAAATATCCTTGTCTACATGGTATAGGATATGTTTAAACTATAGAACTTACGCTTCCTGATTCAGAGTAATACATGTAGCTATATTTAGAATGTACATAACATGTATACCAACTTTGTGTTTCTGACTTTGCATCAAAAATTATCTTCATCTCAGAATTTTTGTTATTGATTTTACTTTTGCTTGAAAATAGATATATATTTCTGATCATTGATGAGAGGAAAATTTCAATTTGAAAGTGTGTATGTTGTAGGAGTGAACTTATTGTCAAAAAGTTTTTGGACCTGGACTTGGAAACAGATGACTTAGAAAGTTTCCTGAGGGATTTCGTGATGCCAACAAGTGAAGGGAAGCTGTGAAAGTGTTTCCCAAGAACTGCAGTAGCAAGAAACCATTGATCCAGGAATCCTTTAGTTATATAATGATATTGAAGTTTAGAGAACTGATTTAAGCAACATGATTGTACATGTACAACATAGAAATCATTACACAGATTTAGTAACGGAGAAGATTTTGGTTAAATTATCTCTATATTGTTGAGATTTATATTGAGTAGCAATCTGGTTAAAATGAGATCATTGATGCTCCAAACATAAGCATCTAGGATCTGATTAGAATGTATTGAACAGAATGTTGGACTAATGAAATATTTCATGAATTTCAGTAGAAATAGATCTGAGGACTAAAATCACAGCTCACATTGTTATAACAGATATTGATAATAGAATTGATTTCTTCTTATAACATGGTCATTAAATCTTCAATACTTGTTTCTATCATTTTCATCATGCTTTTAGTTTCAATAAACTGTTGAATGTTCAAGATGTGCATTGTTATGGTTTTAAGTAAAAAATGGTAAAGTTGGGAGTAGTCATTTTGAAATGGAACAATTTAACTGTGATGGATAATATGCATACATGTAGGTATTACCTGGTATGTTTTATATTGTGTAATCTTATTTCATATTTCATTCTATTATCTATTGTATATACTATAAGTAATTATATTATGATAACTTTAAAAAATTAAAACTTTTGCTCTGTCATTAATTGTTTTACCTTCTTTTGATTTTTAAATTACATTAGAATAGTCCAAAGTCAAACTCAAAAGGAAGGTTAATTAAAGGACAAAAAGAATGTCACAAGAAATAAGGAAGGGAGATACATAATTTTTTTTAAATCATGAAGGGTTTGTGTCTTTAAAACACAAATATATATCTTCATAAATGGCTTATCCAGAACAATATGCCAAAATTAGAACAAAGTTTTGTGTATATAGTGTATAGATTGTGTGTTCAAACTGTGACTGACCCCTAAGATTAATAGTGAGCTTGAGGTCCCAGGAGAAATGCAGCATAATGTGTTTAACACACTAGGACTTATTTTGATTTTTAAATCTTAATTCATCATAAGAATTTAAAAGCTAGAATTTGTGATACATGTATTACTATCTCAATATTCTAATACAGAGAAGATTCAACCATTGAGGAGTGCAAAATTTGATCTGCCTAGATGAGTGAATGTTTAAACAATTCAGACAGAACAAGGTATATAGAAAGTTGCATTTAGGCGATCTTTAAAGGTTTCCCCCTAATATAATTTGGGCCCCACTCTGCGGGTGACCTTTACTGATTCGTCATATCTTCTCTACCCTTGGCCTTACCAGGCTCATACCTTACCCACAGAGTGCCTTTAGAAAAAGGGTGTGCAGTGACCTTGAATCAAGTTTCTAGGTCTATGATTATGGTCATAACAGAATTATCTGAAAAATAATTATCCGGATCATTTATTCCCTCCCCTTGGTCTAATCTGGCTAATACTTCACCCACAGAAAGCCTTGGATTAAATGAGTGCTATGACCGTGAATGATATTTCTAGGTCAAGGTCATATCAAACCTTAATTTTCTTTAAAGCATATGAACTCTCCCCTTAGCCCTATCTGACTCATACTTTTTATTGACACAGTGTTCTAATATTAAAGGGACTTGGACACGATTTCAGTTCAAATTTTTCAAAATAATTTTTTTCATTTTTAATGTCTATAATGGTCATTATGGATGTTTTTAATGCTTTGTCAAAATTTGAAAGTCAAATATCGAATTACAAGCGAGTTACAGAGGTTAGAATTCTTTGTTTTGTAAACAAAGCTCGAGTCCTGTTTTTGTTTACATATGTGTTGTATGGTATAAGTTTCAATCTAATGTTGCTTTTTTTTTGTTGATAAAATTATTTATGAACACATTGAATGAGTTTATCTCGTTTCTACAAGTTATTTTGTCAAAGAAATGTTAATTTCTTTACTTGACATTATTTGTAAACAAATATGTAAGACTTGAGCTTTGTTTACATAACAACGACTTCTTTCCTCTGTATCTCGCTTGTAACACGACTTCTAACATTCAAATTTTGGTAAATCATTCAAAATACACAAGTTAACTATTTCATACATAGAAATCAAAAATAAAATTTTCATCTGAAATCGTGTCTAGGTCCCTTTATCAACAGAACTTTTGGGTAAAGGGTGTGCAGGGACTTTGAACCTAATGTGAAGGCCATAGCCTATCTATTTGAAATCCAGTTTTAGACCATCAATTATTTCCATTAAATGGCTTAATCTTGCTCAGATAAAACCAAAATTGTCTGTTGGTAAGGGGTAATGAGTTTGAATTAAAGATCTATGCCGACTGGAAAATTTCTGCCTTAGGTCAAGGTCAAAACGAAATCCTTTGAAATGCTTTTCATTCTTTTTTCCATTTTTAAGCGGGGATGGTCACAATCTCAACTTATTCTCTTTTGAGAAGTAGACTGGCATAGCCTACGGATGTAGGCTATGCCTGTCCACTTCTCAAAAGAGAATAATTTGAGATTGTGGATGTAGGCTATGCCTGTCCACTTCTCAAAAGAGAATAAGTTAAGATTGTGACCATACTGACTACGGTGCGTCATAAGGATACATTTTTAAAGTCTGTTTTCGAGGCTCCCCTAAATTAAATTACGGAACCGCTATAACTTTGTTTTAACTTTAGGGTAGCACATAACTAGCCGTAAGACCATTCTAAGGTTGCAAAATCACGTTTTTGGGATACTGGGAATGTTGTGAGGCTTTTTTAAAAGACTGTTAGAATGAGGCAATTTTTTTCTACAGTTGCAGCATTTCCGACAACATCAAATTCTTAATACGGTAGGGTACAATTTTTTTAATCTATTATATATGTTTAACATAATTATGTGGAGAGGGACCCCGACCCCTGACCCCCACCCCCACCCACCCTCTCCGTTGCTGCATGCCTGCCTTGGAGCTGACAAACAGAAATATTTTTTTTCCATAAATACTGTCTCTGTTTGCCGAAAGAAAATTACTATTATTCACTTATTTTTAATATCTACATGTACGCTATGTAAGTTACATTCATTGTTTTGATTACAAGTATTGGCCAAAATATTATTCAAATGTCCTTGGCTAAACTGAGAATAAATCAATTACAGATAATTTTGTATAAGCCATGCGTGATCATTCTTCATTTTTATTATCACTTCATTCTAAAAATGATCTTAAAAATCGTGATGTTGAAATAAACTGTATTAATTTATGTATTTCCGAGATGTATTACAACTTATTTCTTATTTAAGGTAACTCCAGTGTCTTTCGGATCCGGTTCTTTTTTTACACGGCGTGCTAAATTTCCGGTTATAATTTTGGCACACAACAAGTGTTTTAAAATAATTATGGTTTGGTCAAAAAGTGGAAAATTTGTTAAAATATAGCATCTCCGTCGTTTAGAGGGATCGGAGAAAGCAAGGAAAGCAGCGTATTGTAAAAAGGTAAATGAGTGTGTAATATAATTGTACGTATTGTATGCATTCTCCTCCAACAATTACACTGCGATTATGTAGCTTGACGACCTCATGTGTCCTCCGGGACAAGGAGAGGATAAGTAAGTACTTGTGTAATTAAAACTACATAACACTGATTGGTGTTTAATCTACAGATAAATATGTTAAACAACTGGAATAGAAAGTATTTGACAGAAAGGGGAAGGGGTACTACTGCACTCAAATATATGAGTTTTTTGGCAGTCTCGACCTTAATTTTATATGTATAATACAGTTTCATTGAGTATATCAATTTAAGTGACTGTTAGATTGTGTCTTTTAGGTACATTTCATTTTTTTCCAAAGTTTTCACAAAAAAAACTTGTAAAATTTACATTTTCAAAATGGGGGTACACATGTTCAAGAGACTATCAAGCAAAAACTAGATGGACGATTTTGATAAACTATGTTTTTTTGTTAACACAATATGTAACTCTTAACAAATATTCTTTAAAAAATGTATGTAAACTGAATAATTTTTTAGAATTTTTAAAAAATATGCAATTTTGTGATTTTTTTGGGAAGGTCGTGGCAAGAAAAAATGTAATATTTTTTATATTTTCTGTAGAAAATCAATAAAATTTTTATGATTTAATGATAATCAATTGATTTGCTTAAATTATAACCTAACATGATGTATTTTGGTGCATAATTTAATAAATTATGAGATCATGCATCATGGTGTTAAATTTTGGATTTTAAATTTTTGGACCTTATGAGCTGAAGCTCACTGTAGGAAAACAAACGTGCAAAGGTATAAATATTTTGGTCTCTAGAGTAAGTTTATAAGTTGTTTTAATTATTAAAATTAAAAAATGTTTGGTTTGACACGGATTTCTAAAACACTGGAGTTACCTTAACCTGTATGTGTATTCTATACATTGCAGATAAAAGGAAAATTGGTTGTGTTTGTAGAATTGTAACGTTAACATCTATGAAAAGAGTGTGCTTATGCATATAATGTTACTTGAATGACAAGAGTGTTAAATGTTAATTTACTCTCCAAGAACACACGTGTTGTAATAAAAAATTGTAAGTCAAAATCTGTCTTGATCGATACATATTTTCATATTACACAAAATGGTTCTGGTTACCGGTATTTTTATTTTTTAATAAATGTTATTTTTTTGAAAATATATGCAAATAAATATTACTGTTTTACACTAAGTATCGTACGTGTTACCGACTCGTATAATGTTCTCAGCATGACAGAATGTTTAATGATTTCACAGTTGCAAAAGCCTCTTAAATTCTGAATTGATGTGAAAAATAAGACTGATTTAAATAGGTTATTCGATGGGACACTAGCTTCGACCTTAATTCGCACTTTCGCCTTTACGGCAAAGATGCGAGTGCGAAAGGCGAAGGTGTGAAGGCAAAAGTGCGAAGGCAAAGAAGCGATAGTTGTTCATGTATCGCTCCTTCACCTTTGCATGTTCGCCTTTGTAACTTTGCATTCTCGCATCTTCGCCCGAAAGGCGAATCTTCGCCCGAAAGGCAAAAGTGCGAAGGACAAATTAAGTGGCCCCATCGGAACACCATATGTTACCGTCGAGCTACATCTTAATTAAGACGTGTCCTAAGTTGATCTTAGGATGTTCCTAACTTTTTTTCTAAGTCATATTAGGAACACACTTTTAAGTATCATATCTTAGAAAAGTTTCGTGCAGGTAATCAGAAAACTTACTTGAACCTTCGGTTCAGGTGAGCTAAAAATAAAATAAAAGATGTCATCACGAGGGTTTTAAACAGAACCCGGTTTAAAGGTACCCAAAAAAAAACAAATTAGTCACAAATTGAAAAATATTATGCAGTTCAAGTTTTCGCGCCAACTTTATGTTAAATATTAACTGCGGAACTGTGATTTATTTCCAAGTTCATGGTCGTTTGAGAAAATGGGACGATAGTGAAAATAAAATGATTTCTGTTGTGTATGGATGAACTTTAGTATGGGTAGAAAGAAACGCGTGGTTGGGAAAATAATATGGGGGCCCCGGAAAAGTCACATGAAAGAGAATGGAATGGTAAGTGAAAGTACTTTTATCGATACAATTGAAAGTGATAAGTTTTGTTTGTGTGTTTATGTGTCGCAATGATATGTCGTCACAAGTTTACAGGCAAGGAAACTTTTATTTCAAGATCGGACTAAACTTATCGATTTCATGAAATTCTGGATTTTATATATTATGTCCAGTCATCATGTACAGGTTTATGAAACCTGCAGATGGCAAATAACGCTCAAGACGCTACGTTCGAATTTCCTCTTCGAAGTTCGGTTCATTTGCCGTGTTGTGTCATGTTTTTCGTGCTATGACATTTTTTACATGGCAAATTGAATTATTTTACCATCAATTACTGAATACTTCTTTAGTATCAATAGTAATCAATATGAGACAATAGTTCTTATAATTATATCGATGATATATTTATAATTTATTAATTACTTATAATGTGTACATATGTTATTATTCATTAGACTGTCCCAAGATATTTATGCGGCACATTTTGCCGATTTTTAATAAAAATACACATACCTGTAAAAGAAGTGCAATTGAAATCAATGAAAGGGAAAATTTCCAAGATATCTTCATTGACACATTATCATTTTCACTCAGAAAATTTCACAGGAACGAAAACAGATTTCTTACGGCGATTTATAATGGGGAATGTTTACATCTTTTATCCATTCGGAAGTCACTCGGAATACATTGCACAATTTTTCAACGGGTCTGCTGTAATACAAAATCCCCATAGACATCACACTTTTTAGTCGTGTTTTGAAACCTGATGGGCTAAAGGGGACGTTTCAGTAAAAAAAATCTTGAAAATTTTTCATACATTTGAATGAACATCGTTTGAACCCTGAGGTATTTATAAATATCGCGTAATTAAGCAAAATGTGAATCGATGATATCTTGGGACAGAGTATGTAATAGTGTTAAAAGCTACGGCAGTTATGCATGTAACACTGTAACACACACAGGGTACTCAAAGGTTAAAATGACGAGTCTTATTATGACTTCGCAAACGGTAACCGCTGTAAACTGCAACATCATAAGCAAAAATCAAATTTTCACTTGTGGCTGTTACAGTAGCTCTTCCATTTAATATGAACTTACCCTTAAGTTAGGATAAAATAGGAATTTTAAGGTATAAATCACATTTGCAGACAAGGCAGAAGTTAAATAAAATTTAAATAAATATACATTGTATAAGCATTAAATCATTATTTTTTTAAAGATACAGCTCATAACTGCAGTGATGTGTGCATTTAAATTTTCATAATGCGCGTAATTTGTATGCACACATTGCTGCAGTTATGAGACTGTATCTTTCAAAAATACCGGTAATCATTCAATGCTTAAGTACCCACAACTCCAGTGTTTGTATTTTAAAGATTAATAGAAAATCCTATGTTATGCACTACTTAAATTTTAAGTATTTATAAGAGGAAAATGCAGTAATGTTAAACATAATTGTTGTAAAAAAATAAAATAATAAACAACTCCTATCATCTGCCTGGCAAGGGTGAAGTACGTGTTAAAATACTTGTGTATAGTACATGCAATAATACTTGTGTGCTGTAGTGTTTTGGCTTTTATTAAGGAAGGGTTAAAAAAAAACCAGAGACGCATAAATGGCTCATACATTATATAGATTAAATTGAAACACAAGTACCCAGTACAAGCCCTGTCAGATTTGGATTCACATTTTACCAAAGTTTATTTATTGACTTTGGTGTTTGTTCATTCAAACTTTAAAATTATGCATCTTGACTTGACAGTCATTGAAATTTATACACATCTTAAAAGTATTCTTTGTAAAATGTATTTTGATAAAAAAATTTTTAAAAAACACTATGCAGTTGTAAGCTTTTTTGTTAGCCATGATTAAGGACACACGAGACGTTCATCAATTTTATATAATTTTCCTTGATATATTATTCCTTATTTATTAACATTTAAACCTGTTAATTCCCAAAAATTCAAGGTTCATTACCAGGCTATTTTTAGAGCTAAAATATTTAGAATTTTCCTTAAAATAGCATGCAAAATGCATTTGAATGCTTATAAATAAAGTCATAGTATATATTTTCAATTGAACACTTTATATCTAAATTAAAAAAGTATCATATAACAGGAAAATATAATTATGGAATTACTTGGTGGAAATCTTCACATTGTGGAGATAGGAAAAAATAGAAAATAATGGAAGACAGATTCTAACTGATTGATATATACTTTGGTTATGATCTTTCAGGCATTAATAAATGAAAATATTATACGACAATCATTTATACATGAGGATAACAGAAATAGAACAATAACAATGAATGAAAACTAAACAGGCACTGTTTTGTTGTAGGACCCGAGTCAGGGCCAGGCCAGTGTATACCACGCCCTGATTGTCATCTTCCTGGAGTTCTTTGCCTGGGGACTGCTCACTTCTCCAATCATTGATGTAAGTCACTTCTCTGTTATATACTGTGATAATGAATATTTTACTGTGTGAAAGTTTGTAAATTTACATAGCAAAGTGTTTGCATGGTATGTTTGCCATTTGGCTTACAAAGTGTTCAGAAGAAACAAGCTTTATTTTGTTGGTGGTGTGGTACCACTTTTTCAAGATTTTTATAGGTTTGGGAAAATAACGTACATTGAATTATATTAAACCATTTTGAAAGTGTATTTTTATATTAAAAAATTATTTTCATTTACATCTATATATATTTTGGAAGAAAATACATGATTTAGTTATATTTTGGAAGAAAAAGGGTGAGTTTTTTTTTTAACCATTTCTTACAACTATATGTATATTATGAAAGATTTTTTTTATATCTTAAAAACAAGAAAATTAACAGTTGCTTTAATTGAGTCCAGCAGTGCCCAGTCAATAATAAGTATACCTACAAAAAAATGATCCTACTAAATTGATCAAAGATTTCCAGTATATATAATGTAGATCAGCTTGAAAAATGTTACAGAACAATAGCAGGCGCAGAATCCAAAACTATCATAGATAAAATGCATTGTCAGAATCAATATTTCCCTACTGAATACCTTCAATTTGTTACTGAGTTCATTGATTCAAGTATCAGGTGCATATGATTCAAGTTTTTTGTAGCTTTCATAAAATACAGGAAGTCTTATAATCTGAGGCACATAAGAGTGCTTGTATTTGTAGGAAAATTCATGTCCGAGATTTTGCTGTGGTATGCGTTTACATATCATTCATAGAGCAGTTAGATGCTTGTTTCTACTTATTTTTTTCTTTACACACTGACTCTGCCTCAGAATCACAAAAGGAGATAAAGGAAATGTGTACTTGTACCATGACCTATTCAAATTGGTAAATAGTAGTTTTCAATAGAGCAAACTGGTAGAAATAAATTGACATTTAAAATTACTCTTTTTTGCTGCACCATGTTATATTTGTATAGTAATTAGTGTTTCTGAAATTTAATGTCATATTGTTAAAAAGGTGAAAATTAAATAAAATCAAAGTACTGAAGTACTAATGAGAGTTGATTTTATTATTAATTTGTATTTTAAAATAAACGATATGTAATTTTGCATGGCGAGTACCGGTAGTTTCTTAGCTGTACGAATAATTATGCACATTTTTTTCTAATATGAAATATCGGGCTTTTCCGACAAGAATTTCGAGCTATAGACAGAAAAACCCATATGAATTATGTTGTGTAATATTTAAAGATAGAATTAATGCCACCAAACTGTACGATGCATTATGTATCTGTAATTGAAATATATTTGGAAAATTAATTTTATCCAAGCAATATTGAACCCTGGTGTAGGAATACATACTACCACAAAAAAACATCTAAATTGTCAGTATCATTAAAAATCAGATTATTTCAAGGTATTTATAAGTAAGTTTCCTTGAAAAACAATATTTCTGAAATACATTACATCAAATTTATTGATTATTTTCAAGTACTAAGTCTTGTCAGCGGTAATGATATGTACTAAGGCTCAAACACTGTTTCACTTCCAGGTGATGAAATGTCACCATGCATTGTCAAAAGTTTTGACCAGCCAGTTTTGTGTATAGCGTTACAACTTTTGCAAAATCATTTCGTGAAGTACAGATATTAAATAATAGATTACAGATGACAACCTTAATTTCCTCATATTTTCATCAACACTTGTGATATACCGGTAACTACAGATTTTTGATAAATAGAAGTTTAGGTAGCAGATTGTTTTGGCATTGCCTCTCATAATGACAGTGCTCAGCTGTTACATCTTGTAGGATTGATGCTTTGTGCAATGTTTTACATACGTACATGCACAAACACAGAATGATTCTGCTGATAAATATAATGACAATTTCAGCTAGGGCATTAACATATTGTATACATGTGCAGTAACGATCTGATGGTAGGGCGATAACCTAGAAACCATTATGGGTCATGCTATTTATGTTCATCAACTACTGCTGAGGATTGAGATACATACCATTACTTTAAGGGGAAACAAAAAATTTTTTTTGTTCACTAGACTTGACACATACGTCATTGTAATGCATTGATAATTTTTATTTGTGATGCATAGTTTAAAGTTTTATGAGATGTACTGCAGTCTATGAATATATATCAGTAAATATATATCGGTAAAAAATAATGATCATCAATTTGGTGCAGCGTTACTTATATGTAACTATGGTTTAATTAACTGCTTTCCATAGTAAGTTAATTGCTCCGTTGTTTAGATTGAAATTAGGTGTATATTTAATTTGATACATGGTAATATCTTGTATGAAATACACATATACCACATATCCCACATTTATTATTGTAAATGTTTGAATATCATAGTTTCTGTTTTGGGATAACCAAGAAAAAAAATTTGAAAGCATCTTTACCAATGTGATGCATTATTTGAAAAATCACCTCGAATACTATAATAAAATCTGTAATAACCTAATTTTTACTTTTTCATTTTCAACAGGTATTGAATAACACATTTGCCAATCACACTTTTCTGATGAATGGGCTGATACAAGGAGTGAAGGTAAGCTTCATTCAATGCTTACTGCTAAGATATTTATGTCTGCAGGCAAAAAAACACTATGCAATGTGTAAAGAATGTTATGAGAGTGCAACCATTACCCAAGGGAAAATTGTTTACTAACTATGAATTGATGATTGTAGTTCTGGTTGTATTTAGCGGATACCTACTGGATATTTTGACTAAGACTTTTTTTAGCTGCTTTAAATTTTATTTTTTAAGAAAGTTGTAAAAAGTATGGTTTTACTTTGTTTATGTATACATGTATTTATTGTATTACTTTTATTAGGGTCCTCCACACCTTTGGGAAAAGTTTCACATTCAAACCCAAACTTCTAAATTCAGACTCTGTTTATAACTTTCTGGGATTGAGTGACAAACACTTTAATTTTGAATATCTGACAGAAATAATGTAAATGACAGAAAAAAGGTTCCATTTTGGGTAAAAATAATAAGCTTTAATAAAATTAATTGCTATTCATAAAAATGGAAGTCCCTGCAGAATTTGAACTCAGGACCTGCTGGTCAGTAAACCAAAGCTATACTCATTGCACTACAGAGAGAGAAACCCAATGTTGGCAACATTAACAGTTTTACAATGGGTTGAAATTCACCATGTTGTTACACTCACATGCTGTCATTAAAAGTAAAAGTCGCTGAGTGTCAAGCAATGCATTTGTATTCTCGATCCATTCACTCAGCAATAAATAAGATGGAGCACAAAATGTGTTTAAAAATGATTTTTACACACCGGTAAAAGAATTCATGAATATTTAAAAGGATAGCAAGTGTTTAAATCCCATGTTAAGATTCTGCAGATGCAGTGATGGTTGTATTCTAGTCATTTGTCAACAAATCATAAATAAAACAATGTATATATTCTTTAAATCTGTTTGAAATTTGCATGTGTAATGATGCAGGGTGAATCAACCCAAGCAATCAGGGGATGGAATCAAATGAACTTGTTTGCTTTTCCATGGGGCAAGAGCTTTGTATTTTGTTTGGATCATATCCCCAATAAAAGTTTTCTTTTTTAATATGTTTTTATTTTAGAAAAAGACTGATTCGGTCAGTTTAATTTGGTGAAAGTTTAATTAAAACCTTTTAGAAGAATTTATATTAAAGAAAAATAGACCAAGTGTTTTTAACAGCGGGTTCTTATGATTTTTAAATTGATGAAATAGTGTAGGGAGCATTTTCTCATTATTTCTTAAAGATTCCAGTAACAAGTCTCTTTGGCATTTCCCGCCTTTAAATATATGATGCCCTTGAATGATAAAATTCAAACATCGGATTATTGCATAATGCTCATAATTTTAAAATTCTGACCATTAGTTATATGCACTGTTTTTTTCTGCAGGGATTGCTGTCCTTTTTGAGTGCTCCTCTGGTAGGGGCAATGTCTGATACACTGGGGAGAAAGCCATTTCTCCTGATTACTGTCTCATTCACATGTGCACCTATACCACTGATGAAAATCAGTCCCATGTAAGTTTGTTTTGTTTTGGGTTTTCTTATGCTGATTTTTTCATCTTTTTGAAAGTAAATTGACTATGTACAGATGTATTTAATTATTCTAACATTACATGTATTAAATTTATTGAATTTATCATAAACCTAATTATAATACATGTACTAGTACCGGTACATACCCGGTATATAATGTACGGTACCGGTACATCATAAACACATTAAATGACTTTTTTAAGTAGAAAATACCTTTAAGTGCTTTCTACATATTCGATATGATTAAAAAAGGGTCTTGTTTCCATCTTGCAGGTGGTATTTTGCCATGCTTTCTATATCGGGTATATTTGCTGTCACCTTTAGCGTAGTTTTTGCTTATGTTGCTGACATCACTACAGATGAAGACCGGGGTCAAGCCTACGGACTGGTGCGTAATTAATAGCTTTTATCTCAGGTGGTTTTTATTTTTAGGCCAAATACTGTATACATAATATATATAATGAATTTAAATGATGTGTGAAAAATGTTTAAAGTTTCACAAAACATAAAAATTTTCTTGCAGTGAACCAATTTTTTAATTTATGTCTCACTCAAAATATTAAATAATTATCAAAGAAGGCTCTGTTTTGAAAATTTGATGACACGTGTCAGTTTATCTCGGGAATATTGCAAGATAAAGTTGGCAAAAATCAAGTTTGCAATTTGCTGCAAACTTGATTTTTGCCAACCTTATTCTATTATTCTGTTTTGTTCTCTATTTTGATACACATGTATCAATTTGAATCCTGGGTATTCAAAGTCAAGAACATTGAGAAAATTTGCCAGATTGGTTTGCTATCAAAATACATGTATGGTCATTCTAAAATTGCAAAATTTGAAAATAACTTTTGCATATTCAATCAAATTTGTATCTCATTTTACATACAGCATCAGAAATTCAGTGATTTTTAGATTTGATAAAACTAAACTCATGCAGATACAAATTCGATGTTATTTGCCTTCTTATTTCAGGTGTCGGCTACGTTTGCAGCCAGTTTAGTGACAAGTCCTGCATTAGGTGCCTACCTAGGGAAAGTGTACAGTGACAATTTTGTGATATGGCTGGCTACAGCTATCGCAGTGTTAGATGTTCTGTTTATATTAGTGATGGTCCCAGAGTCTCTTCCAGAGAAATTGCGCACAGCAAACTGGGGATCTCAGATCTCTTGGGAGAAAGCAGACCCATTAGGGGTGAGTTTTACTGAGTGCCTATCTGATCTGTAGATGCTAAAATTTCTCTTTTTCCACCATGTTCCGGTATGTTGGATATAACCGTAGGTAGCTTTTAACAAGTTGAAAGTTGTATTTTACAAATGCTTTTAGCATAATTATTTTGAAATTTAAGTTCATCTCATCCAGAAAATAGATAAAAAAGAGTCTGCATGCACCAAAGGCAAAATTCATGTGATGTGAATTGTACCTCAAAGGGATATCTTTAGCCTGGATTTGTCGCTCTCATTTTTTCATTCTCTAAATGTTACTGCATACTATACTGCACTCTCTCGATACATTAAAGTGCACCATTATTGATTGCTCTTTAATGGAGACTGTTGTTCTGTGTCTCTGTCTACAACAACTAGATTTGTTTAGATGAATCAATCAATAAATGCATCAAAATGTGTATTTTATATGTAATTTCTCTTATTAATCATAACATCATGGTCGTTATTCCATAAAATCGAATATCAACTTAGTGTCTTATGTGGAAAAAAACTATACCACCTGGTAACATTTTCTTGTTTGTTGACAAGTATTTGGATTTCCATTTCTAGAATGGCAATGCAAAGTGAAACAATTTGCAATATACTAGAATTAAGTTTCCATAATTTTATGGACTATTTATAGGTATAGTTCCCTTGTTGGAAGAATTATGGAAGAATATACTAGTGCCCCTTGGTGTCAAAGTTTTTGGAAATAACCTTAGTCTCAGGTCTTAATGTATTTTCCACCAAAAATTTCAAATCTGTAAGGATATACGAGGGTTGTCCAGAAAGTTAGTGGACACATGTAATTTTATTCAAAATAACGACGCCATTATCAAGAAAGTATTACATGTATAATATTTTAATATAGAG
This sequence comes from Magallana ariakensis, assembly GCA_020458035.1. Classification (NCBI taxonomy): domain Eukaryota; kingdom Metazoa; phylum Mollusca; class Bivalvia; order Ostreida; family Ostreidae; genus Magallana; species Magallana ariakensis. Next base: position 38,257,149 of record CM035817.1, read on the forward strand.
TATGTATATGTATAAAAATCAGAGCAATTTACATATTTGTATTGGAGTTATCATTATATATACATTGCCTATACAGGCCACATGGCCCAGTCTGACATTGAGTTATAACGACGTTTCTATAAAGTCATAGACCTAGGTTTACCTGAGAGTAATATGCTACATTCACCATTTGGTCAGAGAGTACAATCGCATACTCCATCAAAATATTGCTTGTGCCACTTACTTGAACTGTTTCGATGTTTTTCCTGTTTCCTCTATCGTTTGTTTTGTTTCTATCAGTGTTTTACCTCAGACGACACAATTTTATGATGGCGCGCTGTTCCGTACGGTCAGCTTACGTCGCTTTTTCAGGCGTTTTTAAAGACATTTTCTTGCCGTAATATCTTTTAAAAGTCCTCTGCTAGTTTGAAAATAGCTTCAAATGACATATATGAAAATGACGTACACTTTTGAGACTACATTACAATAGAATATTATGAAGTTTTTAAATGTTTTATAAAAACTGTAAATATTCATATCTAAAAACTCAATATTACAAAGTTTGGACAATTTTTATGCTGGGCCGTGCGTACTTTCCGTGACCCTTTGATACATTAAATTTTTAGTTTATTTCAACAGAAAACATTTAAAACCACTTTAGTTTGATCTGAAATCTTATGACAAAGATTTAGATATACAATATGTATATATAAACCCATTTAAAATGACAAAAACGCGATTGTCCACGAACTTTTTGGACAACCCTCGTATTAACCAAATCCTCAGTCATTGGAATTATATATTTATTTGAACCCCTGCAATCTAAAATCATGGTGACAACTTGTTACACTAGCATTGTCATGGTCTTTGTTGTTGGGATGTAAAATAAAACTGCAAATTAAAAACATGATTCTTTAACATGAGACTTTAGTACCCATCTTTGAAAAATTTGATTATAAATTCATATGTAAGGAACCATTGATTACGGTTTAGAAATTAACGAAACCCTTGGTGTGATCTTGTTGTTTTATCATTTGCAGCAAAAGATTTTGATCGTATATCTACTCGGGCATATCTGAATAGGGTTCAGCATAGCATTTTTTCTCTCTAGTCACCTGCTTAAAGATGAGTTCTCTGTAATTTTCATTGTAGGCATTAAAGAAAATAGGCCATGACAAGTTAATACTATTGCTGTGTGTAGCAGTTCTACTGTCCTACCTACCGGAGGCGGGGGAGTACTCGTGTTTCTTTGTTTACCTGAGATTAGTAAGTACATTTGTTTCACTACACATATACCCAGCATTCAAATCCAGTCCAATAATAAAAAAATGGTTGAGAGAATCTGATTTCAAGTTTCAAAATTACTGAGAGATTGTGTCCCTTTGTTTCAGGTTATGATGTTCTCTGCATCAGAAGTTGCCTCTTATATAGCCATGGTTGGAGTTTTGTCTGTTGTTGCTCAAGTAAGATTCTTATTTCTATCTGTAGTACAACTTCAGAAAGGCATAACAGTATTTGTGGGATTTTGATTGTCTGAATGTATGTTTTAAGGTTTCAAATTTTAATCAGAATGATACTGGAAAGATAGAGTAGTGGACACACACCTAAATTAGGCTATATTGTAATGGACATCTTTTTTTCTTTTTTAGACCCTTATCTTAGCTTTGTTGATGAAGTATGTGGGACACAAAGGAGCCATCATGTTTGGCCTTGTATTTGAAATTGTCCAGCTGGCTTGCTTCGGATTTGGATCGCAGACATGGTACAATTCCAAACAATAAAACAAATAAAATTGATTACCATTATACAAACCTGAAATTAGTACCATATGTTCTTCAAAAATTATTTAAAGTAATCATGGTTCTGGGCTTCAATAATTGAAATACACTGAACAATGTAGTTAACGATTCATTTTTTGTTTGACACAGGGTGATGTGGATGGCTGGTTGTATTGCTGCCATGTCTAGCGTAACGTATCCCGCCATCAGTGCGTTTGCATCTTCCCACGCTAGTGCAGACCAGCAAGGTAATTAGGTTCTCTCTAAATATGTCAATGTTCATATTACTTCCAATTTGACAAAAATGTACATTATTTTTATAATAGATGCTTCATTGTTGTTTTGCCATTCTTTACAGGAGTGGCCCAGGGCATCATCACGGGTATTCGAGGACTGTGTAATGGTCTGGGACCTGCTCTCTTCGGTTTCATATTCTATCTGTTTCATGTGGATCTTAATGAAACTTCAGACACGCAGAGTGATGTTCATTCTTCAGAAAATAACACATACCATCAGATTTCCTCAGCAATCCAGGTACAGAATTTTTATCGATAACTGGATTTTATGTCTTTTATCCGTCTTCTAACCTCTTTTACATATACTTCAATATTCTTTTAAAAGGCATTGTGTTAACGTTTGACAAATCTGAATTATTTATATGTGGTATGTTGTATTAGGTATATTAACTGTAATTGATATTTTATAAGGTTATTTTATTATACATATGTATTCACAGCATAGTGATTCCTCATGTACATTTTGTGTTATTAGATAATACTCTGGTGCATCATAACATGTATGTACTGAAAGGTTATAATATAAAAAATGATATGTAAATGCGTCAGTATCATATGACAAGATGTAAAGAAAGTAAGAGAGGGTTTGTTCATTGTTACAGAGTGTTGTCCCGGGGCCCCCGTTTGCTTTTGGTGCTATTCTAGTCATCATGGCCCTGTTAGTAGCCGTCTTCATGCCAGAAAATCCTCATGGCACTATTCACGTTGGCAAATCAAAAGTCAGGAGAAGAAACTCCCTAACACTGCAAGCATTTGGTCTAGAAAATGGTAAGAATAAAAAGATGTTTGACTGTGAATTTAATACCATTATTACACCTCAGCAAACCAAGATTTGGAGTGTCTTTAAACCACCTATCTGTTTGTCTATTGTTCGTATGTATACATGGTTTTGTCAACAGCAGCTTTACAAAACACCTGTGTGAGATTTGTATACTTTTTATTAATGAAACAGTATGCAGATGTACACCTGCAATTCTAATAATGATTGGATAATTTTTCCTTATCAGTATTTTAGAATTCAAGTGAAATTTTAAATGAATTCAATAGTGTCAACAATTTATAATTGAAAAAACTGGATTAGTGCAGTTAATATTTTGAGAGGGGGGGGTTGTAAAATGTGTAAACTGTTACAAACCAGTTTATATGAGTATACTGGTAAATTAGGTAGTTATTGAAATCTTTGTATGCTATATTTATATAAGTAGTGTAGAAGTAAAGCTAATTGATCTTTTAAATGAATTATATTTTATTTGGGAATTCTAATTTGATGCTTTTGTTACTTTTTTCCCCAAGGCTCAACAGAAGACCAGTCTCCCCTAATCAGTGATGCAGATCAAAATCCATAGACTCAAACCTGAAAGGGACCAAGAAATAGAGACAAACTTTGGTCTCATTGGACTGTGATGAGTGCAGATGGTTGAAGTACAGATTGTTAGGAAAAACAAGGATGAAATCACCCAGATTGATGAAGGATGAACTTATTTTGGTGCAGTGGTTCAATAAAAAAGATTTGTCAAGGTGCTTTTACGTTGTGAAACCAAATTTAAGTCTATAATTTTTCAGTTCAAGAATTTCTGTTCAAGTAACAAGAGACTCTGTTTTTCCTGTTGCTTAATATTGTTTTAATGTGCCAATCTAGTGCGCCAAGTGTCTTTATGTGAGACAAAGTGTTTTATAATATACGTCATTCTGTTTATTTTAGCTTGTTTATACATTTTTTCCAAGAAAATGTTTTAAGTTGTAGTAAGTACCGTAACTGTGCGAGTTAATTAATTTTTGGTATGTATGTTTTTGAGGGTGGCAGGTGTTTGTTGAAATCAGACGTTTGAAATTTATATTAATACACTTGTACACCGAAAAATCCAATTTTCGAGATGAAACATTTGCACGCTAGTGAATTTGATTTCATGTAAGTGGACTTTTCTGCTGTATGAAGAGAGAGAAAATTAGAAAGAAAGATTGCGATGAATGCATCGTCAGATGATTTGATGACTTTTAACTTTTTTCAAGTATTTTGTCCTTGCATATTGTGATACATGTAGTTTTCAAACTTTTTGTTGATATCAATGAATATGAAATGAATGAGTATTTATATCACACCTCAAATACTCCTTGTCATTTTCATTATAGAAGGGTATAGGCATTCTCCACAGTCTGTAATGAAAATATCAGTTGAAACAAAACAGGACACTGCTCTTCATCTTTCCGCCAACTTTTAATATTTCGTTCAGCAAGATTGTAGATATTTAGTTGTGTTTTATTTGTATTTATTATTATCTTTCATGAAATACACCAGTTCAATAACAAAAAGAATCATTTTGAATCAAAAGACAATCACTTTTATCACTATTATAAACAACAATAATATTCCTGGATGAAACCAGCTCTGTTTGTATTGGACGTACAGTTGTCATTTTGTGTACACTTTCATTTATGATAGGCAAGATACCAAGACATCAAACTCTTATTATTATATATATGTGACATTTTAGGGTCTCACCTTGATACAAGCTTTCTTTTGACTTTTCTTGCGCTAGTAATGTCGCTCAATAGTTGTTCAGAGAAAAATCATGGTATATCACCAGATCATTTTGAATATGATGTAAGTTTCCTCCCCTCTAGTCATGTATGATTTCATCTACTAAAATGTAAAAATTGTTTCGTTGATTTTGAGAATACCATTTCTATGACCAAATGTGCAATGTATATGATTTTGAACTATAATCCACTTCTGTGTTTAAGATGACCTTTGACCTGGATTGATTGTTTCTCCATTAAAGAGTCAAGAGATGCAATTATTTCTGTACTTGAAAAGGGGTCATCTTTAACATTATAAATTATATCTACAGCTGAATGAATGAAGTTTTATTTTCTCAGATGAAATCACCACCAGTCCACTTGAAAGTACATGTAGTATTAATTTACTTTATACAAGATTTTTTTTTTTCTCGTGATTAAATGGTGAGAATTGTTGTAGACAAGAAAGGTGTATTAATGTGATGTGTACCTATTGAAAAAAAAACTGATGCTTAATAATTAAAATTTTGTTTTGATAAAATATTGGTGTTTTTATTTATATTAACGTAATACAATAATACAATGTAAAAGGGTTTTACTATGACAGCTGATGTTTTGTACATCTAGACTTTTTTTGTGACAACTTAGATTATACTCAACAAATTAACAAGTCAAGTTAGTGTGGGAATAACGATGGTTAACACAGCTTGGAGGCATTTTCTTTGTCTGCTGATTTTCCGGTTTGTATAAGGGATTTCCTTTTTGTATTAAATGAAATATAATTTTATCAGCAAACAGGAGAATGCCCTAAAGGCATTATTAAGATATAGAGCTTTGGGGTAAAGCAGTATAAACATATATAAAGAATGGAAATTGGAAGATTATCATAAGCGTTCAGGGGATCTTTGGGTAAAAGAGCAGGAGATTGAATTCTTTTCTGCTAGTCATGGTTGTATGGACTGCACCATCTCGACAGTGAGGTTGGCAAGAACCAAAGACCATGACTAGCAGAAAGAGAAAGGAAATGCTAACATATCCAACTTGTTATTTTGAAACGGAACAAACGATATGGAGCTGAAAGGTAATGTGTTCACTTCTACATACCGCCTATTAAAAACCAAAACTGCGATAACTAGTCACAGTCTTCATTTGATTTATCGCAATATTTTAAAGTTGCGTTCCATTTTGCCTGTCTGTTTAGTTACGGTACCCAATAAGACCATGTGCTTAATTGTTCGGATTTCTCTCGTAATATTATCCTCCAGAACGGATACTTCGGAATTTTTATTAATGGTTTGATGCCACTTTAAATTAAGAAGTAAACGTAATAAATTATTATGGTTCGATCAAATATCAATCCCCATAGAATGTAAAAAGGTCATCATTAACTAATCTAAATCATTTGAAAGAATTCAAATGTTCCTGTAGATCATCTGTATTGCATCTGGAGAGCGTAGAAAAGATAAAACTTGTGATTAGTTATGCCTCTGTAAGTATATTGATAGCGCATTTATTTGTACAAACTTTATTTTTGTCTTTCGATTTTTCCCCGCATGAACTTTTCCATCAGTTTCGTTATACACGCCTATCCGGGACCCTATTGTTTTATGAATCCTTAACCATTTCGAGAACCTTTTAGTAGCTTTATAAAATAATCATCAGCCTTAAAATCTTTCCCCTTTGATAATTCAAGGTATCTCATTTTAGATAAGAATTATAAACATCATTTAAATATCGTGTCATGCGCGGATCTAGATGGGTGGGTGGGTCGGGAGGACCCCCCCTCCCCTGGAAAATGAAAATTTATAAAATTTACATTATAAAATTATCGTAAATATGCATCGGACCCCCCCCCCCCAGACAACACAATTATCCTTCGGACCCCCCCCCCTGGGAAAAATTTCTGGATTCCGGATAAAGTAGGTGTGGTGTTACACGCTTTTACAAGAGGATTCAGCTCTCCTAGCATTACTACGTTGTGATAACCAGAGACCCCATAATACTCATTTCCACCATGCACGTGGCTGCACGCAATAGTACTACCCAGTGTACCATTTGGTAGCACCACTGTCTCTGTCAAGCACCCAATAAAACGCATTGAGTTTATAGCACTCGGTGTCATTTCTGATTTAATTTATTTTAGTAAATAATATATACATGTATATACATGTATACAAAACTCGTGTTCGAAAACTTTGGTAACTGTCATTATCATATAATATCGTTTTTCAACTCTTTAACATATGGTTTTTAGCACTTTGTTGCACTGTCATTTTCATCAAGCATTGAAATTCACACTTTTGTATATATTTAGCGTGTTTGGTTTTGAGCACCTGGTAGCACCTTTTTTTCATAACACACTTGGTTGCACACATTACTAGTTATATATGGTTTCGAGCACTTTGTAGCATCATTTTCATCGAGCATTTGAATCACGCATTTGTGTTTATTTAACTTATTTGGTTTTGAGCACCCAGTAGCCCCTTTTTTGCATAAAGCACTTGGTTGCACACAGTACATGGTTTCGAGCATTTTGTAGCACTGCCGTTTACACCAAACATTAGATTCACGAATATAGTGGTGGTGGGTTTTTTCAAGCACGTGGTAGCACCTTTTTTCATCAAGCACACGATTGCACACATTCTGAATATTTAATTTTGAGCACTTTGTTGCACCTTTTAACAAGCACATGGTTGCACGAATTATTTCATTGAGTTTTGAGCACTTTGTTGCGCCGTCATCATAATCAAGCATGCATTAGTAAATGGTTTAAGCACTTGGTAGCATCGCCGTTTCTTGTAGCACATATTAGTACATGTAGATGGTATTTAGTGGACATTAGCAACTTTTTTTTTTTACCAATCTCAATCTTTCCCGTGCTTGTCATTCAATATTTTGTAAAGCCTTTGATACATCACTGTCATTTTTATAAACCACTTGGTTGAACCTATTTGTATTTATCTGATCACTTTGTAACACCTTCGTTTTCACCAAGCATTGAATTTTACACTGTTGTATTTAACGTATTTGGTTTTCATCAAGCATTGACTTTATACCTTTGTAAATATTTAACTGTTTTGTGCACCTGGTAGCATCGTTTTTCATCAAACACTTAGTTACACATATTTTTAAAAAATGAGTTTGAGCACTTGATCGCACCTTTTATGAAGCACAAGGTTGCACAAATTTCATCGAGCAATGGTTTAATGCATTTGTATATACATGTACAATATAAATTAAATTTATTTGGTTTTGGGCACCTGGTTGCACTATTTGTTAATAAAGCACATGGTTGCACACATTGGTTTATGATTTTGAGCACTTTGCATCACCGTCATTTTCATCAAGCATTGGTTTCACACTTTTGTGTGTAATTCACTTATTTAGTTTTGAGCGGCACCTGGTAACACTATTTTTTCATCAAGCATTAGATTTACACATTTGTATTTATTTAACGTATTAGGTTTTGAGCACCTGGTATAGGACCATTTTTTCATCAAGCACTTGGTTGCACCCGTTAGTATATGGTTTTGAGCACTTTGTAGCACTATAATTTTCATCGAGCAATGATTCATGCATTTGTATATATAATATAGATTAAATTTATTTGGTTTTGAGCACCTGGTTGCACTATTTGTTAATAAAGCACATGGTTGCACACATTGATATATGATTTTGAGCACTTTGTATCACCGTCATTTTCAACAAGCATTTGTTTCACACTTTTGAATGTAATTTATTATTTGGTTTTGAGCACCTGATTACACCATTTTTTTTTTTAATAAAGCACTCATAAATACATTGTTTCGGGCACTTTGTTGCACCGTCTTTTTCATCGAGCAATGGATTAATTCATTTGTATATACAATATATATTTGACTTATTTGGTTTTGAGCACCTGGTAGCACCGGTTTTTTTTTTCATGGTTGCACACTATCTAAAAATTGAGTTTGGAGCATCCACTTGGTCGCACCTTGTATAAATAAAATGGTTGCACAAAATTATTGCATTGATTTTTAGCACTTTTTAGCACCTATTATCTTCATTTTCACCAAACAGGCACATTACTATATTGTTTCGATCATTTGGTAGCACCATTTTCATTAAGCATTGAATTTACACTTTTATTTATTTTTAACGTATTTTGTTTTGAGTGCCTGGTAGCACGACGGCACCGTTTTTCATCAAGCACTTAGTTGCACATGTTTTAACAAAATTAGCTTTGAGCACTTGTTTGGATCTTTCATCATGCCAGCACAAGGTTGAAAAAAAAATTTTTAGGGCATTACACTTTTGTATATTTTAAATTACCCGGTTTTGAGCGTCTAAAATCACCGGGTTTATTATTTTTTTATCAAACACTTGGTTGTATATACTAGGATTAGTTTATTTCCTAAGCACTAAATTGTTAGCAATTTTTAACACCGTCATTTTTTCAAGCACATGGTTGAACACTTTTAATCGCATTACAGTTAGTTTTAAGCACTTGTTAGCACCGTCATCAAGCACTTATTGCAATCATTTGTATTTCAAAACTATCATGGTTTTATTACCTTGCAGCACTCCAAACAAATATTTTCATCAATGACTTTGTTGCAAATATTTATTCCTATTGCCATAAATTGTTTTATATCAGAAACCTTTGATGTGGTTATAATATAAATTAGTAGTATAGTTACATTATTTTGTCGTCAATTTCGGGGGGGGGGCTGTCTGCAGTCTGATTAAAATCAAACCTTCCACTAGCTCCTTTATTTGATAGTCGCGACCATCAAAATAAAGGAACTAGTGGAAGGTTTGATTTTAATCAGACTGGCCTGACTGATAATGGGGATCGTTTTATACCCGGAGTGCTCGGTCTTTACTCCAACGTCACATATATGCAACGTCACAATCGCTCATATAATTGTGACGTCACAATTGTCTTGCTATCAAAAGCCTTAGCGATTGATACGGTCAAGTTGTGTATCAATATGGGGTTGTTGCAGAGTTGTTTTGCAAAAAATAACAAGGTGGGAGTGATGAAGGAGGAGGCGGAGGTGTACGAGAAGGTGCGCCGTGCAATGGTCACTGAGGAGGTGACGGAGAAGAAGGGTGGGCTGGCCTTCGGTCTGACATTTGTCTCCGAGGAGGAGCCAAAGATGCCACCACGCAGATTGACAGAGCTCAAGAAAGAGGATTTTGAAAAATGGAGGGGTAGGTTACTACGATTTACCTTACAATTGATTCACGAAATTCCAAATGTACTTACAAACAAATTGATGTATTTATATAGATTCTGTTATTGTTATATATTATTTTTATTTCAACAGACGATCAGGAAAAGGTCCAGTCCCAGAAACAGAAGCTGGCTCAGCAGAGAAGGGAGGAGGCCCTCATCCAGAAGAAGATCGAAGTCGCCCATAAAGAGATGGAGAGGCTGGAGAAATATGTCAATCTCGGCGTCCAATAACTGTGTTATTACAATTAACTTGTAATAAACAACCTTGATCCCAAACCTGTTGTTGTTTTTGCTTTTTTGTTGGCTACTAGTATATGCCCTATGTCTTGATTTAAAATTATGATGATGGTATCAAGATTCATGCAAGCATTGGTAAACTTTAATCTTTTGAATGGAGCTGAAGCCACGTCAGAGGCATTGGTGCCTGGAACATACTGTAACTTACGGACCAAAAAGCCCTACCATTAACGGTTGACAGTATTTTACTTTATATGTTGCTACGGATATGTTAGGAAATGTAATGCAGCACCATTTTGTATACACGTTTTGGCTACGAACAACGTGCTGCTTAACTACAACTGTATGCCAGTGCCACTGGGAATGTCTAAAGCAACTGTCAAAGGCAGTTTCCAACACCTTCATATTTGTCATATGACGGACCATTGCTTATTTATTATATAACTTGACAAGTACGATATTTATTTCTATAAATCAAAATCGGATACTAAGAAAAGTTTAATTTCTAAAAGAAATAAATTAATACTTAAATTCCTATGGAAATTATTTCATTTGAACTTCCTGCTAGAAACTAATTCGTTAAGGAGGCCGATTTGAGTTTTTTTGCGGAAAAACTCTTTATTTTTTAACTATATGTCATTTTAACTAACTCTAGTTTGTTTGCGAAGTTTCAAGAAAATCGACATCTGGTTCTTTTTAGAGACCTTTTTAGGGACCATATCTTAAAATAAAATTATTATTTCATTAAAGCAGATTTAAAAAAAATACTACAATAACAATCTCAAATTGTTATATATGATTAGTAATATCATTTCCTTATATGTAAAAAATACTAAATTCTATTATATATTTGGATCATTACGAAAATAGATTCATTCAAAAAATAAGGAAAATGTCCTCGAGGATAGCATTATTCTGTATATAAAATTTCAACGGCGTACAATTTTTACTTTTTAGCTCACCTGAGCTGAAAGCTCAAGTGAGCTTTTCTGATCAAAATTTGTCCGTTGTCTGTCGGCGTTGGCGTTGTCGGCGTTGGCGGCGTTGGCGTCGGCGTTGGCGTTGTAAACTTTTCACAGTTTCATCTTCTTCTCCAGAACCACTGGGCAGATTTCAACCAAACTTGGCACAAAGCATCACTGGGTAAAGAGGATTCAAGTTTGTTCAAATGAAGGGCCACGCCCTCTTTATAGGGGAGATAATTTAGAATTATTTAAAATTTGTAGGTATTTTTCAAAAATCTTCTTCTCAAAAACTATTAGGCCATAAAATCTGTAACTTGTATGGAAGCATCCTCAGGTAGTGTAGATTCAAGTTTGTTCAAATCATGGTCCCCGGGGGTAGGGTGGGGCCACCATGGGGTGATGAATTTTTACAAAGGAAATATAGAGAAAATCTTTAAAATTCTTCTTCTCAAAAACTATTAGGCCAGAGAAGCTCAAATTGGAGTGGAAGCATCCTCAGATAGTGTAGATTCAAGCTTGTTTAAATCATGGTCCCCGGGGTTAGAGTGGGGCCACCATGGGGGGATGAATTTTTACATAGGAATATATAGAGAAAATCTTTAAAAATCTTCTTCTCAAAAACTATTAGGCCAGAGAAGCTCAAATTGGAGTGGAAGCATCCTCAGATAGTGTAGATTCAAGCTTGTTTAAATCATGGTCCCCGGGGTTAGAGTGGGGCCACCATGGGGGGATGAATTTTTACATAGGAATATATAGAGAAAATCTTTAAAAATCTTCTTCTAAAAAACTATTAGGCCAGAAAAGCTCAAATTTAAGTGGAAGCATCCTCAGATAGTGTAGATTAAAGTTTGTATAAATCATGGTCCCCGGGGGTAGGGTGGGGCCACAATGGGGGGATGAATTTTTACATAATATATATAGAAAAAAATCTTTAAAAATCTTCTTCTCAAAAACTATTAGGCCAGAAATGCTCCAATTTGAGCGGAAGCATCCTCAGATAGTGTAGATTCAAGTTTATTTAAATCATGGTCCCCGGGGGTAGGGTGGGACCACCATGGGGGGATGAATTTTTACATAGGAATATAAAGAAAAAAAACTTTAAAAATCCTCTTCTCAAAAACTATTAGACCAGAAAAGCTCAAATTTAAGTGGAAGCATCCTTAGATAGTGTAGATTCAAGTTTGTTTAAATCATGGTCCCCGGGGGTAGGGTGGGGCCACCATGGGGGGATGAATTTTTACATAGGAATATAAAGAAAAAAAACTTTAAAAATCTTTTTCTCAAAAACTATTAGACCAGAAAAGCTCAAATTTAAGTGGAAGCATCCTTAGATAGTGTAGATTCAAGTTTGTTTAAATCATGGTCCCCGGGGGTAGGGTGGGGCCACCATGGGGGGATGAATTTTTACATAGGAATATAAAGAAAAAAAACTTTAAAAATCTTTTTCTCAAAAACTATTAGACCAGAAAAGCTCAAATTTAAGTGGAAGCATCCTTAAATAGTGTAGATTCAAGTTTGTTTAAATCATGGTCCCCGGGGGTAGGGTGGGGCCACCATGGGGGGATGAATTTTTACATAGGAATATAAAGAAAAAAAACTTTAAAAATCTTTTTCTCAAAAACTATTAGACCAGAAAAGCTCAAATTTAAGTGGAAGCATCCTTAAATAGTGTAGATTCAAGTTTGTTTAAATCATGGTCCCCGGGGGTAGGGTGGGGCCACAATGGGGGGATGAATTTTTACAAAGGAATATATAGAGAAAATCTTTAAAAATCTTCTTCTCAAGAACTTTTTGGCCAGAAAAACTCAAATTGGAGTGGAAGCATCCTCAGATAGTGTAGATTCAAGTTTGTTCAAATCATGGTCCCCGGGGGTAGGGTGGGGTCACAATGGGGGATGAATTTTTACATAGGTATATACATGTAAAGAGAAAATCTTTAAAAATCTTCTTCTCAAAAACTATTAGACAAGAAATGCTCAAATTGAGCAGAGGCATACTCAGATAGTGTAGATTCAAGTTTGTTTAAATCATGGTCCCCGGGGGTAGGGTGGGGCCACAATGGGGGATGAATTTTTACAAAGGAATATATAGAGAAAATCTTTAAAAATCTTCTTCTCAAAAACTATTAGGCCAGAAAAGCTCAAATTGGAGTGGAAGCATCCTCAGATAGGGTAGATTCAATTTTGTTTAAATCATGGTCCTCGGGGGTTGGGTGGGGCCACAATGGGGGGATGAATTTTTACATAGGAATATATAGAGAAAATCTTTAAAAATCTTCTTTTCAAAAACTATTAGACCAGAAAAGCTCAAATTTGAGCGGAAGCATCCTCAGTCTATAGTATAGATTCAAGTTTGTTTAAATAATGGTCCTTGGGGGTTAGGGTGGGGCCACTATGGAGGGGTGAATTTTTACATAAGAATATATAGAGAAAATCTTTAAAAATCTTGTCCTTAAAAACTATTAGGCCAGAAAAGATCAAACTTTTGTGAAGGCATCCTCAGATAGTGTAGATTCAAGTTTGTTTACATCATGGTCCCCGGGGGTAGGGTGGGGCCACAATGGGGGGATGAATTTTACATAGGAATATATAGAGAAAATCTTTTAAAATATTCTGGGAAAGTTTTCAGTCCAAAAAGTAGTAACTTGTGTAAAAGCACGGGTTGTGCAGATTGAAGTTTGATCAAACCATGATTCCCTATGTAATGGTTAAAATTATACGTGTTATTTGCGCGAATCGGGTACCGTATATTTTACCTGTGTTTATTCTATTTATAGAGTTTCTGTTCAGCGCAAATTCCTTTTTTTTTTTAGAGATTATGTTTCTTAAAACTTATTAAAAATATCTTCTGAACATTTATCTGGTTGTTTTCTATTTTATTATGATAATCAGCAAAGTGAGACTAATTTGAGAAATTATTTATTTACTTATTATAATGTTTGAGATTTAAACTAGTTTAACAAGTTTATACGGAGTCTCACTTCGCTGACGCCCTTGAGAGTGTTCAGGTGTGAAACTTGTGTGAGTGATACCTTGCATTATTTACGGTAAGAAAGTTATTTTCATGTTCTGGAATAACTATTCATTTGTATTTTATTCAATACATAGTAATACAAATATCCTTTATGTGAGAATAATAAAATTGTTTAATATACAGACTACTTTAGAGAAATGAATTAGCATTTTTAGATAACTTTGTCTGTAGTGTTTATAGATTTAAACTTATATATATATATATGGTGTTTTTATATACAGTCAATACCTTATGCAAGTGCGTAGTCTACTACTTATTGACTGGGTGTGGCACCGCCGCCATATATTGGAGGTTCGTTAATATGTCATATTTTGAATTAAATGCAAATTGTGTATTATGAATTATTTGTGTTTCTTATGTGCCTATTTGTAATATGAGTTATTTTGTTTATACAGTAGCTCATTGCCAATAAATCTAATATAAAATTGAAATAAAGAACTTGAAAAATAGAAAGCAATCTTATCTATTACACCTAGAGAAAAGTGGGGCCACAAAGTGGGGGGGGGGGGTTATATAGGAATAGAGAAAAATCTTCTTACAGGTACAACAACAAAAGGGGCTATGTATTTACCATAAAAATATGTGGATAAAAATCGGCAGATGTTTTAAATTTTTTGAGCATGATCTACTGTACTTAGTTGTCAAGATATTTTGATTTTGATACTGTAATGCTAATTTGATCAGAGTTAAGGCTATTGTTGCTCAGGTGAGCGATGTGGCCCCTGGGCCTCTTGTTTTTAATGTTTTTTGTTATAACGTAGTCCTACAAAGCTTCATTTTATCATAACGCCATAAAAGCGCAATGCCAACGCTCCCCTAACGCACAACGGAAAAATCGTAAAAAAAAAAATAATAATTTCCTTTAAAAATCTAAATATTTTAATCTGTATTTTGTTTATTGTGTTCAATTTTATAAATGATATCGAAAAAAATTCATAAGAAGTATAAATCAACTGTATTATACTAAAATGCGCAAAAACATGCGCAATGAAAACTAAAGTCGGCCTATTTACTCGCTATAACGTGATAGCTAAATTCTTAAGGAATGTTTTTGATTTTTGCCCAGATTATCTTGACAAAAATTTTCAATATTCCTTATAATTTAATAAAAAGATTAAAAAATTCGATAATTTAAGATAGAAATTATTTATTTTTGCATTAAATTTGAATTAACATAAAAAAAACTGTAGCGCGCATGAATATGGGGTTGTCAAGGGGTCGTGGATACATAGCTTACCAGGTTATACAAAATAAATTAATTTTTTTCTGTGTGTTTAGCCAATCAAAATGCTTGTTACAAATAAAATTAAATTATAACGAAATACATGTACTCATTCGCAATACCCTGATAATTAACTCGTTATAGCAAGGAACTAATCCCTTATAACAAAAAAAAAAAAAAAACTAAACATAACAGAATAAGTAATGTTTTGTAACGAGATTCTGAGTTAAGCATTTGATCATGTACGTCTACGGGTACGTGAAAAAATGACAATAACAAACCGTCAACCATCTCAAAAATCCAGAAAACGAAATACAAATTCAAAGCAGAGCAACACGGACCTCCAAAAAGATAGAGGTAGGATCAGGTGCCATGGAGGAGTGAGCATCCTCTGCCGACCAGTCACACCCGCCGTGCGCCCAATGTCATATCGGTAAAAATGTCATTAACGGGAAAAACGTCGTAATTTGGGGGAAATATCATGATCGGGAAAAACGGAGAAAAATCCGTGGACAATTCGGTATTCAATCAACAGTCGAGAGCAAAGCAATCACGGACCTCTGGAAAACCTCAGAGGCAGGATCAGGTGCCATGGAGGAGTGAGCATCCTCTGCTGACCGTGTGCTCTTTGTCGTAATCGGGAAAAAACGGAAAAGTCCGTAGACAATTAGGTGATTAATTATGGTCTAACAATTAGTATGAAAAACGTCAGTCAGCATGCGACCCAGTGGAAGATTGTATAAATTGCTGACAAGGTCGTTACATATCGACCATAGAACTTACGAAAAGATGACTTCAAACGAGACTGTTGATAGTCCTGTTTTATTAACTTGTTTGTAAGTAGCGTGCCTCGCCTTAGAAACTGTTCATACAAAGAGCATGCCCTTGCGTATCGAATTAACTGAGAGACAAAAACACCATAAGCAGGTGATGAAGGTATATTGCTACATAAGTAAGGAAAGTTGACTATAGAAAAATTGAAGTCTTGTTGTTAGGTTACCATCAATGTACATTTCCAGTAAAATATCCAAATATGAAACAGATGACGTTGAATCTGTGGTATCTTTTATTTCAAGTTCACTCGGATATATCGAGTCGACGTAAGTATAGAAATAACAATTGTTAATTGATAATACGTCGTCGATATACCTGAATGTTGAGTTGAAGGCCACAGCGAGTGATTTATTTTTTTCACGTACAAGTGTTTGAATAAATTCTGCTTCATAAGAATACAAAAATAGGTCTGCTAACAATGGGGCACAATTGGTACCCATGGGAATTCCAACAGATTGTTGGAAGACTTGATTTCCAAAAACTACATAGATGTTGTCTATCAGAAACTCAAGCTTCTTTTTAATGTCAACTTCAGAGTACTTGTGTGTGCAATCAGAATGGTTTTTAACAAAATAATTTTTTAGATTTCCAATGACAAGGTAAGCATTTTTAATTTACGACTTCCATTTTTAATGAAGAAACAACTGTCGATGATATAAAAAAGCCTAGATTTTAATTTGTCGTGGGGAGCTACAAGTATGTTTACACGTACACGTTCTAAAATTTGGGGTATGTTTAATAAACTGTACGTGTAAGCGAACGTGTAAAATAATTAGATTTAATATTTCCAACATGTTAGTTTACTCTCACTGTTTATGAAATAATTCTATGAATTTGATGAAACCAAAAGCACAGTCGCCCTCAATTTATTGTCTGCTTTACATAAACCAATGTTTGATAAACACAAAGTCTATATTTTTATTTAAAAATGCTACAAGTTTTCACCTCCGTGTACTTTCGATTCTACACGTCTTGTACAACTTGTAGATTTACGCGGTATGCAGAAATTATGATGTAATACACATAAAACTAGGCGATTCCCCTAATTACACGTACTCGTACACATGCACGTTCAAATGCTTAACCTCTCTAATATCTCGTTATAACGAGATACTAAATCGTAATAACGAGATAATTACTGGTATGTCGTTGTTACGAGTTAAATATTTTAGCTGTCGAAAAATAAGCCTATATTAGCTATAGGCGTGCGTAACATACTGATAAATATCACTTTAATGCGTTTGAAGTATGAGAAAGACTGAGTTTGCGTCAAGTTATCCGTTACCGAGGTTTATGAACGAAGGAGCCAAAAAACACATTCAACCGAGGCTCTAACTTGCAGGTAAAGCATGGTGCATATATACATGCAAGAATTTTTGAAAAACAAGTAGAGTACCAACATTAAGGTTTTCAATTTTGAGTGCAAAACTGTTACAGACTGAATGAAATAAACAATTTTAGTGTTAACTTTTCATATTTGGTACATGATCAAAACAACTTTTTCCAAAATATGGATAGGCCTTGCATTTCAAGACAAAGTGAAATTCGTGGGCTATTGTTTATCAGTAAAACGAAGTGTTCACTCACTGAAATTTCTATAATTTATCAAAACTTCATTTCACCTCCCTGTTTCTAAGGACAATATTGTGGATTGTTATGCCATTTGTCCACTTCTGTATAAACTGGTCCTTTAAAAATTTATGTCATGAATGTAGTAATCGATTTGATATGTTCTAAAGTCTTTTGCGTGATTGCACACATAAAGTAAATATAGGAAATTCATATGTACTCTTTCAATAGAAACAAAAAATGGTACGTGTACTTACTGTTTGATCAAACTGAGTTTCAAGAGGTGAATTAAATTATTGTTTTACTCTTATACCCGGTAATTACGATATGAATGAAGATTTTAATAATATTTTTTCCTGAAGTTAAAAATAGTTAAATATAAATTTTTGTTAGGCTCTCATGAACCTATTGCTTTCTTATCTGTGATTGGGAGTGATCTTATGCCTCAGTCGTGCATGGTAAGTGAATTAATATAATCGGCGAAAAATAATTTTAAAAAGAAACAAGAGGCCTACAGGCCTTGACAGCCACCAGAGTTCCATAGACCTTTGATGGACCTGTCAGAGAGTCTCATGTTTGGCATTGTAAGCTTTATATTGGAGTCTAAACCCTAATACAAACTCCTCTGACTGTTACTTCCGCCTTTTATTATTTGATGTTTGACAAATTTGCCCCCCTAATGCTCCTCACGAACCCAAGGGTTCGTGAGAAGCGGTGTGGATCAGAAACCCTTGGCTAGCGAAGATAGAGGGTCTCATGAATATCATAACCATGCATTCAGTTTATCTCCCCCTGCTGTGGATGTAGAGAAGAAGATTTTCAAAGATTTAATACATTTTAACTATATGGCCATATTGGCCCCACTCTAAGGCCTGAATCCCTGACCCAGAGACCATGAATTTTACAATTTTGGTAGAGGGCTTCATGGACATCATAACCATGCATTTAGTTTTTCTCAAATGTTTGTACGGGTAGTGGAGAAGAAGATTTTCTAATATTAAATACATTTTCACTATATGGTTATATTGGCCCCGCCCTAGGGCCTGAACTCCTGACAGGGACCATGAATTTCACGATTTTATTAGAGGGCTTCATTGACATCATAACCATGATTTAGTTTTTTCCCAACATGTGTGGTAGTAGAGAAGAAACTTTTTGAAAAATTTGCTTTTTTTCCCTTATTTGGTCCCGCCCATGATGCCATGGGGTGGTATGGTCATAAACTTCACCATTTATATTCCTCTTATCCCAGAGATGCTTCAAACCAAAAATGGTAACAATTGGCCATGTAGTTTTTAAGAAGAAGTTAAAAATGTAAAATTGTTAACGGACGACGCACGACGACGTACAAGGACCAATGACAATATGTCACCTGAGTGACTCAGGTGACCTAATAATTACAAAACCACGAAGTTATACATTTTAATTTCAACTTTCTTTTTAAAACAAAAGTTCATATATTAATTTAAATCTTGAATATGAATTACAGAAAATATATACAAGAATAAAAATTTTAATTTTATTTAAATTAGAATTTGGGGAAAAACCTTCAAGTTGTAATAGGGATAATCAGGTCAGTCCCAGGGACTTTGGTGGCGTTTTTAACCAGTCTAAAACCCAGATTGGCCAGAATGGAACAATTCAAGGGAAACTGTCGGTCGTTACTCTGATGACGTACACCACGTATGTGCAACGTCACAATCGCTCCTATCAAAAGCCTTAGCGATTGATACGGCCAAGTTGTGTATCAATATGGGGTTGTTGCAGGGTTGTTTTGCAAAAAATAACAAGGTGGGAGTGATGAAGGAGGAGGCGGAGGTGTACGAGAAGGTGCGCCGTGCAATGGTCACTGAGGAGGTGACGGAGAAGAAGGGTGGACTGGCCTTCGGTCTGACGTTTGTCTCCGAGGAGGAGCCAAAGATGCCACCACGCAGATTGACAGATCTCAAGAAAGATGATTTTGAAAAATGGAGGGGTAGGTTACTGCAATCTTATTGTATAGGAATTAGTGTTATTCATTGATTAAAATCAAAGTTAATACACTGTAAAAGCCTTAAATATTCTTACACAATTTTGATTTATTAATAATTTATTTTCTTCTCAACAGACGATCAGGAAAAGGTTCAGTCCCAGAAACAGAAGCTGGCCCAGCAGAGAAGGGAGGAGGCCCTCATCCAGAAGAAGATCGAAGTCGCCCATAAAGAGATGGAGAGGCTGGAGAAATTTGTAAATCTCAGCGTCCAATAACTGTGTTATTACAATTAACTTGTAATAAACAACCTTGATCCCAAACTTGTTTTTTTTTCTCTATATACGGGTATATATAGTAGATTCACCAATTAAGGAGGTATTTGTTATCACGGTAGTTGATATTATAAGAGTTGTGAAAATCTCACTTGCATACTAGCATAATGTATATAAATGTTAAATTCCTTGTTAATTACTAGTAATAATCAAAACCATGATTCAAAGGATGACTGCGCTTAAGGACATGCAATATTTGCGAGAAAATAAACTTTTAAAAGAAGAAGTTTTCTTTCAATTGCAGAAATGGTCAACATCTAAACTGCAACTTTACGTAATTGCGTTAAATAAAAGTATGTTGTTACCCAGTACGAATTTGTTTTCATAGGCGGGGGTCATCACAATTTCTTGAATCTCCATACGATAATGAGAACGCCCACTTTTATACTGACTTCATACATAGTCAGCGCATGTTTGTCTATTGTTCTCCGTTTAACAGTAGTATCAAAGTTATGTCAAAGGGAGATTAATAAACAAACATGCGCTCATGGTTTAAATGAGAAAAAACTGTTTCTTCTTACTTTCGCTTTCCCTGTTGTAACCAAGGCTTGATGCATGTTGAATATTATAATTCACCACGTGATTTCTCACCTCAGGTAACTTTGTGAATACAAAATTCTATCACGTGACGTGTAAGGTAGCATGTTATGTGCTAACTAGGACAATGTTTTCGAACACGTTAAGTTGTCAAGCATTGATTTAAAGTCTTCTGTACTTACATGGGCGTGGTCTAATTGTTAAAACCATAGTAAATAGTATACTTGTACCATACATAATAGATAGGGTTATGGTGAAAGAGTGATCACATAAATTTTTATACATGACAATGTTCTTCATGCTAGTCTAATTTTAGTACCATTCTTATAATGTCAGCCCCACCTCTCATGCATATTAATATCAATCTTAAGTTCGATCAAGGGAAGATAAGCGAAAATTTTGTTTTTTCGAAAGTTATAAGGAGAAAAACATAAAATGAGTTTATTGTATCACAGTCTAAAATCTTAATTCATGTTGGAAATTAACTAGACTCTTTAAAAAAATTAACAAAAGTGATATTAGGTTAAGAAATAAACCCAACAGAAGCAACCGAAAAGGGCCCAAAACCCGGCGCTAAGTGCAGTCACCCTTTGTTCAAATTATTAACCAACTAATGTAGTTGATGAGACATTACACATTTCCGGTGTCCGTACTTTGATATCGATTCATCAAGGTCAACTTTATATGAATGTTGGGTCGTCATAAAGCTCACTACTGTCGATACGATATCGATACATCATCGTTAAAGGTATATGTGGCGTATTTGGAGTAAAATTTTTGACATGAGTTTGAGTAAAAAAATACATCATACTTCTTATAATTAGACGTTTCACAAACTCTAGGCCCATAAAACATGTTCTATCTTTAGTTATTTGTCTCTAAACTTTGCTACACGTCTGATGAATATTAATGTAATCCGCCATTTATAACGCCACTGCGCATGAGTGCGGGAAAACCTGGCATTGAAAACACGATGGAATAAGAGTTTGTTTACAAATTAGAATCACGTTTTTCATGTCTTAAATTAAATAATTCTTATATCAGATGATACTCGAAGCATTATTATTCCGATATTCATTATTGTAGAACGATATAAATTGTTTATTAAGTGTAATAAAGACGAAGCACGATTTTAGCACCATCGACACGGTAAACGGAGTAAATACCCCTCATGAGGGATGCATGTACTGAGAGTGTGTATTTATTCTTTATTCAAAAATTTCTCTAAACGAAAATCCAAAAAAAAACAAAACACGGGACACATGGAGCACGAACCTGACTAGCAAAACCCCTACAACTTCATCATGGAAACTTTAAGTTTAATTCGGCTTTAATTCCTGTTCCATCAATATACATGGTCTCCGATGACAATCTTCCCTTTGTTCATATCCTTATCAGTCTGTCTCTTTTTTCTTTCATTGCCAAATCTGTCAAACTTAACGGTATACCTATCATTCTCGTCGTCGCCATTCTTGTTGATAGACCAAGATGGATGTCACGTGACCCATTTAAGGCGGGGTTATTCAAATCTGTTGTATTTTTGACCGTGCCGGTAAAAAATTAAAAAATATTTTTTTGACTTCTTATATCTTTGTTATGCGATTGACTTATAAAGCGTAATTTGTGTGAAAGTCCTATCTTTAAGTAAAGAAATGAAGCAAATAATCAGATCTTATTATTGTTATTCACTAAAAATACGCCACATATACCTTTAACAAGTAAAAAATTAATTCCTATTTGTTTCATTGCATAAATGTCATCAAAGGTGTTGATATTAAATC
Organism: Magallana ariakensis; assembly: GCA_020458035.1. NCBI lineage: Eukaryota > Metazoa > Mollusca > Bivalvia > Ostreida > Ostreidae > Magallana > Magallana ariakensis. Next base: position 38,279,422 of record CM035817.1, read on the forward strand.
GTATTCGGATCGACATTTAATCTTTGATGTAAACAATGATTATCAATATCGATGACGATATTGTTATCATTTGTATGATGTCGCCGATATCGTTAGTAACCTTAGTCAGTGAATGGTATGGTTTGATTCGTACTAGAAAACAACCAATCAAAACCAATATTGATATCATAAATACAACATCGACGATATTAGTATCATGTGAAAGATTGGTTTAGTAATGTGCATATTTATATTGCATCGCGATTCGATTTTGTTGCAGTTTAATTAAATATAGAATTCAATTAAACATGATCAATATCAATGTCAGATATCGTCACTATAGTTTTTTTAACACCTTTGCCTTAATTTTTATATAAACGTCTTGTTTGTTTCGAAAACTCCTGTAATCTTATTTTTACATCCTTCCTTTCCTTCTTTGACTGCAATAAATAAATAAATAAATAAATATATAAATCAATAAATCAATCAATAAACCAATCAATAGATAAATAAACTCAAACGTTAAATAATGATTTCTAATATAAAACCCTTTCCCGCCCAACCTTTATCCCAAAAGTTAGAAAAATCAACCCTTCAAATGAGTCTAGCTATAAACCCAGTAGAATCATTTATTTACAAAGTCGTCTAATTATTTCATAATTTCAAAATTCAAAAACTCAATTTATATATACATTTATCAAAAAATAAGCAACCGATTTGTAATCGGTCGAAGTTTTATAAATATACATGTAATTTGTAAAAGACATTAACTAGGTATTTAAAATTTGTATTTCTAAAGGATTTTTTTTTATAACAGGTGCCCGCCCCCCTCCCCCCACTCCGGAAATTTTTATACTTGTCAAATTCGCATAGCAAAATTGCCAAAACAACGACTCCGACTTTACAATATATCCCACAGGAAAGGAGTGCATATATAAGTTCTAAAAAGCTACTCACTGTGATATATTTCAGTATCTGAATTAAAAAAAACCCGACAAACTACATTCTAAGCATATGTGTTATCTACAGAAATAAATTCATATTTAAAAAAAAATTTTTTTTGCTGTAAAACCTACTTAATTGATAAGTTTACATGTAACTTAAAAATCGTTCGTAAATAAGAATTAATAATTAAATCATTAATTTTTTGTCGGAAGAAAGATTCGTCTACCAAGGAAAATATATTTTGTACTAACGACAATAATGTTACTTTGCTTCTAAAAGGGCCTCTAAATAGCGTTTCCTAAAAAAATATTACTAACAAAAGTTTAAAAACCATAATCTTTTTTTCATTTAATTGTTTATTACAATTTTGCAATGAAAATTTCCCACATAATTATTGCCTTAAATTTTATAATCAGAGATACAATTTAGAAAAAAAGGAAGTACAATGTATTCTAAATTCTAATTTTTAGACATAAAAATATCGATGTTAACTTGTGTGTCATGTTTGTAATGTTTACTGAGTAGACAGCTGGAATTTTCAGAAGTTCAAGAGAAGTATATAAAAGACGAACACAAAAATCTCATGAATCGAAACAGCTAACCGTTTTTATCCGGACGCTGGTTTTCGATCAATCTCGAGAATGGAACGATTTCATTGGTTAGAATTTTTAATGGAGGATTTTTTGAACGAAGAAAAAGCGTAGCAAGTATGTAATTTGTTATTTTTACATCAGAAACACACACTAAAGCTCTAAATATGATTTTAATGACCTTTGGCCTAGTATTTAACATTTTAAACTTGTATATCATGCCTCGAATGAATCAATATGGTTTTATAGACATAACAGATTTATAACACAGATTTTAATATACAGATTTCTTTTAAAACTTTAATGTCTGATATAATTTTTCATTAATAGATGTATATTTCATAGCAGATCATGAGCAATAATATTTTCACAATATTAAGTTTACTGATATATGCTTATTGTTAATAAATTTATTTTTAGCCTATTTAAAAGATGAACCTAGAAAATAGGCCAATGTGGTGAACAATACTGCAGTTCATAGTTTACAATATTTTTTTCAGACGTAGATAGACCTAGACTTCAGAATCTTTAATTACATATCAGTATTGTCACAGAATTACAAATTTCTAAATTAACAATGAAAGTGAACATGAGGAGTATATAGTACTTCATATAACCTACATGCAAATATAATTTTACTCAATGCTCGGTATACATGTATATGACTGACTGAAATACAGACATGTCGGCCCAACGACACCTCGGCCCTACGACACCTCGGCCCCAGGACACCTCGGCCAAGACGGGTCGGCCCAAGATTTGAGACACCTCGGCTCACGTAAAAGACATCTCGGCTCAAGCAAAATTGATATATAAAATTAAAATGATTTACATGTTTTTATTTTATTTTGTTACACACACACACATATAATTTTTATATATAGTTTTGTAATTAAATATGTTGGAATTATTAAAATATTACATATCAAATACTTGTATAAGAAATTGAATTATTAGCAGAAACGAGGCCATAATAAGTGCTAATTGTTAAGCAAACAAGAAATTAAAATTATGAAAATGACGACAATTAAGTGCTAATAGTAAAACAAACAAGAGGATGTGGCAGTCTCCTTTGGAGTCTCAAACGCGTGTCAGGGGTGACAATGAGGATTTAATTACGAGCAGTTAATTATGAGACGATAACCAATCAATGGAACATAGACGATGTTTCTTTGTATATGTTTTCTATGCATACATTTTGTTTTCTATTTATTTTTCAATATTTATTATGATCAATAAAAAAAGTAATCCTATTTCTTTTCCTTTTTTTTTTTTGCTGAATTAATACGGTCTTAATGAGTACAAGAACATAGGTTTGACTGTCTATCAAATGATTTAAGAATCATTGTTGATATAAGGGACATATACCCTGGTGGATATTGAACAACCCAGTTTTCCAATATAAGAGAAAAGTATTTTTTAATGAACTATATATTATTCTTATATTACTTTGATCAAAAATATTTAGCTAAATTGAAATTGAAAGACACAAACCGTAGTTACGCACCTGTGGTCAGCTCAGCACGTCAGCTACTGTGTAACGTTAACCGTAGATTTAGTACTTTTTAAGTAGCATGAAATTAAAGAATGTTCTTACGAAATGAAAATTGATGAAGCTGCATTATTATAACCACATAAATGAAAAGATACAGTAATTATCTGCCAATATTTTTTTTAAATTTAAACATTTTTAATCGAAATTTTCATTGGGCCGAGGTGTCTTTTACATGGGCCGAGGTGTCAATAGATTTGGGCCGACCCGTCTGGGCCGAGGTGTCAACCGCCCTGGGCCGAGGTGTCGTTGGGCCGAGACATCTGTACCCCGACTGACTGATAGTTGAGTACTAAGTACTGGCTGACATTCCTAAAAATAGCTATGGCAAAGGACTGAATTGACCCCAAAACTTGAATGCTTATTTAGTTAATTAATGATCAATAAAAAATGTAATTTAAAATATATAAATTAAACAATACATTATAATCTCTGTTTTATTTTCAGTCTTTTGGGGGGATGGACAACATTCAGGTAGCAATCCGCGTGCGTCCTTTGATAGCAAAGTAAGTAAAATACAGTTTTGTTTATAGCATATCAAAGTACATGCAGTAAAATTATCATAAGAGTTAAAAAAAAACTGTCCTAAAAATATTGGTACATGTATGACATCCACCTGTCAATCCGGGAACCCCCCCCCCCCCCCCAAAAAAAAAAACAGGATGTAAGAATATAACCTGCAAAATTATTTTGCCAGTACTGAAAAAAGCTTATCAAGGAAAAAAGAACCCTCATCTTCCTTCCATAGAAAACTTAAAGGAACAATATTCAGTATTTTTAGGGATTATCAATTGAGTTAACTATTGTACATTGCAGGGAGACAAATTTGGGACAACAAGAAGTTTGGAATGTTAAAGAAAACACACTGGAACCTCTTGATCAGAATGGCAAACCAGGAGTACCATATACATTTGGTATTTATATTTTGATTAAATACGTAATTATACGTTCACATGATATATAAAACTAATTTTAATTTTTGGCTAACGATAATGATACCGTAATTGAAATGATAAGTATTTATAAAAAATTTTTTTTACTTGAATTTCAGACAGAATATTTGACGATCATATGACAACCTACGACCTATTCCAGGAAATTGCCAAACCTATAATTGATGCTGCTGTGCAAGGGTTCCATGGTAACACAATTAGTTAACAATACTCATGTGTAAAAATTAAAATAATGACTGATGTAAAACAAACTCAAAATTTTCATTTTTGGTTTCAACATATTTTATTGTATAGTTCTATATTATACCAATGGACTGAACAAAAGTTCTGTCAACTCACTAGGTTTTCTCTACCATATTTCATTTTCATGCAAATTCAATATGCATATGACATGTATGTTTATGTGTTGTGATAAGTGTCTACCAATTTAGTGTATTTTGTTTAAAAAAAAGTCCATCGAAATCAGAGTACAACCTTTGTTAAAGAATTCATATTTTTTGTAGGCACAATATTTGCCTATGGACAGAGCTCATCAGGCAAGACTTTTACCATGACTGGCAGTAACATGCAACCAGGGATCATCAAACTGGCCGTCAATGAGATCTTTTCAAGAATCAATAATGTAAGGAAAAGCCCGATTGGAATCATTTCCATATTATACCTTGTTTCAAACTTATGAATATTGGTGTGCTTATATTATTCCCCTACATAAAAGGCTTCTTTCCTGTACAGAAATAGAATTTTGGGTGCCTGGCCATCTATGTCAAATCCTTGTATCTATAATGACGTAAAAATGAGTAAATAAGTTATTAATCTTAGCAATCCCGGTTTTGTCATGGCTGCTCACATATGATGATTTTTCTTTTGATTGTTAAAGATCCCTGACAGAGAGTATCTTGTACGATGCTGTTACATGGAGATCTACAATGAAAAAGTGTCAGACCTGCTCTCTTCAGAAGATAAAATCATCAAGATACAGGAAGATACAGTAGGACTTTTCATACATTTTTAAAAATTATTAAGTATATTACAACCCTGTCACTTCAAATTAAAAAAAATAGCTCAAAATAGCATTGTTGTGATAAAGTGTACATGTGATTGCTAAAGATTTGAAAACAATATGAATAAAATTAAAGTTTTTTGACAAAAATTTAAATTTCCAACTTGGGTACACTTGTCATACATGTATGCAGTGGGAGACAAGATCAGTGTATGTTGTGAAGTCTTGCATTGTCTTACTGAGCAGAGCTTTGTATCTTCCAGGAGAGAAATGTAAATGTGATTGGTGTGGAGGAACGATATGTAATGAATGAGAATGACCTGAATGCTGTTTTGAAGGAGGGAGAAGGTAACAAACAATATCCCATTGATATTGAGTTTGATTTGCACTGTACTGTATATTAATGGGTTGTCTTTCTTGCTGTGTTTAATTCTTGTAACTTTTCATTGTTATTGAATCTGATACTATGAAAGAATGAATAAGCCTCAAAGGATCCAAGATTTTGAAATAACGTTTTAATCTTTGAATACTGTTTTTGTTTACATAAAAGTTACCAAATTGAAAAAAATATAACTTAACTACATGTATATGTACAACTTCTGTTTTGCAGCACGAAGACACATGGCAGAGACGAAACAGAATGACAGAAGCTCTCGGTCCCACTGTATACTACGAGTAGTACGTACTCCACCACGTTCCAAGTATACAGGTTGTGATCTTCATATTTTGACTATGTATTTCATATCCATACACATTTTGCTTCTTATTGTAGATTATAGAGAGCAGACAAGTAGATGATGAATCAGCTGTTATGGTGGCACATCTGGTATGATAAAAAGAACATTAGAACCTTTCAATTTATGAAAAAGTCAATTGTGTTTATGAAATCTCTCTTTTATTGACTCTTATGAAATGATCTTTAGTGAAATGTCAAGAAAACTACAAGTGAAATGAAAAAAATTCCTTTGATATATCTGTTCTGCTTACAACAAAAAAAGAGTAATAAGACATATTTTCCCATGCACTCTTTTATTTTCAAAGGTCATTTATACCAATGTCTTGTATCATAATTTATTAAGGATTCTTCTGACTGAACTAAAATCAAGGACAGTTGTAGTTATAAGAAACCTGTAATCTCTGTTTTACAGAACTTTGTGGACCTGGCGGGATCAGAGAAGGCGGGTGAGAACACGGGGGACAGATTCCGGGAAGGTTGCTCCATCAACAAGTCTCTCTTTACCCTGGCTCGCATTATCGCTAAACTCAGTGAAGGAGTCAGGTACAATTTTGTTTCTTTTATATATACATGTATATATACATGTACGAGTATTACTTATGAGGTTGACTGTCAGTATCGGAATCTTAGTGCACTTTTTATGACTATTAATATTAAAGTGTTTTAGCAAAATTTACATAGAACATGGATAATCATTTGATCGCATATCAAGTATAGCATTCATTTGTTCTGAAAGTAGGAGTAGTTTGATATACATTGTACATGTATGCTTATTTTAGTGTGTTAAGGTGCAAATCAAAATTTTGAACCAATTATAGAGTTTTATAAATGAGCTGAATGGACAAACTGTATAAATCTGCTTATCATCACATATAATCACATTGTATGTGAAACTTTAAACCTTAGTTTACAACCTTCTACTTTATAACTTTATGATATTGTGTGTTATTTATCTTGATTTATAAAAGTATTTTCTAAACAATCTTATTTCTGAATTCTTATAAGAATAAACATTGTACCGTTTACTTGCAGCAATCAACATATTGGATATCGAGACTCTAAGCTGACCCGCATCCTTCAGAATGCTCTGGGAGGTAACTCCAAGACCGCCATCATTGCTACCATCACCCCAGCCTCTCTGGAGGAGTCGCACAGTACCCTTAAGGTCAGCTGATTAGACTTGTTACTCATATAGGGAACATGTATCAACTTGTTCCAAGAAGTGCATTGTATCATGTACACATGTACATATATCTTGGCATTTACACATAAAAAAGAGACGCTGTAAAATTTACTATTAAATAGAATCATTGGAATTTTTGAAGTCTCAATTTTTGTTGATTTTGTGATTACCCCTCACTCACAAATAACATCCCAAACAAATTTTTAAACAGTCTTAGTTCATTGCATATACAATTGCATTTCTTTGAAAATTGATAAATAAATTGGCTGGGATGAATGTAAATGATTCCACTTTAAACAGCAATTTATGAATCATAAACAAGTGGTCTTTTCATTTGCAATTTAAGAGAAATAATGTGTATACACCTGACTTCATTCATCGTTTTAGTTTGCTTCCCGAGCCAAAACAATTTCTAACAAGCCTAAAGTCAATGAAGTTCTCTCTGATGCTGCATTACTGAAAAGAAGCCGAATGGAAATCCAAAAGCTGCAGGAAAAAATCAATGCGGTACATTTGTCTTTCATGTTTCTTCATCTACAATACACCTGTCTTGAGATCTTCATGTAGAAGACTTAACAAAGTTTTTATTAATGTATACCCAAACACTTCTATGATATTAATATAAGAAGAGTTACTGTTACAACACTGCCCCTTTTATAATGAAACTTTTGTAAAGGTAAAGCTCCAATAACCAAATATCAAATACTCTCGGTAATTGTAGAAAAAATAAATTAACATATTATACTCTAATTGATGAATGTTGATGAATGATGAATTGACCCTTTTCAGATGGAAAACAGGGATGTCAGTGAATTAAAGGGGGAAAAGGAAGATTTAGAGAAGAAACTGAGAGAAAAAGAAGAAATGGAACAAAAATACCATGACCTTTTGAACTCTCTGAAGTATGTCATTCAGTCAGGAACAACGCAACAAAAAGAGACCATCCCCCAGGTAAAGATCATAAATAAACATAAAACAAAGGGGAAAGTTATCCCTGTATCAGTCTTGTAATTTGAAGAGTCGAGGCTTTACACAAGTTTGTTTTTTTTTCACTGTTCAACGTCCATGTCAAAAAAATTAGTTGCATAAAATTTTCATCTCTGAAAATTGATGCAATGTACATTTATATTATAGCAATAAGAAAAGGCTTCTACAATTCATTTTTGTGAAAACTTTAATCAAATTTTAGTCAAAACGAAGGAAGACATGGTGTCCTGGAAAGGGGGCCTCCATCAGCTCCCCAAGGCGATTCAGCTTCATCAACAGGATGAACTTCTTTAATGGTAACATTTCAACTTACTGTACTTGATCTTCTTTTCCTATTTCTTAGTTTGTATTTCTTTATCACCTTCCTTGTCCTCTATCTTATCCATGCCTCACTCTTTTTTTCTCTCTCACATTACTTATATTCAACATGTACTTTATTTAAACAATAAAATGCTTTCTTAGTGATTCATGCGGGATATGGAGTTGGCGACATTGCAGAAAAAAGTACAATAACCCCCGTTAGTGGGTTATGTAAATTTTTTCTGCAATGATCGCTACCTTCATAACCTGCATGAATCATCAAAGAAAGCATTTTATTGTTTATATTTACATCTTTCTTTTAACAAATTAATAAATTGATTGTAAAAAGTAAGTTAAATACACTAACTTACTGTTAATGTACATGTACATCCGTACGTTAGCTAGAAGAAACAGCCAAATCGTCTCCTATGGGAATTTGAGACTGACATCATCATGATAATTTGTGCTGTCTGTGATTTTTCTTAGGTCGCTGTAGGTTTCAACCAATCAACAAACGGGGCGTGTAGATTTCAGTCTTGTCATTTTCCTGTCAGTTTCAGTCACTGAAGGTTTCAACCAATGGATAAACAGGGCGTGTCAATATCAGTCCTATTAGTCTCTGTAGAGCTATGAATTGTCTAAAGTTTCCGTAAGAAATAAAAGGAATCATACTTGGTAGATGTAAATATAAAGAAATAAACCATGAGTTACATTGTATATCCTATGATACATGACCAAAGAGCTTAGGGAAAATTTGTTATTTCATCGCATGGTTTTTTTTTTATTGTTGCTGAAAAATAACCATTGGTTTGAAACTTCACAGAGGCAGAAGAAGTTGGTATTGAAGATATTTCTCCTCCCCACATCAGAAAACGTAAATCGGATGGTAAATATACAGAGCCAGTAGAAAAGAAACATGTGTCATTTCCAGCTGATCCTGTCAAGGTAGAGGATGATGATGAGGCATTCATGATAGACCCTCTAGCCAGGGAACTTCTAGATATGTAAGTACAAGTGCAGTGATTAACAATCTTATTCTAAACCCTGCAAAATTATGAGATGCAGAGTTATTTTTTTGTATTTCCAATCAATTTATTGGCTATATATATGTTAAATGCTGTTTCAGGCAGGACAAATATGAAAATCTAATGAAGGACTACGAGGAACTGAAGAGGGAGAAGATGGAGATGGATGAATATCATTGTCTGGAGTTGGAGACCAACAAGGAGGGCATGGAGCGGGTGGAACAGGTAACTGTCCAATTACTGTCCAACTGCAGAATGGCTGTAATAGTCATGTCCAACAAAATCTCGAACAAAATTCATATTTCAATATTAAACTATTTATAGTTCCATTTTTTCAGTTTACTTACATGTACATGTATAATAAGTCATTTCATCAAAATTAAAAATATAATTTTTTAACAATAAAAAAAAAAGTTGTAAGTTCTTGTATTATACATGTATGTACATGTATTTCCTCAGTTAGAAGAAAAAGAGAAAAACAACAAAGAAGAAATCGAAAAATTAAGGAAACAACTGGCAGACTTGGAAGAGAAGTTCCTTGAGGTATTTTAAAAAAAAGGATTTTGTTTTTGCAGAGCTCAAAATTTTTTGTTCATGTAATAGAGGTAAACTTCATCATATGTTAATCAAAAAATGTACAATAGAATACAGCCAGTGTGCTATATTGGCTTTCCAATAAAAGATGTAAGGTATATGTAGGAGAATTTGTCACCTGTTTTAATTTGTATGTTGCACATTGAGTGTATAAATCCACTTCATTAAACAAAATTTCACAATGCATTTTTTGAAATTGACATATTTGGGGGAAAAAAATGTTCATCTGTGACATAAAATTCATTTTGAGTAAAAAATAAAGAGCATGAAATCAGATGATATACATGTACATGCAATATGATAATTATGAAGTTTATTTTGATGTTTGTATGTTCCACAATTAAACAACTATTTGCACAATTTCAGAAATCTCAAACAATGAAGTCCATGGAGGATAAAATGAATGTTTTATCAGATGAAAACTTTCATTTGGAACACAGACTTCAGATTCAGAACAAAAAGGTCACAGAATACCAGTCTGAACTTGATGGAGTCTGGAAACAAACAGAAGGGGAGGATGGGAAAGCAGAGGTCAAGAGGTTGGAACTAGCCAATGATCAGCTAAATTCAGAGTTAAAGAAATATCAGTCATCTAATAAAGAGCTTAAATCAGAAGTAGAGAAACTGAAAGAAGTCCGGAGTGTGCAATTTCAGGAGGTTGAAAAACTGAAGTCAGCTGAGGGTGAACTGAAGGAATATCAAGCAACAGTGGAAACACTTCATAGCAAAGTTCATGAGCTGGAGATGGTAATTAACAATTAAAAAAAATTTCTCTTTGATTGCATACATCTGATACTTTGTATAAATTTTATCATCATTCAACAATATATTAGATATTTTCTTTTTTTTTATAGACAATAAAAATGTTTGAGGAAACAGTTCAAGAATTTCAAGTTGAAACTAAGCACCTTCAAAGTTTGGTGGATGAAAAGACTCAAGAACTGGAGGAACAAAAAGCCAGGACTGAACACCATGTAGACAACTCGGGTCAGATTCAGGAATTCCAACAGAAAATGAGAGCACTGGAGGAAGAAATTCAACAGCATCTTTTAGAAAAAGAAAATCTCAAAGCAAAGACCCACGATCTTGAAAACACTTTGGAGAAAATGGGTGACAATCTGAATTGTGTTAAGGATGATAAAACAATAGATAATGAATTAGAGAATATGAGGATTATGTACAATGGAGCAAACAGAACAATTACAGAATTGGAAAAAAAATTGGAAGATCAGCTTGATGAAGTTAGAAAACTTTCTAATGTGAGAGAAGAAAAACAAGAGGATTTTGAAGACCAGTTGAGAAAAAGGGAAAGTGATATGGAGGGACTGAGAGAAAGTAATGAAATCAGTGGCAGTGCACAGTCAGCAAGAATAGTGGAGCTGGAGGAAGAGCTACAGGAAACAATACAGAAGCACTCGGAGGAGATGGAGCGCGTCAGGAGGGAATTGATGGAGTCCGCAGAGAATTTACAGACTGAAGAGAAGGAGCAGTGTGCAAGGTGTGTAGGTATGAAAGAGAATGACTATGAGACAGTTCACCATTCTCAACCAAAAGACAAGGATGTGGAAAAAGTGGACAAAAGTTTAAATGTAAGTTTAGAGGAAGAATATGGAGAAAAAGAAAATACATGTACTTCTTTATTGAGATTCAGGAATGACGAAGAAATAGTGAGACTTGAAGAGAAAATTGAAGAGTTGCAGGAAAAGATAGCTGTGATGGAACAGGAGAAGGAAAATCTGAAAGATCCAGCCGAATTAATGAGCCAGTTCCAAAATATTGTGGAGGTAATGAAAAAAGAACATGCAAAAGAAATACAGAAAATGCAAGAGGATTGTGAATTCAAGCAAGATAATGGTTTACAGGATGAATTGGAACGCCTGCAGAGTAAATGTCAAGAGTTGTCTCAGACCGTGGATGAGAAAGAGGCTTTATGTGAAGAACTAAAAATGGCTGTGACTGATAAAGAGGCTCTTTGTGTAGAACTTCACGAGAAAATCATGCAGAGTGAGAATCTGGTCAGGCATCAGGACAATGGAACTTGCATCAACTGCCAAAAATACACTGAGGAAATAAATGAGTCTCAAAAACAGCTTGCTCTGAAGAAAGAAGAGCTTGAACATCTGGAAGAGTGCATACGAAAATTCAAGGAGGAAAATGAAAATTCACATAACCAAGAAATTTCACCCCTTCGGGATGAATTAAAAACTCTTCAAACTCAGTTGAATGAAAATGAAAGCAAAATTAGCAGCCTACAAGAAGAAAATGAGAGACTGCTTGAGAGTGCAAATCTGAATCGATCATCTCGACACAGGTCTGAGAGCTCAAGTCGTATGAACCAAACTCAGTCAGACAGTATGGACTACACCGAGATGTGTGAGCGGCTGTCCCTGGAAAACATGTCCCTACAGGAGCGTGTGGAGGAGCTGCAGGAGGAGGTAGGCAGCCTACAGGATCAGATCAAACATTACCAACAGGTAAACTTGTGTTAAAAATTAAGCATGCTTGTAGCCTTGTAGCATTGTAATACATGCAGTATTTAAAATCTATCTTCATTTTTTAACACATTCCTCCTTTTAACCAAATGCAGTGAGGTTTTATTTTTGTAAAGAAATAAAACAATTAAAAAAAACAAGTGTTTGTAAATAAAACAATCAAGTTAAAATTTCTTCTTATACATGTACACATGCAAGTTCATGTTTCGTATATTTGATTTCAGGAAGTTGAATGTTTAGAAGATACTCTGAAAGAAGCCCAGGAAGAAAATAAAATATCACAGAACAAAATGTGGGAACTTGAAGAAAAGTTGCTAGCTCAAACAGATCACTTCATGAAAGAAACAGAGAGTCAGGAGACCCAGACTGAGGACCTCAGTGTGAGACCTCATTGTGAGGAACAAGCCTCACAGACCGAGGGGCTCCAGGAGGATACACAGCAGGGACCGCAGGAAAACATGTATAAAAGTGGTGGAAGTCAACATGAGGTGGTAGATCAGGTCAAGTCACAGAGGGAAGAAGAGTTGATTCAAGAGTTGGCTTTGTTAAAAGAACAATATGAGGGGCAGGATCAAGCCAAGTCACAGAGGGAAGAGGAGTTGATTCAAGAGTTGACTTTGTTAAAAGAACAATATGAGGGGCATGATCAAGCCAAGTCACAGAGGGAAGAAGAGTTGATTCAAGAGTTGGCTTTGTTAAAAGAACAATACGAGGGACAGGATCAAGCAAAGTCACAGAGGGAAGAAGAGTTGATTCAAGAGTTGGCTTTGTTAAAAGAACAATATGAGGGACAGGATCAAACCAAGTCACAGAGGGAAGAAGAGTTGATTCAAGAGTTGGCTTTGTTAAAAGAACAATATGAGGGACAGGATCAAACCAAGTCACAGAGGGAAGAGGAGTTGATTCAAGAGTTGGCTTTGTTAAGAGAACAATATGAGGGGCATGATCAAGCCAAGTCACAAAGGGAAGAGGAGTTGATTCAAGAGTTGGCTTTGTTAAAAGCACAATATGAGGGACAGGATCAAGCAAAGTCACAAAGGGAGGAGACATTAATGCAGGAATTAGCCTCTCTACAGAGTCAACATGAGGAGCTGGAGGAGAAATTACAAGATGTTACCAAGAACTGGGAGGATGCAGAAGAAAAAGTGTTGGAACTGACTCATTGTTTGGAAGTTACGAAGGGAGAGATAGATAACATGACTCAAAGGCTGGAGGAATCAGAAACTGAGGCAAAGCATTATCAGAGGCAGATTGAAAGCCTACAGAGAAGTATGACAGACATGACAGATCAGAAGGAACATGAAGTTCTGTCTAATCAATGCCAAGAATTGGAAATGAAAATTAAAACACTGACAAATGAAAATGAAAATCTTCATACTTCTGTAGCAGAAAAGGAAAAACAAGTTTTAAATCTAAAACAGGTACTGTATTAACTTTAAAATGTTTTATGTTAACCCATTTTTAAATCCCTTAAAGCAAATTAAAACCTATAAAATCCCACGTGTATTGCAAACAAATTGAAATCTGAAGAATATTGAAAACTTCTTATTCTTGTAAAATATCAAACATTATAAAAACGTTTTTTGAATTGCAGCAAATTTGTTTACTAGAAGAAACTCAAATGGATTTTCAGACAGAACTTCAAAAATTAGAAGGAGAAAAGAAGTCATTAGAAGAAACAGTTTTGAACCAATCAAAATTGACATCAGTTGATGACCAAAACGAAAAAATATATAATCTTGAAGAAAAATTAGAAGCTCTAGCATCAGAAAATGGCAAGCTTAAAGCAGAAATAGACAACAAAAAGAAAGAGTATGCCCGACAGGAGGATGTTCTGCAGACTCGATGGGAGCGAGTTATGGAACTTTCTGACGAAGTCAGCAGTGTGCGTGAAGCCATGGAGGAGGTGGAACAGTCCCTGTCGTCTGCTTCAGAGGAAATTCACGGTTTGAAACTGAGAAACCTTCAGCTGGAGTCCACCGTCAGGGAGAAGGAGGGCGAGGCGTCGGACCTCCAGGAACAGTGTCAGTTCCTGGAGACTGAGGTGGAAAGTCTGAGGTCAGAGGTCAACAACCTCAACGAGGAACTCAGTCAGGTATAAACTGTGGAAATAATCTACCCGGTACAAGCCAGCTGCCATTGAACTTGGGATAAGCTCATTTTTTATTTCAGTTTAACTTTAATTAAAATGATATACATGTATTCCATCTGTAAGGTTGTAAGCTCATTTAGGTTTTATGGCCTCGAGACCTGTTCTTTCTAGCTAACATGCTAAATGCAGTAATCGGCAAGACTAGTGGCTGCATTTTTGCCGAAATCATTTTGCAATTTTATGAAAAAGTTTACATGTGTATTTGATATATGGATCTTTTTCAATAGGCTTTAGAACAAAATTCCAGCAGTTCTGGCCAAGATGTAATGGAGTCCAAGATAGCAGAGAAAGAATGTTTGATCAGCTCCTTACAGAGTCAGCTTCAGACTATGGAGAATGAACTGAAGGCAAACAAGGAAAAGGTGAAAAATATTACCTCATCTGTCCAAGACGAGGTGGGGGAAAAATTTGCTCTAAGAGACCAGGAAATAGAGTCTTTGAGGAGTCAGCTAGAGGCCCTACAGAACAAACTGAGGGCTAAAGAGGCAGACCTTCAACTTGTAAGTACAGAAGACAGAACTTGTCAATATCTTTTAAAATGTTATTCCTGCATTTTGATTTTTTTTAATTGAATGTTGCATTGAAATTGTTTATTGTATATCATTTTATCATACATTGTTTTGTTCATAAGGATTTTTATCTTAACTGCATATGCAAGTGTATGTACAGTGTATATGTATATTACATTAGAACTTTACATTTGTCATCTTATCCATCCAATCATATCCCATAAATATGATGCTCCATTATATTTTCTTGTGCATTTCACAAGTGAGCTAGGCTTTATACAACATGGGTAAATTGATACTTGTATATTTGATGGTAACTCATCATTAACTCACTACATTGCATTGCACTAAAGGCTTACAACCAAAGTATTTCAAGTTCTGGTCAAGAGGAGAAACTCCAGGAGAAGATTATCAAAAAGGACCATGAGCTTCACTCCCTTCAGACAAAACTGATGGACCTTCAGTCACAGGTAGAGAAGGAAGGGCTTCAAGAACTACAGTATACAATATCACATTTGGAAAGTAAAGTGGAACAATATTCTCGGAGTAACACTGAGCTGCAGCAGTCGTTGATAAAGCTGGAGGCAGGGGCCAGTGTTCCTCAAGCGCTACAGGTAAATACACAAATAATCCCTAGTTCTCACCCATTTCATAGTAAGGTAGGTACTGTAAAGTCTGGTGTATAGTACACACTTGTTTTTAATATACATGAACCAACCACACCCCCCCCCACCCCCCGCTTCTATGTATAGTACTCACTCAAGAATCAAAGAAATTTTCAAAATTCTCAACCATGATTTTAGTCACCAATATGCATGCATTGCATTGATAATGTATTCCAACACCTGAAAGTGACAATGTTTGTGGATCTAACTCAATAATACGAAGTAAATAAAGATTTTAATCAAATCATAATTAATTAATCTTTCTGCCCTTTATTAAAATGTGAAGTCAAACACCAAACAAATGCATGGTGCACTGGAAATTGTTAAACAAACAATGACCACAATTATTTAATATTTGGATTTGTTTAATATTGCATGATTACTAGACATGATAAAGTCATGAATTGGAAGAGGGTTCGTGATTTGAATAAAGATTGTTATTACAGTAAATCATTTCTCTGAGATTTGATTTCATTGAATAGTTTATAATGATTGTCATTTTATTTACTCATTATAGAAAGAAATGGAAAAAGTTAGAAATGAAAATGACACATTGAAAAAAGAGAAAGAACAATTTCAACTGGAAGAAAAAATGAAGGTAGGTTATTTGTGTCATTTTAGTTTATTCTTAAATTTAGAATGAATTTGATAGCTTAAAATCTTAAAGTATATGAGCAGTTATTTAGATAGAGATTTAAATCTGACAATTCTGTTTTTATGAAAGCACTATGTTGAGATAAAATAGGTTTCAAACCATATTTTTAATTCCAATATATTATAGGTAATGGGGTAAAATCAAGCAAAATTCATGACCTAGAAATATACATTATAGTGTATTGAAAACAAAAATGTGGTCAAAATGTTAAGTTTTCAAATTTCTTCATGCCAATATTGTGTTTGCAGATATATGTATTTTTTGGTCAATAAAAGATCGTGATCTAAGTGCTGTGTGATAATGTCTGTATAGGAAATGCATTCAGACTGTCTGCCCACAGAATAGTTAATATTCTTGCTTTTTCATGACATGGGTTCAGGACAGTTTACACTTTATAAACTGTTGGGGAAAAATTGCTTAACAGACTAATAACTTATTCAGTTGTGATCAGCAAAAAAGAGAAGAGTTTATTCTCCTGAATTGTGCAAAAATAAAAATGCAACATCAGCAGATTCATATGTTTGGGCACATTCAGTTCAGGGAATTATATAACAATGAAAAATTATTTTATAGAATGTCTCTACTGACATGAATGCATGTATTGTATTGTTATATTTTCAGAGGAGTAAATTAGTATCAGAATTTAATTCTCAAAGGATGACTATCAAAAAGCATGAAAAAACAATCCAAGACCTTCTAAAAGAACTTGATGTAAGTATGATAGAATTGATTTTTTTATCAGTACCCTTTTGGCAATTCCAGAGGCATGTTCAACAGAGCGAGCCAAAATTCCCTATACCTGCAACACAAATTTTGGCGAGCGCTCGCTATGTTGAACACGCCTCTGATGAACTTTACCTGCACACGACTTGTACCAGTACAGTGTACGGTAATAACAGGACAGAGCAGATTCTGGGGATTTTAGATGCTATATTTGTTATCATTTCTCAGTAAATAACTCAATTTCTTTCTATTTTAGTCTTATAATATTGTTATGCATATACATATTTTTGACATGCAAGTTCAAGTTTGTTTTCCACATTAGGAAGTGGACTCTAAGGCAGTAGAGAAAGAAGTGCTAGATAAACTGGCAAGAGAAGAAAAGGAGAATGACAGATTATGGGCCAATATTGAGGCCAAGGACAGAGAAATCCGCCACCTCAAAGGTTACCAGAGCCAAACTGTGGACCTAGCTAAGCAGGTGGCAGAGTTAGAGAGAAATAAAAAGGAGTTGGAGGCAAAACTGAAAGAGTCTAAGAAAGCTACAGGTAATAGTGCACTGCTTAAGTCTTCTGAGGACTAAATGATTTATGTGGGGATATGTATCCTTCATTAACCATTTTCAGAAAGGTACAATAGTATTGCATTATCTTTTACATTATTTATATCAATTCATTATCTCATTTGTAAATTGTAGAAAAAAGTGATGAGGAGATATTTACTCCACATGCACGAGAGCTAGCAGACAAGAAGCGGGAGATATTTGCCCTCCGCATGGAGCTTGAGAAGGTCAAAGACTCTGTTAAAGACAGGTAAGAATAAGGGTGGGTCTTTGAAAATGTTACAGTATCAGATGCATTTTTGACCTAACAATATTATGAACTGTTGCCTTTTTTGTATTGATTATGTATATGTTTTATGCAGGGAACAGACTTATGGTGAAACTGTTGACAGATATGAGAAGAGAATATCGTCCTTGAAAAATGAAATAAGACGTCTCCAGCAGGACAATGAAACCAGTGGTAAAATATTAACACGTAGTAAAAATCTACATTTTGTATTATCTGATTATCAACTATTACTTCTGAACTTAGATTTACCTAAGTAATGATGCTCTGGACTTTTCCACACAATGGGGGTTTGTGTAGGTCGTTGGAGACAAGATTTAGAGCTAAACAAATAATTATTGTGAAATGTTATATACTTTAACATATGCTTTTATTTTACATAAAATTATTTCTAGGGGCAATCTAGCAGAAAAAGACAAGTAATTGAAACTGCAATCTATTCAAAGTTAGACTTGTAAATCCACTCCTCTACGATATGCTATAGTGTTTTGTAGAGGAGCGTATTTATGTCTTATTTTAATTAGATAGTTGAATCTGTAGAGAATTATAATATACAGTATATTTTATTGCAAATATTTCATACATCAAGAATTTTTCTCTACCAGTTCTTGTGCCTTGTTCAATGAAGAAGACATTATTCCAAGAACCTGCAGAGAAGCCATGTGATACGAGCAGCCAGTCTAATGTTAGCAGCAGTGAGGCGGGCGTCTCGTACAAAGCCTCGTGTTCAGGGGCCGTGGACCAGTACAGCAACCTCCTGCTGAAGAACGAGAACAAACGCCTGGAGAAGGACAACAAGAAACTGGTGGCCAAAGTGACACAGCTAGAGGTGGAACTCAAACGCTACAAAGAAAACCCCAAGAAAATGTATGTAAATGAAGTAAATGACAAACTAGATCGGATTGTTTAAAAACTTCGAGATACATGTATTAGATTTTTAAAGATATCAAGGGTAAAATATTTAAAAAATCAGTGGTTGCGACTTAAAAATCACTTCCACATTTCCATTGTATATAAAATATCAATGTTCGAGATATCGAAGTTCAACTGAATTGTGCACTGCAATTTCTTTCATATGTGAAGTTTCTAGTTGTAAAAGATGATTTCATCCACAATGAATTGTTTTCTTTGTCATTAGTGAAGAAAAGGAGAAAATGTCCAGTGTTGTTAAAAAAGAACCCCTTGAAGGTACATGTACTCATTTTGTTTTCAAATTTTCATCATTGCATATCAAAATACATGTTAGAGTTGTTACGAGTGAAAATATCTTTCATTTTAAATTGATTTTTTTCTTCACAGATTCGAAATTGACACAACTTGACTTTTCCATACCCAAAGCACCAGTTAGTGTTCAAGTGCAGAGTGGGTTTAGGAAGGTCGAGCCCTCCTCTAAAAGGAAAGAGTTATCCACAGATGACATTGATTCCAAAGACCAGTGTGCTACCCAGTAAATGAACAGGATTTTATAGGATTTGTCTCCTTCTGTTTAATTTATAAAAGATAATTTATCAATGTACTCTTATTCTTATTTTTGATTTGTTGTTAAACTACATAGTTCTTGATTTGTTTGGATACTACATGTATGTGTATGCAATTAATCTCTCTCTTTTCTTTTCCTTTCTGTCCTCCACTGACAATTTTTACCAGATTTTACATTACTAAAAATTTACAGAATATAGTTAATGTACATGTATTTATGTATAAACTTTGTACAGTGTACATATAGAATTTTTATATTTGATGATGTGTACATGTAGAATAAAGTGCTTTGTCCACTTTCAGTATGTATTATTTATCTATTGTTTAGAAGTGCAAAAACAAGAATCTATAGACTTTACTATTAGGGTATAATTATATATATGGTGCCCTGTGGCTTAATTTAATTAGTGACTGCTTCATTTGCGTTAAATGAATACTTTATAGTGGATGTTCTAGGTAATTTAACAAAGTTTTTCCTTTACAAGAGTAAATCTGCGGTAGATACAAATATTATACCCCTGTCTTTCTGTGAGATAACGCAATGCTTTCATTTGGTTGTATGGTTGTAAAAGATATTATTTAAACAATAATATTCTTTCTTTGGTGATTCATGCGGGATATAAAGGTGGCGACATTGCAGAAAAGAATGCATAGCCTGCGTTAGCATTAACATTATCTTTCTTTTAACAAATTAATAAATTGATTGTAAAAAGTAAGTTAAATTAAATAAATTACTGTTAATGTACATCAGTACGTTAGATAAAAGAAACAGCCAAATCGTCTTCTATGGGAATTTGAGTCTGACATCATGATAATTTCGTCCAGTCCGTGATTTTTCTTAGGTCGTAGGTTTCGACCGATCGATAAACGGGGCGTGTCGATATCAGTTCTGTTAGTTTCTATAGAGTTATGAATAAACTAAAGTTTCCGTAAGAAATAGAGGAGATGTAAATATACATGTACCTCAATATGATTATTCTATATAACGCGACATCTGATTGATTCTAAACAATCTCATGCCAGGGCAATAAAACTTCATATTTCCCTGTCATCGTCATATTTTTCATCTTGCAATAAATGCATAATAGTACATGACTGCATAATCTATAAGATTAAAAATACATTAGAATAAAACTTAACTTAAAAAAAAATACTGGTTAAGAAGGTGTGGGAGAACTACATATTGTGACTTTCCTTTTCGAAATAAACATTTTTTTTATTAATTTTCTTGCACAATGTTAATAACTAACAGTGTAGTGCGCTAGGTTAAATCGCCAGCTACTGTCAGATCTGCAAGCTATGAGATCGAAACTCGCATGGTTTTAAAATGCATCTCATAGTCAAATGCTTTATTATTTTAAAAATTTTAAAACTATGAATATAATTTGAATATGGTATGCAGGCACGTAGCATCGGGAGGGGGGAGGGACCTGTCCCACTCTCCATTTTTTCTCACAGCCAACATTTTTACTTTTACACATAGAAAATTGAATTTTGAAGGAGTTGCCACGTCCCTGCCTAGCAAGCCCACTTTTTTGGAGGATATAAAAAAGTTGTAGTGAATTAAACAAATTTAACTTCTGTTTTAGCTATTACGCTACACCACCACCTCCACACGGATATAAGGATTTTGAAGATTGACGGAAGGGTCTTTTTTTCCTTGTTAAGTCTACCCCCCCCCCTTTCGAAAACGATGCTACCTGCTTGGTGTACAAGTGTTCATCTATATCAATTGACATCTCGAGGTGTGTGGTTTGTTTAACTTCATACGTAAAATGCATCTCATGGTCAAGTACTTTAGAATTTAAAATTTTTAAAACAGTGAAAGTACTTTAGAATTTAAAATTTTTAAAACAGTGAAATAACTTTGAATGTGATGTACTTTCATGTCCATATTAATTTTTCAAGGTGTCCAATACCACCATTAAAATTTTACTAGGGGATGAATTACCGGTTGTCTTCCTTGGAGCGCTTAGAGGGCCGCGCCGCCATTGAATAAGTGAGAGAACACAGTATCCTATCGTTCACCTCGCCGGGGGTTTCCGAGAGTTCACCGTCGCCAGCTCCACGGAGTTGCTCTAATGATATTATTTTCCTCTTGGACAGTTCTATCAAGTGTACTGGACGTGACAAGTGTTTTATTAAGCTGCCATGCCCAGAACCAAGGCAAATTCAAATTAGTACGCCGCACTAATTCTTCTTCTTGGCGACTTAGGTTTTATCATGCCAATGCACTCGCTATTTTTTTTTCAATTTTTTTCCCTTTGGAATGGAATACTTAGCAATACCAGTAAAACATTGTTAACAGCATTGCAATTGTTGAAAGCTAATTTTACCATTGACTAGAAATTTATTATTTTGAAAATCTTAATTGCTGTGAGTATTGAAAATAATATTTCAAATAAAATATTGGGCTATTACATTCTCTAGCTCATCTAAACTAAATGTTCAAATGAAAAAGAAAAAAAATACAGGTTATTCAAATGAATGCAATATTTCATACATTTTAACCTAGTGCAAAGTGGGGGGGGGGGGGTATAGTTTGGCATTGTTGCTCTGGTGAGTGATGTGGCCCCTGATGAGCCTCTTGTTCATATACATGTAATTTGACCAATGACCATGTCTTATATACTTGAACATGACTTCTAAGTCTGATTTTTAAAAAAAGCCCGTATCATGTAGTCGATTAAAATCACAAATATGAATAATAAATGGTTTTGGTGGTACAATCAGTGGCTATCGATTTAACCCAGTGCGCTACGCCGTTAGTCATTAACATTGTACAAGAAAATTATACAAAACTTCAATTGTTTATTTCGAAAGAAAGTAGTCAATATGTAGACCTCCCACACCTCCTTAACTAGTATTTTTATAAAGTTTTTGATATTGTATTTTAGTTCTATAGATTATGCAGTCATTATTTTACTACCAAAACCAACAACAAAAGGATCACACACAATAGTATAGAACCCCATCTCCTATTTGATTATAGACAACACGAATTGTTCAACGTTAAGCGCAATGAAAAAAGTCATAACGTATTTTTTATTAAAATGTTTAAATGGTTTAAAATGACAAAATATATTTAGCATTCAAATTAAAATTAAAATAAATTATCTCGAGAAATGACCGGATCTCTTGGAATAAAAATCTCTTGGAATAAAAATTGTACGTAAAAAGGTTCTCTGAAATACTTTATGGATGACGTAGCATTCACACAGTCGGAGAATTCGTATAGACAACTTCAAACAATTAATGCAAGTATTTTCTTTTTGATATAAAAAACAGTTATGAGGACCCCAGCCACCCACCCACCATCGTTTCAGCTACATCTATATTGATTGTGTATCGTGCTTCTCTCGGTCTTGAATATTGACAAAAAAGACTACAGCACACAAATTGTCGCAGGTTTCTGCTAAAACCCCTATTTTGGTTCACGAAGCGACATATTATCTCCAGGAGTAATAAGCACTTTCAGGGAGGGAAATTTGCGAGCGATTCAGAACTTCGAGACAATGACACCAAGTTAGGTTTCTGGGTCATAATACTTTAAAAACCTCATTCCCTCCGTCCTCATCTGAAAAGCGTGTGAAATTTACTTAGGACGCAATTATACGGCCCACGTGCCTCGATTATTTCTTTAAATTGTATCTTAAAACAAATAGTCTTAAAATCAATTTGACAGCGAGCATTTTTAAGATGTTGGGGAGAGAAGCAAATTGTGTTATATGCTTAATGAGGCTTTTGCCCGACACGCAAGCAATGTTTAATATCTGGCACCCAAAAGGGAACCTGTCAAAGTTTGATTTAATAAAGTCCTAACATTTTTTAAAAAGTTCTATAATTTTTGACACCTTATCATTCAAATAAACACAACGAATGATGGAGAATTATGAAATTATTTCAAAGAGTGCGTTAAAACCAAAAAATGCTCAATCAATGACGAGCCAAAAGATAACGAATAAGCAATCTTTTGAAATATTTCATTTATTACATTCATTTTTTCCAAATAAGCTGAACAATGGTTGCAGAGCTATTACCGCAAACAATAATTTTTTTTCATTCCCACTCTTTTTTTCTGATTTAATCACCACATTAAAATTCATAAAGACTTTTTTCACGGAATCTAACAAACAGGAAGTCATTTGACACTACGCTGTAAATTGTGATGACGGTCTTTTACAGGGCTGATTGATTGAGACTGTTGTTAACTGTTTCTTCGAGAATATTTGACAGCCCATCCACACGAATCGCGGTGTTAAGGGTTCTGTATCCATCCGCTGCGACCTGAGACTAACTTAGATTGAGAAATCAAGCGAAGTCTCAGCAGATATTAACTAGATAGTAAGACATTACAATATCTGTCTTTCCTTGGTTCGCTTTGTTTCATATAAATGAAATGCTGTTTGACATTTAGAGCCAACAAATTATGCTTAAGGGGGTATAGAGCACCTGTCGATATTGATATGGATATAATCGAAATACTTTCACAGGTTCACAGTTTTAAAATTTTACAATATTTTTAAAAAAAAAAATGTTTTAAATTTTTTTTGGAAAGGGAAAATTATAAATTGCTCAAAGGGATTCTAACGCTCAAACCCATAGCACTGCGCTGTTAGGAACAATTTTGGTGGTAAAAAATTGTTTAAAATTATACCTGATTTTATTGTTTATTTCGATAGAAAGTAATTCACAATATGGAGGTGTCCCAAAACACCTTAAATCAATGATTATTAAAAAATCTTAATACACATACAACAAGCAAATTAAGGATCCTCGACACCCCGTGACTTCTACTTTTTATTACAGAACGTCACAACATGGCGATTTTAGAGCATTGTGAAATATTTTATATCGCTATAATTTTTTGTCTGTCTCTGTGGCGCAATGGGTGTTGCTTCGGTCTACTAACCCGCAGGTCCCGAGTTCGAATACTGCAGGAACTTTTATTTTCATGAACAGCGGTAAAATTTTATAAAAGTTGATTTTTCACCAAAAATTGAAATATTTTTTGGTCATTTTCATCGAACACGTGCTAAAAATCCATATCTTAAAGTAATTTAGAAGAATGGACTTGTATGCAGAACTTTCCCCCAGGTGTGTGGAGGATCCTTAATTAACACACTTCAAATAAAAATGTAGTTCAAGAGTAAAAAATCTTTCATTAAATCACGGAACTTAAATTTAAACAACGGTGGATATCCACAGTCTGTTGCTAGATAGGCTTTGCATTGTAGAGACAGATAATCCTTATCATGTCCGGTGGAGATTTCCTTTACATCTTCTTAGTTGACACTACTCGAAATTCGTAAATATTATTTTAGATTCCAAAGTTGTTCGTCCCCTTATTAAAATTAGATATTTTGGCATTGTAGATAGTAAGTTCATTTAATGGAAGGAAAAATCCTTTCGAAACCAACTTAATATAAAGCCATGCAAGCAAGTGTTTCTGCTTCAAACGCTTGGAATAAACAAAATGAAAGTGGATCATCCGGAAGAAACCTTACAGACTGAGGTCTAGAGTCATAACAGGTGCTTGGGATCGAACTCCAAGTAGGTTGAAATAAAAAAAATTAATAAGTTATAATTAAAAAATAATATGAGAGTTTATAATTGGCATGTGACAAAACAAGTACAAGATTCTTGAAAGTAAAACCAACCATTTATATTTACCCAAACATTTATATTTACCGAGAATGTATATAAAAACATATCATTGTTCATGTGCCCTGGAATTTTTATCAGTAATCATTTATTATATAAACTTCATGTATGTATGTAAACGCCACCCCCCCCCCCAAAAAAAAAACAAAACAAAATAAAAACACCCGAGTATTCATCTCCAAAAAATAGAAGCATTTGATTCTAACTAATGTAACATTGGTAGATTTGAGGTCAATGGGGTGTTGAAATAAATAGAATGATTTTGGAATACAAGACATGTAAAATGTCTTTATACATTTAAAAATCTATCGCTAACCGGTAATACTTCAAAAGACTTTCAACACAATTTTCATTTTTGAAAAGTCTGCTTTAGTAAAATTAAAAAAAAATGTTCGGAAATTATACTTAACATAATTAAGATACAAACATGATTTAAAATCATGTTAGTTCAATTAATATTTTAAATATCTATATTTTATTTTCGAAATTCCCTCAGGCATTAATTAGACCCACGTGGTTTAGTTTAGGGTAGAAAACGTGCACTTATTAGGCACCCATTATCATTTTTCCTTTCAATCAAAGTATCTGTATATTTCATGAAAAGAGGAAAATCCTTTAACGTTTAATTAATTGCTATGCATCTCATTACAACACACATACAGTGCATAAATTGAAAGAACCCGCGAGTTATCATATCTACAGTTGTAAAGTCAGTAAACAATTACAAGTTAAGAATGCATAGCTTCGCCTTCGATTAATTATTTCTTTTTTTTTTGGGGTCACCCAATGTCACTTCGTAGACTGAAGTCGATCGTCTCCCTTGGCATCTGAACAGTTTATCTTCTTTAAACAACTTGACCAATCCTGACTGGTTATGTGTATACTAAAATAGTAATGGCCTTAAATACTGGGTAGCAAAATTGTATGTAATAATGCAATCTTCTCCACTCCTTGGCTTCCATCAGACAAATTAAATGTAGGGTTATTGTCCGCAAGTGAATCTCTACCAAATTTGTAAGACCCCATATCCCCGGTGCGCGATCAGGAGACCGGTGTTAGGGCGATTAAGTTTTTATCACACTGTAAAAGTGTTTATTTATGGTTGGGGGAAATTTACACCACTTACGCGGTAAGCGAACTACGGCGCAAAATACCTCCGCCGCTAACTTATGGTCACACAAATATCGAACTTTTGGAGTCGTTCTGAACTAGCTTTACCTTTAGACTGGTCGACTCAATCATCTTATAATCTCTTGATGGAATAGGGCGGGCATGCGCGGATCCAGAAATTTGTTCCAGGGAGGGGGTCCGAAGGATATATGTGTTTGCCGGGGTGGGGTGGGGTGGGGTGGGGGTTCAGAGGCATATTTGCGATAATTTTAATATGTAAATTTAATAAATTTTCATTTCCCAAATGGGGGGGGGGTATGTAAAGAGTCCACACACAGTGATCGAAAACATGTAGTTAAAAAAAAAGACATACTATATTTTCTAACGCTAGGGTTATTAAGTGCAAAGATTTGATAATTGATAAGCAAAGGAGTCTCTAATTCCTTATTTTTAAAAATCATAACCCGCTTTTTGGGTGGAAGTTCTTGATTCTGGATTACCCCCCCCCCCCCCATGCAATATTTGTTAAATATCTTAAAGTGCATGGGCGCGACCTGCAATCCCCATTCTTAAAGCATATAATTTCTTGTAGCTCATGTTAAATGCATTGGGTGGGAGTTATAGCCAATGTCATGGACCATGGGACTCATTCCCACCCTTTCATTTCATGATTAAAACTGGGAAAGTATCATAAAACCCATTTTCTTTTATATCAGTTTCAAAATTATTGAAAGTAGGTTAAGCAAGTTCCCAAAGGTCCTTCCCATTTCTTTATCTTTTCACTTAATTAATATCTAAAAAGAATATGATCCCCAGGGCAAACCTTTTTGTTTAGTTATAACATGATTCTAAAGAACCATTTTGAGGAATTCAGAAAACATTACCCTTGTAAAAGTTCTGCATTCAAATGTCTACCCCATCCCTTTGATACGGAAGCGTATTAGTACCACATTGTAAATTTTTTTCTTTAAAATTCCAACTTTAAAGTTGGAATTTCCAACTTTAATCTTGGAATTTCCAACTTTTTTGTTTGAACTTATTTTTTGTAAATATAACAGTATACATTATATGACAGGCAAACTGGGTATAAACTTATTGTTGTATATGTCTGAACTATATAAATATATAAGATTAAAACGTTTAAATGCATTCAGTATCCGATATCAAATATCGAAATAATTTTGAATCAAATACATGAATATAAATATAACAGAATACATTATATTACAAGCACTCTGTGCATAAACTTATAGTTTTATATGTCTGAACTAGAAGTTTTCATATAAATATATAAGATTAAAACGTTTAAATGTATGCAGTATCAGATATCAAATTTTAAATCAAATAAATGTTATCTTAATATGTAAAACAAGAGGGTGTCG
This sequence comes from Magallana ariakensis, assembly GCA_020458035.1. Classification (NCBI taxonomy): domain Eukaryota; kingdom Metazoa; phylum Mollusca; class Bivalvia; order Ostreida; family Ostreidae; genus Magallana; species Magallana ariakensis. The sequence goes on from CM035817.1 coordinate 38,306,942, forward strand.
CTAATTAAATGCAGGATTAGAAAGAAGAACACTAAGAGACAATTAAGATCAAAACAAAGCCTTGGAATTTGTATCTACATGGCGTTAATAAAGATCACTTATTAAAAGAAATTCATCTGAAATTGAAAAACTTATCGTAATAACAACAGAAGATTAAAGTTGGAAATTCCAAGATAAAAGTTGGAAAATCCAACTTTAAAGTTGGAAAAATCAACTTTAAAGTTGGAAATTCCAAGATTAATGTTTGAAATTCCAACTTTAATCTTGGAAAATCCAACTTTAAAGTTGGAAAATTAACTTTAAAGTTTTAAAAATCAACTTTAAAGTTGGAAAATCCAACTATAAAGTTGGAAAAATCAACTTTACAGTTGGAAATTTCAAGATTAAAGTTGGAAATTCCAAGATTAAAGTTGGAAATTCCAATTTTACAGTTGGAATTTTAAAGAAAAAAAAAATTACAATGTGGCACTAATACGCTTCCGTACTTTGAGTCTACCTTTGATTTTTAGATACAGGAAGGAGGCTAAGTAGTTAACGAATTCACATAGAACAACCATAAGATTTAGAAATAATTTATTAAGCTGTTAACTTTTGTTTTGTAAAGAAAATTTCCATATATATTTTAGCGCTAAAATTTGGAAATTTTCTTATATATTTATACAGAGTTCAATATAGTCTAAAAATGGCCTTACCATCCTGACCTCTTAAACAGCGGATCTTGAAAATGTGCATGTCATTAACGCAAGAAAAGGCATAATTAAGTATAAATAAGTAAGAATAATACTGGTAAAATATCGCTTTTATTATATTTGATAAGCAAACGTTATATACATTTTAGATATTAGAGAATATTCTAGGTGAAAGAAATAGGTTCAACTTTTTATGTTTTTCATTAAGCAATGTAAATAGCATCTGATAAAACTGTTGATGAGTTGACAGTTTTGGAGCGAAATATCGATTCCAAGTGGTGTTTCCATAATAAATTGACGCTGTGGTCAAAAGTTTAGTGGGAGTTGAAAGTCCTCCACAAAAAGATACACACTGATGTGAGAGAGAGAGAGAGAGAGAGAGAGAGAGAGAGAGAGAGAGAGAGAGACCTTTTTCATTGTATTGAAAAATCAATTAAGCGATTTTGTATTTTAAGATTTGCTTCAAATATTAAGCTGCAAATCTGAGAACTGTCAAAACAAGAGCATTGATACCATTGATACCAGAAGGAAATAAATATCTATTGCACTGGCGAGAAAAAAAAAACAATTTTATAATGCACTTTCGCCCTTTCCCTGCGCGCCGAAGCACTGTCACAAATATTGTCATTATTGGATAATTGGAAATATTTCCTTGATTGTTCGGATCCCCGATTTCATTGTTCATTTAGGCTATTCCGCAAGTATTTTGCGAGTGTGATCCACAGTTCACTTAGAACCAATCAACTCCGTACGCAGATGTCTTGTTGGGAGATACTACAATAGGCATATCCGGCGAATTACCGACATCAAGCTTAAACTGAGATATTGAGAATTAGAAACTTGATTAAAAACATGCTTGAATTGAACCAACTGCATCTAACCTAAATTAGTTTTCTCAGACGCAAGTACAGGAAAAGTACATGTAGCTTTGAACCATTACTTGGATGTAAGTTAGATACCGATTACATGTATACAACATAGCAATACTTGACTTTTTAACATTTTCACAAAGAGTCGATACCTACAACTAAAATTGTAGATATGTTAAAATTGTGTGTTTGTGTGTGTGTGTGGGGGGGGGGGGGTGGTCAACTGCAGTTTGGTGAAAATTTACCGAAATTCTTTAAGTCATTCTATCTAATTTTCTATTTAATTACGACTATAAAACTGGAACCAACCTTGGGTAATGGTAAATCTTAGTCTATCTTCATATGAATAATAAAGTGAGGTTAATGCCCGTATACAGAAAGACGACTTAATACTACACACACACATTGCAATTCCACCCCTTCTATCATCGACACATATTTGCACCCCCAAGGCAAAATGTCTCGAACATTAAGGTATATAAAAGACTCTTGGGAAAATCTAGAATGCACATTTGCCAAAGGATATAAATTGGTGCACGACCAGGGAAATTCTCTGAGAATATTATTTGAGTTTTTTAAACGCAATGTAATAAAACACTTCAAAATTTGATACCACTTATATACAAGCTTGCACCATTTTCACCGCGTTACGTAAATCAAATCTTTTTTTGAGACTTTCATTATGATTTCATTCATTCATTTTTAATTTACTCGTAGTTTTAAAGCCCATCAGTATTCACATACATTACGCATTTTTATCAAAACCATATAATATGGCGAAAAGTTTACAGTACGTAGATGTCAATATACATGTACTAATACATACAGTAGTTGCATTTTCAGGGAAGCTGCAGGTCTGTAGCCCCCGGTTTAAAAAAAAGATCAGATTGACGACCTGGTCCCAAACGTTTGGGAAAAATATACAAGTAGTCAATGTGACACTCATAATCTTCCCTACCTTATATATATAAAACTTATTACAAAAGTTATCTACAGTACAATTTTGTAAACTTCTATCCAGATATGATTCTCATTGGTTTATTTCTTAAATCTATGACCAACCATTTACAACAACATTTAAAATACGCATTGTACAAACATATGTACTCAGCAGATATAAGATCAGTGTGCATTTTCTAAGTAATTGGTTTAATGTTTTTGAAGCACAATCATGTCTGAAACAAAATGTTTAATAGCTGGAATTAAACATACTTTTCTTAGTTTCGTGTTTCTAAAAAAAATCATAAATCACTAAATTAGTCTAACCATAAACATGGCTGCCAAAATATCAGAGATCAATCAAAACAGAATTCTTAAAGTGTTCCTTTTTACAAGCACGATATTTGGAAAAATTTGAATCTTCGCCATGCATATTTTGTTTTCATTCTTAATTGCCTGATGTGACTTTGGTTCCCCGATAATGTTTTGATAATGAACCGTTTTCCATGCTGGGGCCTATCTGGACCATTAAGATGCAAACTGTCTTGTACATGAGGCGCCTTATATTATATTTCCATATCTGCAAGTCAACAATCGTCTGCCAGAACCACCACGCTCTGTTTCCATCAAAATGATGTCATATACGTATTACATATCGGCCTATCAACAATGTTTGGTGCAAATCGAAGAGATGCAGTACAGTCTGGTTAACCCAAAATTCTCTATGAAGATTGTTTTTTAAGAGAGCAGAAATGACGTTGTTTTCCTGAAAAAAAAAGAAAAGAAATATATACAGTAGTACATGCATCTTGATGCACTTTTACACAAAGTTTTTAGTGGGCGGTTTAAGCATGTTATTACATTTCAACCATTTCTTCTTAACCTTTTCATGACACATCAGTGTTCTGAATTTCTTAAGTAATATAACGAGGGATAACGTATAGTAATAACTATAACAAAGGTCCATACCAGTTTTCTTATAATGTATGTGGGATTCAGAACTATAACTAAAGTTACTTTACAGCACTTTGCATATTCAGCCATCTCTGAACTTTCATTATTGATGATCGGATTAAAAAACCGAAAGATGTTACGGAATCTAATTGTTTCACGCATTATCTCGATAAACGCCCCCAAAATAAAACAACCCAAAACCCTCTAAGTTATATAACAGAGACAAGAGAGAACCAAAGAAATGTTTTAGTGGAAGACCACAAATAATGGATATCCCTAAAAGAAATGGATGGATCTGATATTGATTAGGAACAGATTTTGACGTTTGGGTAATGATGAAAACGATGCCCCAATGACTATAAATCCCTGCCTTGTACCATAAAAAGGAAAGAAACAATGTCTAGTTTAAGGTTTTTATCGTGCCTGTCACGATATTTCAATCCTAGGTTTCCCTTATTTTTTTCGGTTTTTTTAGGTTGAAGAATGGATTTGTCGAAATTTAGTGTTTTAAAAGAAAAACGAAATGAATACAAATGACATTCACGCAAAGATCCTTGAATTTTAGGAGAATAACACTTTCATAAAGAATGTTTGATGACGAGGAATCGGTACGATAAATGGAAGCCATTATTCAATATGACTGTTATACATATACATAGAACATCACATAAAATTACATAAAACAATAATGGTATGTATTTTCACATTTCTTTACATTTCTCTTGTGGTTGGACCCACAACAATTTTTTCCAAAAACCCCTTACAATATTTGTTACCATGGCCCGAGCAAGGATTTGGACCTGAAGTGAACCATCATTATTGCATTGCCAGTTGGGCCGTCGGCGCCATCAATAAATCCGATTTTCCTCTTCATGCATCAAGAAATTAATCGTTCAGTAACATCTCTGCTTCCTACAGGAACACTTTAGTTATCAGCCATTTCTAAATGGTATACTGCGAGAAACCAATTTTACACCAGAGTGCTTGCTAAAATAGTTACACTCTCAGCCGTCGCCTTACTCTTGCCTTGATCATTTAAATTATTTTCCCGCTAAAACTGCAAGTTTTTATAATAAAAGATAAATAAAGACAAATGCCATGTCAAATGAAAAAAAAAGCCAAAACAAATAAAAACAACCAAGTTGTTACATCAAGATTTCCTTAAATTGGTTCGTGGCTTGTGTCTGACACCATTACATTAAACTTGTGCATGATTAAAGTTACATTGGACCAAAAGACAAAATTTTAAACAGTTTATTTGCTGTGCTTAATTATTGATGTTGTTTCTTTTTCTTTTAAATGATGACTGCACTTAGCGCCGGGTCAAGTTTGGGTCTTTTTCGGTCGCTTCTGTTGCGTTTATTTCTTAACCTAATATCACTTTTGTTTATTCTATTAAAGAGCCTTGTAAATTTCCAACAAAAATTAAAGATTTTAGACTGTGATACAATAAACTTATTCTATGTTTTTCTCCTTACAACTTTCGAAAAAAAAAGAATTTTCGTTTATCTGCCCTTGATCGAACATAAGCTTGGTATTAATATGCATGAGAGGTGGGGCTGGCATTATCAGAATGTTACTAAAATTAGACTAGCATGAATAACAAAAATGCCATGTATAAAAAATTATGTGATCATTCTTTCACCATAGTCACTTCTATTCTATATGGTATACTATTTACTATGGTTTCAACGATAAAACCACGCCCATGTAAGCACAGAAGACTTTAAATCAATGCTTGAAAACTTTACGTGTTCGAAAACATTGTCCAAGATAGCACATAATATGCTACATTACACGCCACTTGAATTTTGTATTCACAAAGTTACCTGAGGTGAGAAATCACGAAATGAATTATAATATTCAACATGTATCAACCCTTGGTTACAACAGAGAAAGCGAACGTAAGAAGAAGTAGTTTTTTTTTCTCATTTAAACCATGAACGCATGTTTGTCTATTAATCTCCCTTTAACACAACTTAGATAATGCAAATATACAACTATTGTTAAACGGAGAACAACAGACAAACATGCGCTGACTATGTATGAAGTGAGTATAAAAGGGGGCGTCCCCATTATCGTATGGAGATTCAAGAAATCGTGATGACTCCCATGCGCGGACACAATGAGACAACAAGAAAATACAGCGCAACTCATAGACAAGGAAGTTGCCAAAAAAAAAAAAAATAAATAAATAAATAAAATAAAGACGATAACTATTTCAATAGAATATGTTTTAATGTACATGTACCATTGTGCATGTATTTCATGTCTTCAGAAAACTAACAAACTAAAATGGAACATGCAAAATGAAACATGAAATTTGTTTACTCAAACTGTTTAAATTTCCATGTGCAAATTAGACATATACATTATTGAGAAAATTCTAATAATCCTGAGAAAATACCAAACCTTCCTCCATTCAGATTATGAATATGACAGCGACTAGGGGCGAAAATCTAATAAAGAACGAAACCACGCGCCCCAAAAATACAAATTGAAGTCTTCTATTTCAGACTGCCATATCTGATCAGGGGTGTTTTGTATAAGGGACAATTTTTTATCTTTAAGGAAAAGTCCTTGATTTGCATGTGAACTTTCCCGTTGATTATACAAAACATTGATTTTAACACAGATAATGGAGTATTATTAATTCGGAGTGGCATCACAAGGGTTTCTGTGAGAGGGTTCATGCGTGGTCACTGCCACAGCTTTCTTCATTAAGACATAACTAGAAGAAATGGAAAAAGCTTGTCTCGGTGAGAATTAGTGTCGCTCTGAAGACGTTTCTTGACAATAAAGAAAAAGATCTGAATGCCTAATTCAAACAGAATTAGGAAATCGGCTATCCAGAAACATACAAAATTGGTTGCGTATAATTCCAAATACATTTTTTTACTGACCCCTTTCAAGAAAAGGAACACAATTTCTGCATTATTTAAATTAATATTCATCACACCAACTACCTCTAATTACATGTAAGTGTTGTTTAACGCTATTTTCTGCTCTGATAGACTTTGGGGCATATGAACAGACACGACATTTTCCAGACCTTTAGAAACAGTTTTCTATTTTGAAAACACCTTGTTTTAAAGATCTTCAACTTCTTGTTCTATAAAAGCTATTTTGTTTGAATATTCTGTTAATCCTAATAATTGTTTAAGCCATTTTAATTAGATGAAATATATTGCCCAAAAAATATATTTTTAATCAATCAGTCCTGTGAAAACGTGAAGGAATTTATACTAGTATTACTCATAAGAAAACATTTTCATGGGTAACTTTATTTATATATATTTTTTTGGTCTAAGTATACAGAACATACATTTACAACGTACAATAAATTTTTAAACCTGAACTTGTGTTAAAATACTTGGACATTTAGAATTGGTGTTTCTTGTCGTGAAAAATATGACCTTTTGTAAATCAATTAAAACCTTTGTCGGTCTTTGATAAGACAAAGCTATGAAGATTCTCTTTCAAACCATCGGAGAATGTTTGGCTTATTCTAAGCTAAATTCTTATCTTGTTTGACCACACGAAGTAAGAACAGCAAAGGTTCCCTCAGAAATAAGACTTAATTGACAAAGCGACGAAAAGCATCCCTCTCCTTGTGTGAAATGCCAAGATAAAATGCCAGAAAACAAAAATCAATAAAGTTTTAATCAAATATTTATCAACAACAGTGGCAGTTTGGGGGATATCAATTTTAACAGGGTCAAACAGTGCCGGAGACAATCAATTTAATCAAGAAAGCGTTAATATTTAATGCAAAATGGCATTAGTACCAGAGTATTGTCTGTATTTAAAACCACACTAAAATTCTAAGTCGATCCAGAGTGACTTAGTCCAGTGTGGGAATTGAAAATAAATTGTGCGATTGAAAAAGACCGATTTCTTTATATTCTTATTGGATACATTGTACACCCATTTTCAAATTCAGTTTTACTAAATCATTGAACGCAAAAGAATGACCCAATCGGCATTCACGTGAACATTGTTCTCTCTTGTTCGAGAAGTCGCGTTGGTTGCTTTTTGATGACGTGTTTGTCTCTCTTCCAGAGACCTGAGTAGAAAAAGAAACCGTTAAATCAAGTCTGCTTAATCTCAAAAGACCAGTATAGTGCAATTCTAGGTTCATCTTGTTTTTCTCTCCCTTACTTTCCACTTACTTTCCTTTCTTAAGTTGATAGATTTCTGATTTTTTTTCTGTTTATGCATTGCTACAGACAAATTGATCAATCTCATACAGTGTATATATGCATTATAAGATTTTTCCTTCGCACCAACCTAAAAACCCCAAAATTGTGTTTTACTGCAAAGGATGGAGTGCATCGTTGATAACCTCAAGCGTATGGAAAACAAAAATCCAATCTCTTCTCGATGAAAGTGTGATATGGTTAGACTCAATTGCAAAACTGTAAAAAAATAAATAAAATCATTTTTGGATGTATGTTGTATATTCTGTTTAAGAGAGTTTAAAAACAATGGTAAGAAGTAACACGAGTACGGAGAGGGCTAAATAACAAATAATTATTATTCATAATTTGTTCCTTGCAACGGTTTGGGCCTTAGTTAACTCACATCTTTGATCACTTCTGTTGTTTCACTCATGGATGGTACAAAGTTGAACTTAAAAAACGTGAGCAAATTTGAAAGACAAGCGATAAAGAGAGAGACAAAAACTCAATGTTTTTTGTATCTTCGACGTCGTGATATTTAATAATAGAGGTTCATGAGATAGAGTAATAAAACTCGTCAATTTCGCATATTTTCTTGTATTTTTGGGGGGTAAAATTAATAACATTTCTTCTTTGTCCCAGATCTGAATGCCTGGGTTACAATGTCATGAGACAAGAATCATAAAAGTCTATTTGTTTCAAAGCATTATTGAATTGGGCCACATCTCCAGTTTTATATTTCACAGGTTCCGAAGGCATGGAGATGGGGATTTGTTGGTAGGCGTTCTATCCCATTTCTATCGATTTGTTATGTAATTCAATATGATGTTGCATATTTAAAGTAGTGCAAGAACTTTTATGAGCGAAAAGTCGAGGAACACTTGGGAACATGGTACAATCGATTGGGTTTTGAAATAAAAACACAGCATTAAGTTATCATTATTATTGCTTGAATATGCAAGGCAATGGTGCTTGTCAGACCAGTTGTAGATAGCAGGCATCCAATTCACATAAAATTACTGATTCTACTATCAAAAGGTGCATTTATGTGCCCTATTGGTGCAATTTGAGACGACGGTGAAAATTGAATTTAAAAAAAAAACGTGTGAAGGAAAAGGGTTTACGCAGAGTTTGCCTAAAGTTTAATTCCATTCACTTCACATGAATAAATCTAATGTTATCGCATCCAATATTCAGACGATTATAAAAAATGATAGTTATGGGATATTGGAATTTTGCTCAAGTACCAAAGCCTGACTTTGAAAATCGGTGTTAACAAATCACTTCGACATATTACACTAGGTTGTAATATTAGAAATACTGTGATATTAGAAATACAATGACTGTGATGTAATACACACATTACAACAACAATAAAAGCCAAAGAAGAAATAAGAAAAAAAGGAAAAATAAGATGACAATGATCAAGCAAAATCAAGACAAAGATAAATGGAAAAACGATTAGGAAAAACAAACAAACAATAAAGCATTCAAATAACTATGATTTCTGTGGTCCGTTGACAAAATACATGTTAGTTACACCATATATACAGGTTGTTTGGTCCAGTTTAATAAATAATAGTTTAAAAGAAAAAAAATTCGCGGTCTTGCAGTCAAATTAATATTGTTTTTCACAATGCTTTTTTAAAGTTTGTTCAAAGCACCGTGTAAAGCAAGACATATAGTGAAAATTTTAGACAAATGTATGTGTACTCCCGTTTGGTTATAAAATGTAATGAAATACATTCTTAATGAATATACTTATTAACATATTTGATATTCAAATATATGCAATATCATGTAAAATATGGATATTTGATTTTTCTGCCAGAACAGCCTACAACGGGTTCCAGCAAACTCATCAAGCAATAATTCGTAGCAAAATAATATATGGATAATATTAGTACTGAACATTGCATTTATGTCAAACTTTTAATTTTTTGCCCATTTTGTAACGTCTTTGTATTTAATTTCTATATTACGTCATGTAAAAGTTTATTAACATCATATCAGTCATATTTCTCCCAAACATCTACACGAAACTGATGGTTATCGTCACTCTAGTATCATAAATGTGGTTGTAAACATTGTGTTCTTTTCTTCAAATATAGCGTTCAACTCGTTGTCTAAAAAGCCTTTACAGATGAATCAATAGATAATTTGACATTATTAATGACACTAACCAGCTTCAAGGTCAATATGCGCAAGGACTTTCTGGGAGAGTGATCATAAACTGTCTGTAAAGCAAGAAAGGGTGTTATCACGGGGAACCAGTTCTTCTTAATTGCCAGAAGATGGCGAGGCCTAGGATATCACATCTTCATGAAAAAAAATACAAACCATAAATATTCTTTAACCATGATGTAAAACTTTCCTATAATGTTTTCTAAATTATTTGTATTTATAGAAGCGTTTGAATGCAAAGCATCTATTTTACCAAAACACGACTTGCTTACTATGCACATTTAAATTCATCTACTATGGTAAATGTCTTAAGAAGATTCATATAAATTTAGCGTTGTTCACCTTCAATTAATCATTATGCTAATTGAAATGAATTTTTAACACTACTGTGGTTTCATTAATATTCAAGGGTATCAATTTTCGTGGATAAAGTGAAAATCACATTTTCAAGGATATGTAAATTCGTGGCCAATGACCCTATCAATACAAAATGTTAATAGAAATTGCACTTCAATGAACATTTAATTTCATGGATCAACTTAATAACGAACTCCACGAAAATTGGTATTCCACGAATATTGATGAAACCACAGTATTATCCTTTTTTTTAAAAGTTAGAATTGTTAGAATTGTCGTATTTGACTGTTAGTTATTCGGTGTTCAATCTCCCAATTATACGTTTTTTGTGTTTTTCATTAATAATTTACTTTCAGTTCCTCCACATTCAAACTATACCAATATACGAACATATTGAAATTGAAACTCAACAACATACGTTTAAGGTGACTCCAGTGGCTTTCCTGTCCGATTCTTATTTAGACAGCGTGATAAATTTCCGGTTATAGCTTTGGGCATATCAATGATTATTTAAGATGTCATGTATTTGATTTAAAGTATATTGTACAGCTGTGGGTCTGTGGCTTTAGTACACATATATAACTCATATTTTTCAAAAGGAAAGTAAAACCATAAATATATATATAAAAAAACTTGCAAAATTACTTGTCGGAAAGGGAGTGGTACTACTGGACTAAATTCTACGGTTTGCAAGCTAGGATTAACATTTTAATATGTATAATACATTTTGAATGAGTATACTTTTAAGTGACAGTTAGATTATGACTATTTGGTACATAACAATTGTTCCCAATGTTTGCAACCCCCCCCCCCCAAAAAAAAAAATAACCAAAAAAAAAATCAAAACCAACTTGTAAAACTATATCCAACAATATCGGGATATACATGTTCAAAAGACTATCAAACAAAAACGAGCTGGTCAATTTTAATAAACTGTGTTTTTTTTAACGAAATTTATAACTCTTAATAAATATTTAAGGAATATAGCATGTAAACAATATAATTTTCAAAAATATGAAATTTTGTTAATATTTTGGATGGTTTTGTCAAGAAAAATTGGATTTTTTTTTTTAAAACAACAATAAGATTTTTTTATTTAATGACTATCATCCTAAATTATAACCTTATATGATGTATTTTTTTTTTGCATAATTGAATATATTATGAGAACACGCTTTATTGAAATTTGGATGTTGAATTTTTGGACCATGCGAGCTCATTTCAGGAAAACAAAAAATGCAAAGGCATAAATATTTTGGCCTTTTTAGAAAGTTGTAAGTTGTTTTTTAAAACTGTTCAAATTCAGAAAAGTTTGGTTTGACACAAAGATGTATAGCGCACTTAATTTACCATTTCGTCTAAAATATAACACTTTTGCAAACATAAGACATTTTCAATATTATACAATATTTAGTCAAAATATATGCAAAGAAACGCAAATTACACAATTACCATGCTCTAAGAGTTTTAATTTTCTTACACGACATCATTAAAATAGTCGGGTTCTGTCAGGGATATATATGAGAATAGTAAGTATGCTATTAAAAATTGTATATTTGACAATTTGAACTACTTTAAACCAAAGAAATCCGATTTAAATTATGTTCTACAGATATTGTAGTACACGATTATATTGAATTAATTTTGGTTTATCGTGGTTTTCGTACTGAAAATTAGACAAATATTTCAACTGGTGACTTTTCTAATACAATCATGTATATAGCCATATATATATATATTTAAAAGACATCCAATGAAAGTGTTACAGGATTGGCCTAGTGGTAACGCGGATGTCTTTTTGATGTTGTGGCCCGTGGATCGATTCCACCAGGTAGGGTTTTTTTTTCATTTAAATGAAGCATGTCAGTAGAATTGTTTAAATTGCATGTATCTAATCGGCTGAATTTTTTCTTCCAATTATATGTTGTTTAAATCAGCCTGAGTATGAGCACATCCACTATAAACAGATCTCTTCAAAAACACTATACACGTATTCTATATACAACTGTACACTTAGATTCATTGCATTTTGCTGGAAGTTATAACGGTTCAGAATACCAACTGACATTATACACTGAGTTCTATAAATTCATTTCTCGATGCAGGTTTCCCGAATTTATGACAAATCAGTTGTTACAGACACCATTATAAAAGCATTATCTATGTTTCAAAAATCATATTGCGACAGGTACCTGAAGCTATACATGTATTCAGTAACAGGTACTTTCCGTCCAGACACAGGTGTAGGCGAAATAATGGGAAAAAAGGCGCTATACCTTTTTCTAAAAGGCTGGGTCTACATAAAGCAATACGTGTATGCTATACTATATTATTATACTTTCATGTTAAATACTGCAATCTGATTGGTTTAGACGCAGTTGACAATCCGTTCTCTCTCCCTCGCACGCTTAGCAACGGGCCGATAGAACGAATTGTTACATGCGCGTTAATTATGCGCGTACGGTTCGCCGTAGAATTCACGTCTTTTCTATATAAAAGCAGTAGAATTTGCTATAAAAATTAAGACATTCAGTATAATAAAATAAATAGTGCCTGTTTGGGAGGGTACCAGTTGAAATTGACACCCCTCGAAAACCATTGTCAACCTCCGCTTCGCGTCGGTTGACAATGGTTTTCTCGGGGTGTCAATTTCAACTGGTACCCTCCCAAACAGGCACTATTTATATATTGGCTTTATACAACATTCTGATATAATAATTCTAAATTTGTGTCATTTACACTAAGGATGTTGCAATATTCGAAATAATATTGAATATTTTATTTGAAATGCATGTTTTAATACATTGTGTACGTAACAACATTAACATGAAATATCCAGGCAGAAATGATATCTTCGCCATATTATTTTACATAGTATTATTATGTGTAACTTTAATTAATAAATATTTATAAGAAATAAGTTATAATTTTTGGATTTATATCGGGATATAAATACGGATTGGTCACGTGATCAAATCCCATAAACTCCGAAGGCTTGCTGTTTTTATTTTTTTTTAATTTTTCTCTGTCATTGTTGCATATCGCAATTTTTAGATAATTTTCAGTTAAACACAAACTGTTGAAAAGCAAAATGTCAAAGTTACATAGATAGCAACGCAATTTGAACTAGACTTTAACGTCTTTTGAAGGGAATCCACTAAAAAAATGTCTTCAAAGGATACTACAAAATGTTAAGAAGCATTAAAAAATTGATGAATTGTATTAAGCAACACGAAAGTGAAGGGTGGGTGTCGGTACACAGAAGCGCTCCGTCAATGTCGTCTTTCATTAGACTTTGTGAATTCATCAGCCATTAGCAAATAGGTTAGATGGTTTCTGTGGACAGTAATGGCGCTTACTTCCTGATAGAGATTTCACTGCCATCTGATCCTTTGATACTGCACGGAATCGCACTACGACTTCTTTGCATGAGAATTTCCGGCCAAAAATTATTCTAACTGTGTCTTTAAAAAAACCACTTCCAAGGTAGATATAGTTAGAGACGTACGACAATTAGATCAAATGGAGATAATTCGCGTTGCTTTACGTCTTTTGCCAGGACACGCGACATTTAAACAGCAAATTGAATAAAAAATGGAAACCAAGAGAAAAGAAAAATTAAATTATACGACAGTAATATCAAATGAAAAATGAAAGAAAAAAGCCACCGTTCATTATGTTAATCATTTGCGGAAGTTAGAAAAGGAAAAATAAATAAAAGGTTGAAAAAGAATCTAAGATATAGCTTACGATGATTATAAATGGTTTATATTTTCCTTAAAAAAAACTACCTCTTTAATGTTATCTTGGGGTCAGGTTCTGCTTTACATGACTAGGGACTGTGGATAGATTTGCCAGGTAGCTGACCACCAGCCTTGTTGTATACATGTATATATGAACCGTCTTATAAAATGGATGAGTGTTCCTGGTCCTTTCTTTTACTTGATTATATTTACATTACACATATTTTTTGCATGTAAAGTGTACTGTGGAAAGCTACTGCAGTTATAACACCTAAACACACACACAGGGTACTGAAAGGTTAAAATGCCGAGTTTTATTATGACGTCACAAACGTTGAACGCTATAAAATGCAACGTCACAAACGAAAATCAAAGTTCACGCTTGTGGCTGTTACAGTGGCTCTTCCATTTATATGAACTTACCCTTTGGATAAAATAGGATTTTTAAGGTATAAATCACATTTGCAGACAAGACAAGAAGTTAAAAAAATGTAAATATAAGCATTGAATCATTATTTTTTGAAAGATATAGTCTCATAACTGCAGCGGTGTGTGCATACAAGTTTTCATAACGCGCTAACGCGCGTTACTCAATTTGTATGCACACACCGAAGCAGTTATGAGACTATATCTTTTAAAAAATAATGATTCAATGCTTAAGTAGCAACAACAACAACAACAACAACAACATAAAAAACAACAACAACTACGACAAAAAATCCAGCAAAGCCTCTAGTTGGCCTCTATACACAAAAGGAACATAGAAATAGTTGTAGCCTAAAAAATAATATGACTGTCCATATTTACATTTGGTGAAACATTTTCTCATCTTGACTGCTTGATTATCAAATTTACAAATGTTGCAGAGAACCAAAAACGTCCTACATGAATTGATAGAAAAGAATCTGTTGAGCCATGATAATCAGCCCTTGGGTTCGTTTGAGAGTGGCATGTAAAACAGAAAACCCATACTAAATGCAAGAATATCTTGTTGACGTCAGTTCATCGCCGTTTGTGAGTAGGCAAATTCCTGTTTTGCTCTATAAATCCCAATGAAAGTTTGAGACCCAAGACGTGTGTATCACAAATCGGCAATATCATTGAATCTGAAGAAAATGGCTTCTCGTCCCTCGAGATTGGAACACTGTTTCGAAAGCCTTTGAGGAGAAAGAAAAAATCGTGACTTGCGTGCAAGATCTCCATCTGTACAAAAGATGCGCTCTTTGCCTCTCATTGTTCGTGTGGCAAGATATTTTAACAGAACTCTTCGAAAAAATCATCCTAGAAGCTTTAAATTTCGCATTGAAGGTAAGAATTTTTGCACATACATCGATCATGGGCAAGATTTGACAGAAATTATTTCTAAACATCAATGTCACATGATGCGATTTCAAAAGATTTTAGCAAAGAAGAAAATAAAAAAGCGACTTTTTATACGACTTTAATACATTTGAATAATAGGAAAACTCGGTATGACCATTTTCCCAAAATACAGTGCGTTGATTTTGTATTGGTAAGCTTTTATAAAGTAAATGAACTAATTTCAACTATTTGAATACTCTTCATTTTAACAGAGAATTCAGTTAGAAATCATTGTGTTTATTTGAGCTTATACAATTTCCTTAATTCATATGTTCGCATAATATATCATCCAACAAAGAAAAGAAATGAACAAATTTTGTCTTCTTGCTTAAGAGGATAATTAGTGATAAAAATCCTAAAGGACCCTTAAAGTGATGGGATGATGAATTTTTTCTCGGATCAATATTGGTAATGAATATACGTTCCTCTTTTAAACCACGGTCTGGCTCTGCGAACTGACGAATTGGCAAGGGCTTAACATCAGCTGCATTGAAGATGGTTGAATA
Source organism: Magallana ariakensis (assembly GCA_020458035.1). NCBI lineage: Eukaryota > Metazoa > Mollusca > Bivalvia > Ostreida > Ostreidae > Magallana > Magallana ariakensis. The sequence goes on from CM035817.1 coordinate 38,322,726, forward strand.
AAAGAAAGATAAATCTGAATGCCGAAGAGATAAAAATCCGGCAGCCTAATTCTAGGATATATGGTACTTTTGTCTGTTTTATCTGGTCTCTTTAATTAAAGTAGTGGTCGTTGGACAGGGGATGAGATTCCTAATAATAACGCCACAGTTTTCATTAGTAGTACATGTATTTTATTTATCCGATACTATCACTTTGTCACTCAAGTTGTTTGAGAGACGCCTGTAAAATAGAGTTGAAAATGTTTAAAAACTTTAAGGTCACATTATTTTGAAACCGCATCTTTCAGACCAGAAGATAAAATCAGGATTGTCTAGTCCCTATCAACTCAAGGTACCCCCCCCCAAAAAAAATACCCAAATATATATTTACGCGACTATGATATTAAAGCATATTTTACCCTTTTATTCCCAGTAAACTTTAACCCTGTTACCTTTTCTTATAACATTGTTGTCATGATTGTGCTACATGTTTATGAATGTTGTTGGAAGTATTGGAGCTGTTTTGCAATGTTGCAATGCAAAGCCAGCGGTAAGGTGACTACTCAACAGTTGATTTACTTTTTCGAATTCCATATATTATTTGCTGCAACTTAAGAATCGATTTGAACATACATTTTAAGTCAAAGAATATATTATTTGCCTGCACTTATGTAAACTTGGAAATTGAAATGAAACACTAATACTAATGAGTTCTTAAATAAACAAATATACAGAATGAATGTTACTTAAAATTTAGATACATTTGAATCTTAAAGTTTAAATAGTAAAAACAAATCTAGCGCCAAATTGAGACATTTCGGTAACTGCCATTTTAGTACTGTTAGCTTCTTGTATTCTGTTGCCTAAAACATCATATACTTAAAGGAAAAAAACCCCGAGAAATATCAGCCACCCCCGCCCTTCGATAAAGCTGTGATTTACATGAAACAGACTACTGCACCAAGCCACTATTAGTTTATTACATTTATTTCACCAAATTCATATTTCGGCTTCCGTGCAAGTCATGTTCAGGCTAAAAAATTAAAATGAATGTGTTGCACATAACAAATAATGATAAGACTTTAACTAACTAAGACATGTTATAAATAAAACATTTGTACAGAAATTGAAAATAATTTTCGTATTTAGAACTACAATGTACATTAAATGTGTGTGTCTGTAAAGCAAAGAATTCAGATAATTTAGAATTTATTCATATTTAGAAACTCAAAGGAAGTAATCACTATTCAACCAATAACTAATACAATGCAAAGTGATAAATTAAGTTACGATTTGTCTGAACACTAACCCACACAGCTTTGTGTTTTTGTTTCTAAAACGTCATTGGCAAATCCAATGATTTGATATATTCAATTTTGTAACAGGAGTCAAAATGTGTTTTGATAGAGATACACAACAGGAGTATAGCTGACCCAAATTTTCCCCAGGGTCTGATGATCTGAAGCCAAAATACATTTGATATCCTTGCTTTGACGTAAACTGAAATACAGCTCTGTGAACAAAGTAATTATACGAACAGCTCCAGCCAAACAACGTGATACGGGTGACCTCAGAGGATGTTCCGCAGTCTATGAATCAAAATGGTGTCAATGAAGTCTCGCGAGAACTCTTCGAATTATGTAATTCTTTTCCCGCACCATCTCTCTTCCGTTCTTCTGTTATTATGACTTTGGAATTTATTTGGTCTCTGTTTGCCCTTAACTTTGATCTTTTTATCTATTTCATTTGAGAGTCCACTTTCATTGTTCCGCGATAAAACAACAAGATGACGTAAACTGATTGCGGTAATTCTAAAGACACCAAAAGAATCACAAATCAGCCACTATGGATGATAATTTCGGGCTCCATTTCATTTTCATCTTCTCTCTGCTCAATGCTTTTTCGATTTCATCGGGCCTTTAATAGGCATCATCCAAGTACTTTAACTATAATCCCTGACATTAGTCACCGTGTAAAAAAAATCTTCATTAGTGTCGATAACAGTGGTTCAATCAGTTGCATTACTGTTGTGTGTTATCGACGTAGGGGAAAACTCGCATCATGTTAAAACTAAAGTAATAGTTGATGTTTTCATCAGAGAAAACAGGGATCCAAACAATTCAGATAGTACATTTTGAAAAGTTTGGTCTCTTAGAGGTTTGAAAGACCCCTAAGGACTGAGCTTTTTACACTTCTAAATCAGAACAATTTGATAAAGCTATAGCAATCATCCCACACAGTTGACCGAGCTTTAAATCTGTTTTACAGATTCCAGTGATATTATTCTCCACACTACTTTGCTACACTAAACCTCAAATTTTTAAAATATTTATTAGAATTGAAATATTTTTATTGACTATAGTAATCTTCTGGAATATTATCCTTCCCAATATACTTTATTTTATCAAATAAAATATACAATATGGCTATTTTTATTGTTGCTTTTTTTTAATTTGGTAAAATAAAGTATACTAAAAATGACAATATATTTGTATGTAGAACATGTTCCAGAGCAGTTTTAGAGGGGACGTCTATGAGTATTGAAACCTTACGGTTCTAACCTGTTTTCTGTCAAAGAGATCCTTCTAGGTCCAGATTGTGCACTATCTCAAATTAACCACAAATTTCCCGTGCTTAATTTTCACCAGGGATGGTCTCAATCTATTGAGTATGATGATTTTAGTAGATTTAATTAGCGTGACATCAATAATTGATATTTCCCAGGTGCCATTTGGCAGAGATATCAAGATTAAAGAATGCTTAATTATGATTGGAAGAAAAATCAATTCAACTTTGCAAGTTAGAATATTAAAACGTAATCATTACATATAAAAATACTTCAAGACATCTTTACAGAAATAACATTTCCTTCCAAATCTCTTTTGATCTTAGTATTATTGATGTGGACATCCGTTTCTAATAATGTATATTTTTACCTCTTTATATGTTATCAAAGAATTCATAATGTTAAAGTGAATAAAATAGTATTTTTATTTCATTTAATTACATGAGAACAACTTTTTAAATATGAGAATGACAGATTTAATCTCCATGAAAAAGTTAATGTATGGACATAATCAGATATTTTTGGACTGAAACATACAGATTTTTGGAAAGATAGAAAATATTATTTTTCGCAATAAAAGCATTTATTTATATAAAGTATTTTAAACTTGTAATAAAACTGATATTTAATTAAGATTTATATAGAAAATGCCATGACACGATTCCATGAATTTATATGACTTTTTGTATCATTTTTATACATTGATAAAAATGGGACTGCATACCAATGTTTAATTATATCTTCTTACTAATGCAGTAATGGAATTCTAAAAAAAGAATAATAATTTTTAAAGTACTAAAATGTAATCCGATTTTGTAGCATCATAGCACATTAATGAGGCAAATATATTGATATTATTTTCTAACGTGTCGTCATATCTTTCATACCCCCCCCCCCAAAAAAAAAAAATAAAAATAAAAATACTTATCTTCATTAGGATTGAAATCAAAACATTTCTCCTAGAAAGGCTTCATCTGTCGTTTGACTAATCAGTCAGCAATCGTAATAGCATACATGTTTATGTCAAACAAAAGACCAATTATTTGAAAAAATGACCAAGGAGCACGATATCTGACAGATGTTGGAGGTTATTCGGGTTAATTCAGACTCGCTTTGAGCTGTCTGCAAAATAATAGGTGGGGGTTTGTCATGCATAAGCAATTTTATATTGTCTTCCTGCGGTGAGAATGGGTTATTGGTCTCGGCTAGTTATTTCGTTTCGCAGTAAAACGTACTTTCTCCTTCAGTACTTTACGCACGCCATATTGTTCATCGACAGAGAAAATGATAATTTTTGAAACCAACACATTCAGTATGCGGTATCAGCAATTTAAGTATTTGGGGAGCAATATGGAGAGCGTATGACAAACACGCCAACCAATTCTCGTTTTCAAACAATATTCTTGCATTGCTCTGATTTTTATACATAAGCATTATTATACTCTATATTAAAATATTATAATACTTTCCCGATAATGACGCCTTTACAGTGTAATTTGTTTAACATTACATGTGTCCACGAACTTTTTGGACAACCCTCGTAATTTAGAATTTTATTCATAGAGAGTTTACGAGGTTAATTTACGATAAAGTTTTCTTTGTTGTACACGAATGCATAAATGTAACCAACCAAGAGTTGTCCACATAGACATTGCATTGGTTTCAATAAAGTGACAACAGTCAAAATGTTATCATTTTGACAACATTGATGAAAACATTTAGAATTTTATGTCAAGAATACTATTAGATATGATATCGTAATTATGTTCTAAGAGTTACTGAAGTAATAAGTAAACGCAAATGTTTTGGAGCCACCGTATTCAAACATAATTCCCCAAATGATTTTATAGAGGTTTGATTGAAGTGTCTGCGCTGGATCTAAAAGGTACAAACATAATTACATTTTGCAAACTTCAATTATGTTCTGAATTCCTCTGTAAAGATAAAGGCCACAGCACGCAGTTTCAAGTCAAATTTGATTATGACATTTGTTTTTAAAATAAGAAGAATTTTCAAAGTGCATTTACAGTCAAGATTTGATAAAAAAAAATTCTTTGACTGAGTAAAAACAAGATATCTGTGAGCCAATGCTCACTAGTGATACCCCCGCTCTGATGTGAATATGCAAAATAAGCAAAGTCGACATTTAACAGAAAGCTGGCATCCGATTGGTACAGAAATATATCCCACAATATGGCATGCCTAAACAAATAGTGTGTTAAAATTTCAAGCATCTGCGATAAATAGCTGCTGAGAAATCTTTGAGGAAAATTTGTTTGAAAATTTTGGCTAAAAATAAACAAAGTACTCATTTAACAGGAAGTTGACGTCCGATTGGTACAAAAATATATCCCACGATATGGCATGCCTTAACAAACACTGTGTAAAAATTTCAAGCATCTGCGATAATTAGTTGCTGAGAAATCTTTGACGGAAATTTGTTTGAAAATTTTGGCTAAAAATAAACAAAGTCGTCATTTAACAGGAAGTTGACGTCTGATTGGTACAAAAATATATCCCACGATATGGCATGCCTATACAAATACTGTGTAAAAATTTCAAGCATCTGCGATAAATAGTTGCTGAGAAATCTTTGACGAAAATTTGTTTGAAAATTTTGGTTAAAAAATAAGCAAATTCGTCATTTAACAGGAAGTTGACGTCCGATTGGTACAAAAATATATCCCACGATATGGCATGCCCTAACAAACACTGTGTAAAAATTTCAAGCATCTGCGGTAAATAGTTGCTGAGATAAATGCGACAGAAATTTTTGTTACGGACGGACAGACAGACGGACGGACGGACGGACAGACAGACGGACAGACAGACACACAAGGGTAAAACAGTATACCCCCTCTCCTTCGGAGCGGGGGTATAAATATGGCATAAAACTATCTTGATTTGTGGGCTACAGAATACAGGTCATGTTGTGACAAATCTATATAGGGAAATGACTGCGGTGAATGAGGATTCAATAAGATATTAATTAACTTATATAAGATACTTTAATCTTAATGAACTTTCTAGAAAGCATTCGATTAAAATACTGTATTCAATCAACAAGCAGGCTGTTTAGCTTAAAAAAATAAACACTTTAATTATGCTCTTGGAAATCTAAAAGAGACATTCATAAATCCAGTTTTGGTAGAGAGACTTTTAAAATCGCCGAACGTTCCAAATTTTAATATCCTTTGTTATATAAAAATATATTTTTTTCTTCCTCTTCCACGGTTTCATAGGAACAATCATCAGGGAGTTTCATACTTGTAGCAAATATTTTCAAAATCTAGACTTGATAATTTCATTAATCTCACAAGGGGAAAAGATAAAAGTTCCACCCAATAAAGATAAAGTTAAAACATTGTTTAACGAATATTGCGTGGGTATGATGTACATGTAGAATACTAGAAAGTCAGTAGCATGATTCTTACAACAGTCGTCAAAATAAAAGTTGCTGACAGCTTCCATTTTTAAGTGGTTCTTCTAAAATGCAAAAACCAACCGAAATTTCTCAACGCACTGCGAATCATGGATTGATTGAATAACAGATTCCAAGTCTCAGTAGTACGAAATAAATTATTGTCTCGTTGCCATGGTTACCTTCCTCGCCCACGCAACCCTGGACTAGCATGGCTTTATGTAAATTAAAAATTCTTTATAACTTATAAAAGTTTCAGTTATTAAGAAAGAGGGTTCTAATTAATTAAAGCAATGTTTCTTCGGTAGAAATCGCGGTCTATACAGACGGTCAATAATTTTCTTGGAAAAACGAAAAAAAGAAGCATAGGGGCACACGCGGTCAAATCCAAATTGGCAGCATTTCTACGACAAGTTACAAGATATTGACAGGGAATGTTGCAGCCGTAGATCAAGTAATTGAGTTAATCAAAAATAATGATGGAATTCCCCAACGGATGATGTGCGAATTAGTGATGGACCGGTACATATAAGGATTCCGTGCAAGACCTTTCTTTGTCGTTCGCGCGTCAAGTCTGCTCGGTTTTATTTGATTTATCAGATAGACTTGAAATCTGTCGATATTCATTTGATACCAAACGGTCATCGTATATTTTGCCAACGAATGGGTCAGTTTTCTGCGAAGATTTTGTTCAACTCTTAATTGCATGCATATCCCTATAAACCAAGACCTAAGAATAACAAGAATAACATCATTGTTCCTAAAGCATAACACACGCAAGAGATGGACCAACCATCATAGTCGTTCCTCCTAAAGGGGATGGGGATTTCCTCGCAACCACGCACTTGTTCACCTCTTGTTTGGAGTAATTTTTTTTGTTTGTCCTGTATTTACAAATCTATTTTGTTTTTGTTCATTTTAAAAACTCGAATATTCCAGATATATGACCACATTGCACTCTCAACAGAGTGGGTTACCTTTTTAAAGTTGATTTTGAACTATATGATTGTTAAATCTCTGGTTCACACGACAGTGAAAATTGTAACACGGAGAAAGTGAGTGTGGTAGTTTTATTCCTGCATTGAACAGCCATGACGTAGATTCTCGGTAAAAGATTCATTGGTCTGAACGGACAAATTTGAAAATAATACCAACGCAAAAATATAATCTCGATTCATAAAATCTGATATTACGCACATTCCAGAACAAACCTGCTTATGATTCATTGTAACATTGTATAATAACGAGCCTTTCTCATGAAATGGCGGGATTTTTATTCTAGGAAGGAAGCTATTCTCGGACACAGACTACATTTCTTTTTTCTCAAACATCGTTTGTCCATTAATCTTTTCTTGACGTTTTCTGGACCAATCAATCCGTCTTGCTTCTCCTCTGGGAGCTTGGAATTATTGATCGTCTGCTCTAGTGCTAGTATTTAACGTGATGGAATTGCAGCGAGGGCTAAAGTCACGTGATAATGGAACCAAAGGAAGTCACGTGACCTTCAAATTTATTGTGTTTTGTATTGATCTTTAACAATTAAAACACCATTATCATACTCGTGCAAAGCCATCGGAAGTAAAATACTCCAAATGCGATCTTTAAAAGTAACAATTTCCTCGACAATTGTCGGCAGTAATCGCCTTACGATAAAATATCACCATTTAGCAAGCCCTAGTGTTTGATTCCAAAGAAACTATTTGCCAAAAACCATTTTCAATGGAAATTAGATAGTAAGTAGTTCAGCAATAACGATGGTTCATAGCCTAGACCATCCAATTAGATGATGAGGACTTCCGATCCAGTCACGAAGCAAAAAGCTTCTTGAAAGCAACAATTTTAGTTTTATTTTAAAGATTGCAATTTCGAAAAACAAATCTGTTGCAATATGAATGGTTAGTGAAGGCTGTTGTGAGATTTGATGCGTACAAAAATGAAAGATTCTCCTTTTGTCAACCGGTTTAAATTACATGTACTTGTATATAGTCACTATAAATTGTAATGCCCCTGGCGAGTAAGCTTTCCTTCTATATGTCTTTATTACAGTTCAATATTATTACGCCTTTGGTTTGGTGTGTTAAGGTAAAATCAAGGACAAGAGTCTGCTTATAAGCACAGAAAAAGGCATATTCTGCCTTGTAGCACCGGAAGAAGAACTCTTCAGTGTGCTGGTGCTCATAACAAGAAAAACAGAAACAAAACTCTCCAAAATCGTCCATTTATCTCCATTGCGGATGACTGGAAAGTATTCTAATTCTTATGTGCTATTGTTTTTTTTTCCCAATGTGCCCTCATACAAAATATTCTCATATAAACAATTCCCACTTACAAATAAAATCCAGAAAAACAACAAACTACATCATATGTTTCACGCTTTATAAACAGAATCTTATTAATTTCTTCAGGACATTTCATACATTTTCTAAAATATTATAATAAAAAAAAATAATGCATATTGCCTATAAGGGTAAAGTATTGTTTACAATTATAACAAGATGTAGATTAATTAGTTATATGAGAAAATCGTCAAGGATTAGGAGAGATTTAATGTTATTTCAAAACAAAATGAACGTTAAATCAATTAACTCTAACAAAAAATGTAATTCATTACCATTTCCCTTAAGTTGTGTTTAATTTTGTCAAATAAAAAGTTTGTCAGTTTGATGTTAGAAACGTGCGATATTTATTTTATTAAAGACCATAAAATTTGCATCAAGAAATAAAAAAAATTATCACGGTAGTAATTATTGTATAATTTCGCCGAAACAAAATCGATTTTTGTTGAAAAGCAGGATCCGTTTATCATAAAAAAAATCCCAACGAAACAGTTCTCATTGAAAATATTTTTGTCGAAATTTAAAAAAAATTCATTCTTGTTATCAAGTAAAAATCGACAGTGTTACTCTAGAATTTAAAACTAAATACATATGTAATACATCCATGGATATAGTAAAATACAAATACAAAGTTGTAATTATTGATGATGATGGTTACACTAATTTGCCATGTCTTTAAAGGAAAATTTTAAAATTATAATTTTAAAATACATGAACACATATATAATAATATAGATATTATAAAATGACTTAAGGATCCTCGACACCCCGTGAGTTCTACTTTTTATACCAGTACGTCACAACATGGCGATTTAAATGCATTGTGAAACAGTTTATATCGCCAATTTTTTATCTATCGTTTTCAAGTCGAACACATGCTAGAAATCAATATCTTAGGTAATTTAGAAGTTCAGGTTTGTATGCAGAACTTTTTACAGGTGTGTGAAGGACCCTTAAATTAAATATATTTATGAACAATAAAGTCGAATGAATTAGACACAGGTTCTAAACCGTATGTCTTCTTGTCAGTCGTAGATATTTGTAAGCAAACAGCATTCAAAAAATAATATTGAATACATGTATCAACATTTGCTGCTATACTACTGAATTTACTGAATGGATGTAAACATTTGTAATATAATATAGTTGTCATTTTGATTTTGAAATTTGCACCAACCAAGTAAAAAAAATTAAAATCAAAATTTGGAACATGACTGTGCCAGCATCAAGAAATGTAAATACAAAAGAACTTAAAATGATTCGAACAGCAAATGGATTGCCCATTCCCATTGTAATCTTGAATTATAAAAGTTACTCTTTTTTAAAACTTTCCATACAAAAGTTTGGCTTTGCAATAAAAATCCAAATCCAAGGAAAAATCAGATGCACATCAATAATAAATATGAAATCAAATATTAAATTATATTTTAAAAATCTAAAGAATGCCTTTGCTGACTTTATATATGCAGAGGATAAAACAGTATGTAAAGTTCCGTTCAATTGTATTCGCCACCAACCCCACCTGACACATGTAATCAAGAAGAGTTTAGAAAGTATCATTATTACATGTAATTACCATTATTATTACAGTATTAATTAATTATACTAATCAGTAGAAAATCATATCAAACTATTTTTCAAATGAAATCATATCAAAGCGGCATTTAAATTAAGCCGTTGACTTCTTAATCCGCAGTCTAATTAATTATTGACAAAGCACCAGATCGAATTGCAAGAAATTCAGAGTTCAGAATATTTAATGTTGCAAATTCGGTTTCTCGGGTGCAAATTGTTTCCTTTTTACCCTTTTTAGGAATGATTTATACTAAAAGCAGTGTCTTTTAAGTTCGACAAAACATGGTTTCCAGTTACACTGGGTTGTCTGTGATGTATAATGCACACCCCAATTATATGACCAAAGAAAACAAGAAAAACCGCGGTGATTCTAATAACCTCCAATAATTACTGTAAGCATGAGTATCTATCCAACATTGAAATTTTACACAACAGATGTTTCTAAACCCTTTTATGCCAGATGGTATGCTACATAATTTCACCCCGAGGGAATGTGAAGCATGTACTAGCTGTATATAAGTTAATAAAATATTTATCCAACCAACGTGTTAATAAAGTGTGAACGGGTGGCCAATCGGCTTATGGGACTCTGCCCGTGTGGACCCAATCGATGGAGATCTACACTAAATCTCCGAAAATTGTCAGAAAACAAGAGAATTATAATTTTTGCCTCGATCTGAATGTCAGTTCTTCTGATATCGATAATTATAAAAAGCAAGGGAGTTGTTGCCTTTCTTTGTAGTTGTTCCGAGATCTTCCCGGGGTATGAAGACTCTCCAAATTTCTCTTCCGTTCTGAATTGGATTCTGGTTCCACATTGTTACACCTGTGTGGTTAAACATAAGGATACATTGTGAATTAATTACATATTTGCAATGCTTCAGAATAAGTTGATTTTCCATTGAACATTGGATTCGAACTTCAAAACCAGAAGACGGTGCTATCAGGACTCTGTTAAGGTAAGCTTCATCCTACGAGAGTAACGAATTTTAAGAAATTATCCCTCTCATTACAACGTTGATGATACGACTTGATGACTCAAAATTCTGAACATTCCGCACAAAGATTTTTCTTGATTATAAATTACGCGACACACGAACCATATGATTCGAATGAACCAGAAATTCCATCCCGGAAGCTGTGACGTCAATATAAAATAATTGATACTGCTTTCCTTCATTTAAAAAAAAATGCATGATCGGCATTTTTTAAAAGAAGAAAATAATTAGTTAAAGTGGTTTTAATTTTGTTTATTTATTTATTGATTATATTCGGCGCTCGTTTCCCATCAATTCTCCTGGGATGAATATGAAATATGTTTTTAAAATTTGCGTTTCATGTTGAATAAAATAATGATGGATTTTTATTCGACTAAAACGCATTGGAAGATATCTGATAAATTGTAGAAGTGCAAATTAGACGTATGTTTCAACCGCAGAGTTTTGGAGACAATCTCGTCCTCAAGAGATCCCAAATCTTTATGCAACTTCATTCAGGCCACTAAAATCCGAATATCGACCCGCTGTGTTCCGGAATCTCAATTGTCATTGGCTGTTTTGCAAATTTCTGCGAACTCGTACAAGGGCAAGACTAAGAATGACTGCCGAGTTTCCGCCGAAGAGATTTTAGTCGTACTGGAAGACCCGTCCGAGTAGGTTCCTCTTGTAAACTAAAAAAGCTGTGGAAGGTGTCGTGCATCAGGAATATCATATTACATGTTTCATCGTATGTGTCGCTTACTATTCTAGAAATAAGAAAAAAAATTGAAAAATATTATTAATGTTTTCATCCTTTAAGAACTGTGGTGTTTAACACGCTAACTTAACATATTTTGATGTTTAAAAACAATTATATATTTTTTTCTTTTGGTTCATTTTTAGGGACACATCTCGATTGCTGATGTTGACAAAAGGTAAGAAGTTTCTATCAATTTTCACTTGCACATTGAGAAGCAGATGAAGATAAAGATGAAAAGAAATGTTGCAAGAGGACATAGTGTAGACATTGTACAAACTATTTTCGTTATGATGATGATGGTTATTTGTTCTGGTTTTCTTCTTGGGTCATTTTAATGTCTATCTTTGACCAGATCGATAGCTGTATCCGAACATTGCGTGCACTTTAATTTTACTTTATGATCCCACCCCAGTGAATAATTAATGGCAAGAAAATCTCAATATCTGAGCTGAATTCGGACGCGAAAAAGACAAGATCACTTGCTCACAGATGTTTTGGAGGCAAAGACAATGGTTCATTAGAGCACGTGCGCTCAATGACTTTTAATTATATTCTCCAAAGCACAAAGAAAGTCCGCCTCAGAGGCCAAAGACCCTGCAGATGGGAACGTTGCCAAGGCGACCAAATTAATGAATATCGATGCCTAGGGTTTACATATAAGAAATTAGCTTCGTATAGCGGGATTTTTGTTGCTGCTGCTAGGATTTTGATTTTGAATCATTCGAAGTCTTTTAAAGTATTTTGAATTAATTTCGTCAGAAGTAGCAGTACCTTGTGAATTCCTTGTGAATTCTATAAATTAGATACTAAAATCAAATCAAATATAAATGATATAATAGCGCCCGTCAAAAAATGTAAACGGTGAATAGGTTTATGCTCTTACTAATGCAATAATAATACCAAACTATATATGTCATTTAATTATGATCATTATTTACTTAGTTTTCAAATACGTACATGTACCTCAGTAGTATATAAAAAAAACTACTGTTTATCTATATAAAATCTCTCAAGAGAAAAAAAAACATTGCAGATCCCTGAAGAAAAATAAAGAAAACATTTGTAAGATACTTGTTTTAAAAATAATTGTTTAAAAAATAACGATCATACAGGAAGTAATATAACAGACTGGGGTTAAGGTTTCCTTTTTATCGTGTTTCATGATCGAAAATTTCACCAAGTTTTCTTCTAATTACGGTAATGGCGCTCGGCGAGGCTTTCTGTGGTAGGCGATTTGTTGGTCATAAAATCCGGCTTACATTGATGGTGCCAATAAATCGCCCCGCATTCTAGTCAGTTATGTGTCTAATAGATAAAGGGGAAATTTTCCAATTTCCGTTATAAATTTCTAATTATTCGTGATATTTCGTTGTTTTATAGTTAATGTCCGATAAAGCTGACATTGGTATATCGCCAATACCCCGATTCACGATGCAATACGAACGAATCAATCCTGTAATTAAAGTGAGTCATCGTCATCACATTTCATTGATAAAGCCTTAAGAGAATCGAATCAAAAAACGTTTGCAGGACACCGACTCTGTGTGACCCCAGGTCATGTCGTCGCAAAAAAAATAATTGCAAAAAAGAAGAAGATATTGACAGTTTGCTGTATGCAATGGTGAAAAAGAACAGTCGGTATTTATATGCATTGTAAGAGATATTAACATGTTAATAATAAAAATATAAGGACTTCTTTTTTACGTGTATATCATTTACACAATTCAGATAAAAAAGTGAAGAGTTATAAGAATTGTGAGATGTATATTTATCTGCCCTCTGTGTCACCGCACAGTGCTGAATGCTATACGTGTCATTAACCTCGATACTCATTAATCGAGCTCCGTCATTAATCCCCCAATCCAATCGCCGCCTTCCATTACTACCGCGGCTTTCATAGGGGTATAAGTCTCTAGCAACTTCCGATTCAGCAATTTTACAAGATCGTATAAGAGCCTTTTCAATGTAGAGTACGTTGGATTCAACAAAGGTTCTCACTACAAGGATAAACTTATTAACTCGCACGAAACTATCTGTCAACGATTTTTTGGATGTTTTCGCCGCAATTTTTTTTTTTACAAATATCAAGCTTATGGAGAGCATGGAAAAATAAGTCGGAGAAAATGCCTATTGGTTTTAATGCAGAAAAATGTTATTAAAAATTCTTTTAAATACACGCATCAATGCCATTTAAGGAACGACTTTACAATGTTTTAAAATATTATCCTCAATTTTACAATTGACAAAGATATACTATTTCATTAAATATACATTATGGGGTTTTAAATATGTTAAAAACACAATAATTCTAATGTAGAGTAGGTCATTGCTTCATGTTGAATAAACATAAATAACAATACGAAGCAAACACCACACTTAAAATAATTTTTTTTCTCAATGCATTAGTACATTTTTGCATAGAGGTTTAAATATTGAATTAATGGTATTAAAGTTTTAACATCATAAGGTGCTTAAAATCGATATTTTGATATATACATGTATATACCGGTTATACATAATTATATAAAGTTGAGAACGAGTCTTTGAAAGAAATGTTGGTAATGTTTCTTTTTATTAACTAAAATGATTACTAGTATTGTTTAAAGCATTTCAGAACACATGCTCCAAAAAATCAACAGTTTTAGACAATTATTACATGTAATACAACGAAGCATGGTTTCATATTCGGAATATTGCTGCATTAAAATTTCTTAGGATGTGATTTATAGAAATCAAAAGAAAGTTAATTTATCAGAAAAATTTGTTTAAGAATTTCAACGGAAAATATTAAAAATCTTGATGTTAAATTTTTGTCATAACCTTCCAAAATATCCACAAAATACCTTAATTTTGAAAATATCTCTTAAACCATATAGTTTACATGCAATATTTTTAACCCCATTCGTAGAGTGATATCTTAGGTTACAGTGTAACAAAAAAAACCCCCCATAATTTTTAACCGCTAATGTATAATCTGCATATGGTATCTTTAACATGTGTACCCCCATATTGCAATTGGTGATATCAAGCTTTACAAGTTATCCATAACAAACTTTGAAAATTGTGATATGCATTAAGAAGGTTACATGTGAATCTTACTAACCTAAAAAAGAACTCATTACAAAATAAGATTAACAAAACATTTTAGAATTGCATACAGAACGCAGAATATCAAGGGACCTGGCACCACCCCACACTTTTCTACAAAATTCATGTTTTTCTTTTTTTTCTTTTACCTCTTGAATTTTTTAACTGCATACTCAATGATATGTGCAAACTAAAACCATTCAACAGATATGTAAATTATGGAAAGTAATTACGGGAAGATTCTAGTTGGTATACACAATTAAAACCGGAAGCGTGAAAGTATGACAGTACCTTAAATGAAACATTTACCCGGAGTATATTCTCTCTGTCTTCCTTTTTCTTTGCTTTATTGCATTTATTGTCCAATACAGATAGAAAAAAGCATTGATATTGTTTATTGAATCGGTAGGAGTTTTGGTAAAAAAAAAAATCCCAGAAAATATAAAATCGCTTTTCTACAGAGCATAGTAACCCAAAGTTATAGGATATAGCTGGCATTATATCTTGTTTCTATCAAATGCGTAGAACAATGCTCATGAGTGGTTTTAAAATTGTATAATACTTGGCTGTGTTACGTAAATAGCGTTTTTGTGCGATCGATCCATGGAAGTAACGAGACAGAGGAGAACAATGAATAAACAATGCAATGCTTTAAGATATAAATAAGCAAATGAGTCAGTTTACCGAATACTGTTGTCTGTGAGATATCCCATGATTAAATTTGAATTCAAACTGACGTCACTGAAGAAATAACGGCATATGAAAATACAAAAAAAAAACCACCAATCAAGCAATCATTTCGTAAGCTCGTAAAGATGTGTTATTCCCATTAGGGTAAAATGGTAACGATGCGCCTTCTCTGACAATTATCTTTTTGCTGGTCTCAAATCGAAAGACAAAACCCTCAAACAAACCTGCTTAAGTAATATTCAACGTAAAGTGAGACCTCCCCTTGCGTGTTGAGATGTGACGCAGGCTGTACATCTATAAGTGGTGTACATGCGGGATAGACCAACAAAGATATTGCATCCTCAACGCCATTATATAATTCGCACCTAACGTCAGTACTGTGACGAAACCTTTTTACTGTAAGTCGTAGAAAATGAGTCTCTTGGCATTCGATAATTCTCTCCATTATAACACTGTGCAATAAAGAAATAAACAACACCAGTGATGACGACGAATAGAATTGGTGTTTGTAATTTCGTGTAATTTTCACCATCGCGAATTCCCATTCCGCGATGACGTAAAAAATGATGGGACGTACCCGCCAATTAAGATCACATTGAACGAGAACAAAAAGTCAACCAGAAATCAATCCCCACAGACAAAATACTGTTAATTAGAGCATTGTGTATGTGCATTATGATATTCTATGTCACTTCAGAATATGAATGGTTTTTGATTAACAGACATACCGGTAGATACTCACAACTTGTGTACACACTGAGGTTGCTGAGATTGTTAAAGGTGAGTTTTTGTTTTTGTGATGCATGAGACCAATGAATTTTGATGGCTGACATTCTGTTTAAATATTTTTTTTTTTAATTTGCACAGAGTTATTTCTTTTGAAATTTTATTCTGGCATTATTTTTACATAATTAGCAAAGATATTTTTTTTTATTTTCATGTATTGTTTACTACGCAATGGTCTTTGAGGCCATTAGGTATATTGTTTTAAAAGTGTTATCAAGCGAGTACCATTGTAGGCATCAATTAATTGTTTAAATTGAAATTTGATACAATGAATACAATTTCTAATTCACAATAGACCAAACCCGTTGACTTTTTGTAAATAATATTAGGTTGAGAAACCGACGTTTTTCGTTGAATCTCCATTTGATGATGTAGCATCTGTTTCTTCTTACTGGATACTTGAAAAATAGAAAATTATAGATTTTGATAGGTATCATAACATATAAAAAGTAAAGCGTTGATTAGTTTCCTGAATTATCTTCAACTTTTATGAAAGACTTGAATTTTGTAGTCAAACTTTTTTCCGAATATATATAAACATGGTATTGCAGTGGCAAAATTTCGAGCCAAGTCCAGTTTAAGTTAAAAAAAACACAACCCCAAAACAACTAAATACTCGTATATAGTCCTTGCAGACTTTTGTTGCCATAGTCCTTTCCTAGCATCACGAGTACCGACTGCTCTGGATCTAGCATAAAACCTTGTCATTCTGCAATCGATACACTCATCGCCAATTTCTATACTACAGCATTCACTTCTTAAAATTCGCTTTAAGATTAAAATAAAGCCTTCCCATTGAGACATTTGTGTCATATCAATGGCAGTATGAATATAAAAGGGAGTTCAGTTCGGGTTTACGTTCTTTGCCTTCGATCTTCGCAAACATTGATCGAAATAATCAATTTGCTCACTGAACTGTTTTAATAGGATTAACACCAAAGTGTCTTTTTTCACTCGTTGCAGAGGTCCATAGGATTTTTACGTTTTATCGGAAGAAACGGTTCTATGAGCTTTATGATCTTATTCAGAGTAAATAAACCGTCATTGATTCAGTAACTAAAGTATCACAGATTTAAAACACTCATCAGAATTTATTTATAATTTAACAATTTTTAATGTATGCGCGTGAGAGATATAAAATCTAATTGTCAAAATGATTTATGTATGGATAAAGTTTTAAGTTATCAAGTGCGATCAAATCAGCAAAAGAAATAATATCTTCTGCTAAAATTGTCTTTATTATGAATTTGATAAAAAAATGTTTAGTATTCTGGACTCAACTCATGAATCTGTAAGCATTCTTTCTTGTAAACACGAGTGTTATGGCCAAGTACTCTGGTTCGCAGCCGGGAACAATAGCATCTAACAGGAAACCTCGAGGTCTCCCGAGAATTATTCGGAACTCAGATTCCATTAAACCTAACGAGGATTCCTTTGGTCGTACTTTGAGATCGATACGAGGGATAAAACGTCTTCATAGCTGAAGGACAGAAACTAGTGATGGTATCAAATGCAAGACTAGCATATGCAAGCTCACAAAGACCAAAACAGATTTTCATCAACTTGTTTTACAATTAATATATATTTTGTACCGTTGTTTGATAATGTTTCATATTAATTTCGTTTTATTCTACTCCCACGTAGTGCATATATTATTTACGAGTGTGTCGGAATGGCATCGCCGTGTGCGGTGTTGGAGCATGAAAACAAAACATTGATTTTGCATTTTATAACATCAGATTGTTAGAATGACAGTACAATTTGTCGAACAATGATGCAGAAAGAATAATAACGCCAAGACTAGCATTAAAATGAGTGCATTGGCACATTGTTGTGATGATCGAATTTTTTATTCAGTTCCACAGAGGTTGCCATAATTTATAGTAGTATTTTATATGGTCAATAAAAATATCATAACCACAACAGACACGGAATGTGTGTGGATATGAATATTTTTTTATGATATTTATCACAGCCTTGTACTAAACAAGGCAAAACATAGTTACGTACCGTAGGGCTTTACATACCAACCAAGATTTTCCTCTATAGGTATATGTGTCTTCCGAGAAGGGTATGGGATAGAGATATACATATGGTTAAAGTAAACAATTAGATGATCCTCGCAGCAAGTAATTGGAATACATAAAAGTACTCCATCACAATCTTTTTATTAATTTTGACCATAAGTCTTCATTCTATTCACAATCAATATGAAACTATAGTGGATATTCTTTCGCAAGAAATTATCAGACATAAAACTTTAATACATTTATGAAATTTTAGATGCATCATAACATTTATTTTTTTTTCTTTGGAGCAATTGTGACTGTTGGAAAGTAATAATATTCATCGTCTCTAATTTATCATTATTTTTTCATCTGGTTGAGGCCCTTTACGCTTGTGAATTTAAAAGAATTGAAATTAAACCATAAATTAGTTAAAACATGTAAATTATACAGTTTTGCACACGAACTTGAGTCATCCAGGGGGTCTGATGTGTCGCTGAGATACGATTTTGAATCCACAGGAGATCATCAGATATTTGTGACATAAATTTTAGTCCTCTTTGAAACTTGAAGATTAAAAATAGAGATGCATGGACCAAAATTGATACATTTGAATAGAAAACCCATCAGATATCAGAAATGAATTTGTTAATGATTCATCTCAATTAATACTCGGTGTAAAAATCAATAAGAGAGACAAACGATTAACCTGACACATAATTACGAGAGCAAATATTGGATGCTCCCAGTTACTGGGCTGATGCAAGAGGCTTGCTCTGCGAACCAAACCACGAGAGCTCATTTATTACAAGATATGTCTATTAGCAAGCTTCGGAGGCATTGGTATAACGCGTATGGTGTAGCGATGTAAATATAGCAGGGGCCCAGAGTGTGACCACTAATGGAATTTTGTAATAAAATAGATGGAAGCGTCTATAAGTTGAGGTAAGTAAATGATTTGGCTCAATAGAAAGTGACTATGATACAAGTACATTTTCGCCTTTGTTGGCGAAAGTGAAAGTATGATAATCAATATCTCGCATTAAAATAACAGACAATGTTTCCACGCGAATTCTAATAAAGCAAACCATAAGGGAGTCTGTGATACTTTTGGTCAAAAATATATCAGCCTATAAATTGAAGTAGAATATCCCCAGGTGCAAAGTTAAGATGTTAATTCGTCTGTTTCTTTGTTGCAGCATGATATTTGATATCGTCTTTCTTCCCCACCATCGTTTTCACCCTAAAACATCACAGCAATTAATTTTTTCTCTAAGACACCACACTCTATGTTTTTAAAATTCTGTTTCATCTTATTCATTTCATAATGTTTCTTTTATACCTGCATCCACCTCCTGTTCTTTTATACTGTTTTACCTGTAGTCCAGACACGTTGTTTGACGTCATTAAGATCAAAGATGGTGCGTCGATTCTATCTCATATGTAATGGTACATTAGACTTGTGACAATGATTTATTAATTATCTGAATTGAATAAACATTAATGGATACTGCTACTCGGAAAGCCACTTTGGTGTAATTGTAAGAGTGCAGTCATGGAGATGCTTTAAGCTTTTATTATCTTCAATTAATGTGAAATATGTGCGACCCTGCAATGCCCGGATGTGATATCTCAGAGGTCTTCCGTCTAATGGTCTTAAACAAATATTTTTGTATATTTCACAAAGAAATAAAAACTGGAAGTTAATTTACGTAAGATTTCATTGAGGTAAGATAATAACTGTGCAACATTATAATTAATTTCATATCTTAAGAGCTCTTAAAAGCAATTTTAGCTATCCGTATTTAATCCTCCCTCAACTTAAAAAACAAAGGCATTTTAGTTTTTTTTGACAACTTGCTAGGAAGTAGTTATCTAGATGTTACATACTCGGCTTAGTATCATTCCATATTTAATGCCGACGAAGGCAGTGTTCGATTTTTGATCTCATGGGAAATAACACTGTTCGATGCATAAATGTAGGGAAAACGGAAATTGCGGCATTCTCTGACTTGAGATTAAAATAAAATATTGAAAAGTATCGATTGTTTAACGTAAGGTTTCATTCTTAAAGAACTGTATCGGATTTATTTGTAAACTATCAGAAAGAAAGCAAACTGAACAACATTCATTTAAATGTGTATTATTCATACAAATGAGTGTTGCACATGCATTTGTTGAGTTGTGGAATATGTGGAATGCTTTATACACCTTGCATTGAAATGAAAAAAGATTCAACTCAAATAACATAGTTTTTTCTTCTTTTATATTTCGCCAGAAAGTATTGCCACTTTCAGCAGCAGTGTAGCAAATAAAGTTTGATTATTGTAATTAAAGCAACGAGAAATATATGTGTTTGTTCACCTAAGGATCTCGAAGATTGTATTCAGTAAATTATACTCTCAGACAATTTCACCAAAAGATCGAAAAAACGACGACTCTTTAATTGGCTATCACGGCAATTCCAACCACCCAGGCCAATGTAATGAATAGCTGTTTGAAAGAGAATATCGGAAATACTCGCAGACACTGCATGGCTTCAAACTCCATTCTCGGTAGGATTAAATCATTTTATTAACCCCAGGCTATGTTAAAGGTTTCTTTCTAGCAACTGCCAATTGGGATTCTTTTCGTGTTAGTGTTGTCATTCTGAGGAGTTAGAAAGCAGTGGCTTTCATGCTAATGATTCCCCATACGTTTTTTTTTGTCTTTAGTAGACAGGAATATATAACTTTAACCCACATTCAACACTCAAACATTAAATATGCGATGTGGTTGTTATTCTATTTCGAAATTAAATATTGAAATTTAGTTTACAAAATTTTAAAAATTAATATTACGTAAGGATAAAATGCATGTTTTATTTCAAGCCTACTATAGTTTTGAAAGTCCTACATGTAGTCTTAATTCATTAAGAAAATTTGATGAAACATACAGCATTTGATTGTTTCATTTTGGTAATATCAAAAGGAATATCATGTAAACCACTGGAGTAGTTAGTTTAATTGATTTGATCATATTTTTATTATATTAATTTACAATTGGGATTTGGCTCAAGTTCTGAAACTTAGACCGCCCTCTCCCTATACAATATATGATACAATATATGATACAATATAATAATTGGCTACACAACATTTAGAAGTCAATGAATTTTACAAGGAAAATTAAATTACAATTGTACATACAGTTGTGATTTCAAAGGTGTACAGTCATTTAATATAACATAATAGTAGATCAGGTAAATCTTCCACTATTTCTAATGAAGCGATGAACTAATGAAAATAAATGATTGTTATGACTAATGCTTAATTGACTGTCACTCCAGAGTAAAAAATGGGTGTTTACAATATTTAAATATACAATTTGAAATATTTCGTTAAACAAAGTATAATATCTGCAAACTTAACACATTTGAAAAAAGTGATACGTATCTTCAGGTTTACCGAATGAGCACTTTGAGTTAATTATATTACATCTACATGTATATAAATTATACTTGAGTGCACAATTGTGTTTGAGTCGTGTATGAATAATATTAATATATCTATCACCATTGGTAAAAAAGTGGTGCTGAGTTACTAGTAACAATATTGTCATTATTGACCCTTATTTTAGCATTATAATTATAGTTTTTTTTGCGTTGATTACCTCAAAACGCAAGTTAATCGAATTTTAGACTTAAAACATACATATAATAATTCATTAATATTTCAGAATACCTTCGGTTCTGGATGAGCTATCAATCAAATCAGTGAGCAGAAAACGGTGGACAGAACCAGGTAAAGTTAAAAGGGAGGGACATCATGACCTTAAGACATATTAACAGCAAATGATAGAAACACACTGTTGTCGCGTGCTGTTTCGGCTTAGGCTATTACTTTTCAAATATACAAGGATAGGGAGGAAACGCCCATCCTGTTATAGTACCCGCGTTTTGGTTTTAATAATATCCGGGGAAAAATGTTTAAGAGAAGAGAAGATTTTTGGTCATCGATTTTTGTTCTTTAATTCTGACACAGAGTTAATGATCAGAAACGAAGAGGCCGGGACATTAAGGCTTTCCACTTTGAGTAATTTTCATCTTCAAATTACACATCATTCTTCCTGTTCCAACAGCTCTTCTCTTTATATTCCATTTTGCTAAATAGATCAAAGGAATATTCACAACATATGGTATAATATTCTTTATTCCTCTTAAATGGTCTTACACAATTCCACAATGTGATTACCTTAAAACATTAATTTATCTTATAGCCTATTAATTTTGCAATAAGAAGATTTTCCACCATGAAAAAAAGCTATCTATAAGGCTTGATAGTGGAAACACATGTAGTTAGATCCAATTATCGCCTTTAATAATTTCTTAAAATTGATACGTGAAACATATCTTAATAAGGATAAATTTATTTCGTAGATAATTGAAAAAATCTTATCTGGCTTAAAAAATAAGCATCTGTTTTTGACTGAAGGAAATATCATGCACTTGATTTTTTCTTATTTTAACAGAAATATTTAGTCGTTAGGCCTTTACTTTTAATTGCCAAGTAGAACCACCCAATCATTAACTTAAAAAAAGATTTGTTTGATTCTTAATGATTGACGGTTACCTATTGTATGGTGTAGAAAATAACCACAAATGACGTCATCATATTCTTCTGTCCGGTGAGTATAAATCAGACATACAAGAATGGTTACCACATATTCTTGAAATGATTGAACAGTGTTTATCGTGCATAAGCTATTTATCTTAATGAATCGATCACTGCTTGTGATGAAGCAGGAATAGAAGAGATTTATCATAGACTTTGGGCGTCGGTAACTTTCATCAAATATATATTTGAACAAAATCAATAATGCGGATACTCTCCATAGATGGGTGCTGGTAATTCTGAAGATATCTTTACAGTTCTAATTGTCTAAACCCCAGTGAAGAACGATGATTTTAACGCGTTTCCTTTGCATTATTTACTGGTTTTAAAATAGTACGTAGGAGAACTGTCTGAGTGTTAATATAGAAAAGTGTTCTCTTCTGCTTGCAGTTCTTTGAATGCCGATTAACCAAACAGAAAGAGCAAATCAAAGAGAAAGTCCATGGTAAGTGAATTTAATTAACTTTCAACGTGATTAGGTAAATTAGGATTCCGTCCTGGTGATTTATTTCTTCTTCCTCTTTAAACGAATTTGAAGAAGAAAAAATCGATGTTTTAATGCATTTTGGTAACCCTTATGAAGACTACAAAATATCATATAAAGACAGTGAAACAGAAATTAAAGTAATTATGTAGATCGTTGTTAGCAATGAAAATCTCTTGTCAAAGAATATATCAATATAATGACAGGTTACATTGATTGCAACAGCAATGCTTCATCTAGCCTTTTTCATTGTTGTTCCCTTGTCTTGGCAAGTCATTGATGGAATGGAGTCAGAATCATAAGATGTATGGAATTGTTTTTGCATTGTTTCAGTAGAAGTCGAGAAACAAAGATGATGAATGAATTCTTACCTGTTCGTGTTCACTGTGTAGACCTTGATGGTATAGAACAATTAAGGCACGCGGTGAATGCCAAGGGGGGGAAACTCTCTTCCTGAATCCAAATTCAGTTCAATGCTTTGACAAAGGAGAGATTCCAAGGAACTGTATATAAACACCAGGTAATTTCTTCATCATATTTTATTTATACAACACAACACTATTCTGCAAAATCTTCAAAGGCAAATTCAAGAAAAAAATGTTAATGCTTCGTTGCAGTCTAGAATTTTTCCTTTGTAAGGGTTTTAACTTTAATATCTAGAGAATCCATTGAACAAGAATCCCAGATCAACTTATCATAAGAAAAGCACGGAAATGTAAATTAACAATATTTAAGTAAAGTTAACGGTACTCTGTATACACGCTATATACAGTATATATACTCTGTATGAACTAAACTTAAATTACAACAGAATATATTCCATGTTGACACTCTGACAGTTGCTCACAGCAACGGTTAAAAACTAAAACTCAATATTTTAATATTGTGTTACTGCACAAGGAAAAACCTTAAGGTGGTAGGGGACACCTGTCGATATTATTGTCGATTGTAAAGTACATCATAACCAAAATACTTTAACGGTTAAGAATTTAAAAATTTTACTGTATTTAACAAAAACATACGTTTTAAAATTTTTTGAAGGTAAAAATTTTATAACTTCCAGCGGGATTCGAACTCATTACGTACATATTCGTAGTGAACGTTCTAACCCACTGCGCTACGCTGGTAGGTGTTAATTTTGGATTAGAAAATATTTATAAAATAACACTTGATTTCATTGTTTATTTCGATAAATGATACGCCACAATATAGAAGTATCCCATACCACATTGAAAACAGCTCAATTTTCATTGAAATATAAAATACTTAAAATCAATATTGTATTAAGATAAAAGGCAATGGCGTGGTAGTTCTGTGATGCTAGTTACATGTACATGTATGTAAGCCAAACGTATTTTAGTTTAAATTTAAGAAGTATCCAAGTACATTATTCAGAATCTTTTTTAAGAAAGCTGATTTTATATTTGTTCGTCTCTTAAAATTCGTTATTGAACTTAAGGTAAATTGTAAATCTCATAAGTATAATTTTAATAAATAGTGTACTATGGGCATTTTCATAAAATGCATATTATGCCAAAATATTGTACCACGATTAATGACTAATCACATTAGTCATGTTTAACACAAGGTATCTTAATGTTCAACAGATCTTAATCATGAAGTATGTTCAACTTAAGTTGCTTGTAAAGCTATATTGCGAAATCAAGATAGTTAGTGGACGTTAAAGTTTGAATAACGTTTGTTGCAATCTTGATAAATTTGAAATACTCATTTTATATTGCCAGTTTTTCTAGTCTATTTGTTCACAAGTTATTAATGGAGAAGTTTTTCATATTTAGTAAGTAGAATGAATTTCTTTTCAATCTACTTTAGTACAATAGAATGTTTCTAAGTAGCAGAACACCTAAGTAACACTAATAGAATCATTCATTATTACGAGTGTGGAATAGTGAAATTCAACCGAATCTAGGACGAGGCTTTGCCGAGTCATAGACCGTGAATCTTAGTCCTTTGGTGGATTTTCACTATCCCATACGAGTATATAATGAATGATTATTTTTCTCGCATTATTTTACATTAGAAAACGAAGTTTGACAACTTTTTGTTATGACGTTCAAAGCATTACTTTCGGTTTATCCCTCCGCGTGCTTCAAATAGTGCAAGTCAAAATGAGAGCACACGACAGTTTTTTTTCAATAAAAGTATGATAAATTGTAATTACCTAAGCAAAACAATTACTTAATGGATAATCTAAATCAATTATTTTGCATTTCCCTACAGCAGACAACGTTTGTTTACATTTTAAGGCGGCGTAGTAATACACAGTGTAAGACAGAAAAATCTCACACTGCTGTCTCACACTGGACAAACCGATCTCACACCGGTGATAATGGGAGAATGTACGTGTACTGTATTTCAAAGAATTTTCACATGAATTTTCATTTTTCTATAATGTCAAGATACGTTAACCTTAGCTTAATACTGTAAGAGAAACATATCTGACTTTTTGTATTGTTTAGAATCATCTGTCTTACGATAAATATTGTTCTAAAGGAACTAATTAGTTCTGATAACAAGCTGATCATAATCCCTTACAAAATACTATTCAAAGATACATCAAAACAAGTCACCAAAGCCAGCATATATATGTTTTACAGCTTTATTGTTAGGAAAATAAAAATGTTTGACCAAGCCATGTCTTTTGATATGTATTCTTCAAAACAAGCAATAAAATGTCTGTTTCCAAAGATTGGCTTGGCTATTCATTCGACCTTCATCAGCTTGTCCGGGCCTTCCTTTGATGTCCTTGGGATTTATCACTATTTCTTTGAGACAACGTTTTGTTAATCCAGTCATATTAGATTGATTTTTACCACAGAAAGTTCGAAATAAACAAGATTATGCCTATCGGTCACCGAGGAATGAATTGGTCTACAACTTATATTTCTCTCCAGTTTCTGAAACGTTCATTCAAAATAATGAGGGTTTTTTTAATAAGGAAAATTATCAGTGCCTTATATTTCAAAAGGTTGATTACCAAAAATTAACAAAGTAATGAAAATTAAACAACCCAGTAGGTTCAATAAAAATTTTCTATTCATAAAAAAATATATAGAACTCTGTTAATATAAACCACGTATTTCTAGTTATTGTCAGTAAATACAATCGAAGGTCGATCGAAGAAACTATTTTATCTTTCTGTGAAGTTGTTCAACAGGATTATTCTCTCGAAACTCAAAACCTATTTTGTTTTATCAAAGAGCTTAAAAGTAATCGGTAACGTTAAATCTTTGGTGTTATTAACCATAAACCAGTGTTACAGTATTACATGTAATGAAAATGTTTGTTTTGCATTTCTCGCTATTTCTTGATATTTATATCTTTAGCTTGGTATCTAATGTCTCGAAGAATGACACCCATTGTCCTTACAGTACGTTAAAGAAATTGTAGGTAGATGCTAGTCGTCTTCTAATAAAATTTTATTAGTTTATAGCTCACTTGAACAAAAGGCTGGGGTGATCAAAATGTGTCCGTATTTTTCTGGCGTCAACTTTAATAATTTTCATCGTCTTCAGACCCATCGGGTTAATTTCAACCAAACTTGTTAAACAACATCATTGAATGAAGGAAGTTCAAGTCGGTTTAAATGAAATACCAGGCACCCTTGCGAGAGGAGGTTAAGATCAGGTGTTTTAAAAAAGTATTAAACATAAAATGATAAAACTTTTATGCAAGTTTTATTTTATATGATAAATTTAAGTTTGTTCAAATCATGACTTCAAAGAAGTAAGGGGTCTGTACAGATAGGGTTCAACGTATATAAATGATACATTTAGGACAGAAAACAATTTCTTTCAAAGGACATACATTTAGGAGAAAATATTTTTGAATATATATCTTAACAACGCTGGTTGAAATATCTTGTATCTAAATTGACGCCAAGTACTATTCAACAAAATCAAATGTTAAGGAAACTACATTCAACAAAATAAATTATAATTATCTATTATCTATACTTATAAATTAAGACATTTTGCAAATAAACTACAAAATGCCTGCACCAGAGTAACTGCTTACACCTTTGGTATTTCAACACGTGTGAGATGATGTCCGTAAGCTATAATTGAATTTTACCCGATAAGTAATTATTGTGAAATTAATAAAAAACCTATATATTTTCATTTTCGATAAACAAGCCCGAAATAGCAAATATGAGAGTAAGGTGGTGGACACGCTTTGGCGGATCCAAGTCAGCTGTAGTTTGCATCAAAATATATACTTGCAATGAAATGATATTGAATGATTATGTAAAGAACGAATATACTTACTGGTAACTTATTTAGAGTATACATAAAAGTTAAGATTTGACAAATGTTGAACAAATAAAATGAGCCAATTCGGTTTTTGAGTGCGCGATTTTAGTTTTGATGGATAGAACGAAAGAACTTTCCAGAACGGGATAACCAAGAACGCGGGTTGACTAATTAACGTCATGGCGAAAAGTGTAGGACGAGTTTATCATGCTTCGCGGTCAGATACCTTGGATCGGACATCTATCAGTATGGTTAATACAAAAAAAGTTGATAAATAAAATGGAAAAATTTAAAGCGATTTTAGTTTTGATGAAAAAACTTTTCAGAACAGGTTGCCCCAGGAACGGGGGTTGACTAATTAACGTCATGGCGGAAAATGTAGGGCGAGATAACCATCGGGTAGATACTTTGGATCTGACAACTTTGATTTAAAATATGCAAATAAATACATGTATGCCTACACTTACTTTTTTTTAAATTTCATACATTTTAAACCACGACAGATTGGTAGGAAATCTTAGAAATAAATTTGTAAACAATGAACAGATTTGTTATGCATTAAAGTTAAAACAGGGAAGTTGAATAAGGGGTGGGGGACCCTCTCCCCATTTAAAAAAACCCATCTTTTATCTGAAAGTCTTATTTGAAAATGGGATAAAAATTCCAATGTAATTTGACCATAAGAACAAAACTTAGAGATACGACGCACTTAATACCTACTCACTGATATGGAATAAAATAAAAAAAGTTTTTTCAATCCTGCAACAAAAAGAATTAAGGCCACGTACATATACATACACACACACACATATATATATATATATATATATATATATATATATATATATATATATATATATATATATATATATATATAACACATCAATTTCAGTTTAGATTTTTCATCCCTGTACGCTCCTCTAAATATCCAGCCATGCAGCAAGTTTTTTTTTTTTATTTTAATTTTAAAGAATAAGTTAAAGCAATTAAGACAAATATCGGACACAGTATATACAACAATGAACAAAAAATATGGTTCAACATATTAAAATTGTATCATATTAATGTGTAAAGTGTTAATTTCCGCGCTTGCGCGGGATATCATCTAGTGTTGCTGAAAAAAACCCCACACAATATTTTATATCCTTATTATAGGGAAATTGTCGAAATCAGATTCAATTGCTAGGATAATGGCTTTCCTTCTTGGTCTTTTACAGAATTCTCTACAATTTACCTTTCTCTTTTACTTCCTAAGGAATTCTCCATAATTTACTTTTCGTTTTGACTGTTAACAGAATTCTCTGTAAAAACTTTCTTTTCCGGCTTAAAACAATATTCTTTCTTCCTCGACTTTTAACAGAATGCTCCACATTCTGTTTGAGATAGCCGAAGGCAGCTTCTTCATGCACCACAAAATTTACCCAGAATCAGATTTCTAGCGAAAGCGTCAGACTACAAGTTACATGTATGTAGATTAATCATTGGACCCAATCGTTTTGATTTATTCCTATATGGCCAAACAAATTAATGATTTTTTCTCAGACACCGCAGCATCAAACTTTTTTATCGTTATTTTTCCGGATTTTTCATTTCTTATCATTATTGGTTTTCTCTATTATGAAATCAATGTAAACTTCGCCAGCATTTCCTCAGAAAGAGAAGGTGAAGTCGCCATGTATTCTGAGTTCACGATGGTGTAAATTAATCCTAAAGCAATAAAATGATAATTATTTCATTTTTTAGCCTCAGTCAACCCTGTTGTGATTAATAAGTAGCGACTGTTTTATCTTTACAGATTATAAATACGGGTGATATGCAACCACATACTGTGCATTGAAAATTACAACCGATGTTTATAACTTTAAGTGCTGATATTACAATTAGCTGGTAACTTGTAATTAGTTTATAACTCTGCCAAATTAATGCCTAAATAATCACAAAACCGTTTGGCTACAGATATTTTTAAAATTAAACAGATCCACTATATGACGCCGTAATTGGGTCAAAGGGTTCGACTAATACCTCCAAACTACACAGAAGTACAAAGACTGATTTTATTTGTCATTCAATACAAAACATTTCATCTTTAAAATGTATGAATACATTTATTAAATAAAATTTAACAAATTGGATCCGTTTTTAAAAATTTTAAGAGTTGTTTTATTGTGTATTGACTTGCTTCTATTCCAATTAAAATTAAGACTAAAATTAATTAAAAATTGAATCTGTATATACATGTACATGTATTATTATTAGCGTTATGCCATAATCAAATAATGGAAATCTACCTGAGTTACCCGAAATCTACCTTAAGTTTCTCCCTTTTGTTCTGTGAGAGAGAAGGGAAGCCTCCCTAAAATTTTCCCGAGGTTGGTTCCTGTGAAGACTACCACTGAAATGCCTCTGTTATTTTCAGAAATTGAAGCTTCTATGATATTGCCTAGTAGCAGTAATAAAGGACAATTGTATTGTTTGAGAATTTTATGAAGACCAATATACTTTCCCTTGATTTCTGTCATATTCCCCAGGCACTGAAGATCGATAACAAAACACCCCAAATGAATGCTTTTATTATTTGATAAATTTTGTATGGCAAATTCAACTTGTGAAATGCCATAAAAAATCCCATATTTTAGTTCAGACTTGTGTTATTACTGTTGAGGGGGAAGATGAGCTGCAAAACGAAGCAGGGGCATAGCATTAACATTTGCCATGTTTGTTTATCTACAAAAACTCTTCCTTTGAAGCAGACACAGTTTAACTAAAGAGACACACACAAAAAAAAATATTTAAACTTTGTCAATGTATCAGCTTGATGAATATCTGCTGATGAGTACACAAATAAATAACTAAAAGACGGGTTAATTGTGTATCTTAAAAAAAAAACCCGCCTGCCTCATCAACATTTTAATATTTTGGCCCGAGGAACTAATAATTAAATTTTTTTGCCTAATCAATGTCAATTTCTCAAAATTTCAAACAATTACTAGTAATTTGTCCGACATTTTCATTTTACGAATTACCAGTTTACTAAAGTTTTTGTATGGATTTTGAATCAATGCTGGCTACAATGTACTACAGGTTTTAACATAATTGCATTAATATATTTTAATCTCTAGAGAGTGGAAATCGTTCACCACTCAAACATCTCTTTACAAAAGCATGTACTACGGTATTGACTTATTAAAGGTATTTTAACTTGAAGCGCATCAAACAATTCTCTTTAAAACTACGTTATTTTGAATAATAGTTATGAATAATGTTAAGCAAGTTTATTGGTACTGTTTGACCATTTATGGCAACGCACTTTAAAAAATTTGCCCACTTTTAAGAATGTTTTAAAAGCGCGTTAAATTTGAGTCTAAGTCAACGCATTTAAAAAAAAAGTTCATCAACAAGGTTCTCAGTACATCAACATTTGTTTTTATCGAGACGCTTATCGCCAAAAAAAAAAAAAATAAAATAAATAAATAAATAAAAAATGACAAATTCTGGGATTCGATTTTTTTAAATGATAGTACGATAGTAGTTCACTAACGAATATGATGTAATAGGTAGGGGAAAACCAAAGACACGTTTTAATTACCAGTACATTATTCAAATTAATTACTGGAAGAAGGTTTCCTTCCCTACATATTAAATTCGACAAAGCTAAGTAATTATAAACGTGAAAGAAGGAAAAAAGGTAAGCTTTGCTGTAGAAAAAGAGCATTATTATTTTTAAAAAACTAACTGGCCAAGCACTTCCAATTTTCCCCATAATATGTTAAAAAATATGTAGGTGTAAAAAGATTTTTCGACCAAACCCTGCACAATTTTTTTTTTCAAAGTGCTTTGATATCGACAATATCAACAAACTTTAAAATAAAATATTTTTTTTCAAAGTTTGTTGAGTTGGTGTTATAATTTTTTTTGAAGTTCGTAATTTTTTAAGGTGGTTTGGGACACTTCCATATTGTGACGTTCTGTTTATCGAAATAAACAATAAATTAAAGTGTAACTTTATAAACAGTTTCTTTCCCAAAAGTGTCATCTTACAGCATAGCGTTGTGGATAGATGGTTCGCTTCGAATCTGTAAGCCATGATTTAGAATCCCGCTGGGGCTTTATAAACTTTTACGTTTCCAAAAAATTTTCAAAACGTATTTTTGGCTAAATATTGTAATATTTGAAAAGTCTAAAACGGTGAGAGTATTTTAATTATAATGCACTTTAATCCATATTAATATCGACAGATGTCCCATACCATCTTAAAGTGCATTGTAATAACTGTTAACTATTGAATAGCTTAACATTTACAAAATATAATAATATGCCAGGCCAGTTCTGTAAGTAAAGTTGTCAATACATGAATTATGCAAAAATAATTGTAGTAGCAGCGTCCTTCTTGCAATGATAACAAGTATTCCTTTTAAAGGAATGATCGGCAATAATGATATATTGATAGCTAGAAGCAATCAACATGATCAGTTTGATGTAAAATAATAAAAAAGTACTGTATTTTTACAAAATATAGAATATTTTGAATCTGTACAACATAATTTCATTATTATAAACCGTCAACAAATTTAATTTTGAAATAAATTTGGGAAAGCCGTTCGTAAACTCCTTGTCTAATTTTATATTTTTAACGTAATTATTAAATGTTAATGTATCTTCTTCTTCAGAATACTGAGTAGGGCTCTTCAAAGAGCATTAACACGTATACAAAGAAAGAGTTGTATTAAAATAATTTAATGCGACTGAAAAACATTGAATGCCATCATAACTTGCTATTGAGGTCGCATTATAACGTAACCTTGTTTATAAATCAAGCCGTCTTCCTAGCTACTATTATGCAACATCAATAGATCGAGGTCAGTTCATGGAGCATCTTCTTATGATTGAGGTCAGTTCATCGAGGTCAACTGCATTACTGAATGAATCTTTCGATCGAAATTCTTACGCGTGAGACAAAATGTGCATTCTTGAATTAAAAAGTCGAACTTTATGTATGTTTGCATCTCTTAAGGTAAATGAATTGAAATAAAACCGAGTAAAATGTTATATAAATACTAAACCAAACTTCAAGTTTTTATAAGAACTACTTATGCAAGCGGAATGTGTGCGCACGTGGAAGCATTTGCCGGATGCCTCATATGGACACAACAGTGATCGGCCGAAGCCGATCACAATAATCAATGTGTTCTATGGGTCAATGTATATTCAGCTTGATTTTTTAATGTGCCGTTTTGCTGAAGTTGGCAAAACGAAACCAATATGCATGTAACTATTTTAACTACTCGTATTTAATAAAGAGATAAATTTGGTTTTATATGTGTATTGCCGTTACTTTCAATTTAGATGTTTGAATGAAAGATAAGTGGTATACCTTTAACTATTGGAGTTGAATATCAACTTAGCTTGAATAAGGTCATTAAATATAACTACGTATAGACATTTACTTTCCTCGGGAATTATAGGAGTATTTTTGCTGTAAATTCAATTGATTTTTTAATAATAGCGAGTTCAAATATTTAACTAGACTAGGTTTTCTGTTTTTAACATTAGCAATCCTCGTCTTGATTTAATGATCATACAACCAGATGTAGATAAAATTGCAAACACAGTAACTTCGAAATTCAAAATGAATTTTATTTTAATATATAATCTGTTTGCATGGAATATATATATGTTCAATATAATTTTGTTATAAAATCTAATCCACAAACTATATAAGTTCTTCTCTGTGGAGAAACTTATACAGCGAATAGTATCCCGGTTAAAGTAAACTATCAAGCCAGATTTGTGCTTGGAACTAATGGGAACCATCTTCTATATAGTCGCATGTGTGCCTATTAATTCATAAATGATTTTTTTCTTTCTTTTTGGCTTTAAATCATGGACGCCATCTATGGAGAACAGGGTATCACTTAGGTAAGAACCTTCAGTTTGCTTTGACGGTATCATCCTTGCAATCAGTTTTCTGTGTCCGAAATGATGGATAAGCTTGAGTTCTCTGTTCAGTAACGATCTTCCACGACATTCCAATCGGTTATCTTTATTTAAAAAAAAAAGATGATTTTTTATTCTTATGATGATGCTACAAACGGGTTTTTTAGTTGTCTCGCGTAATCTTCTGTTTCATATTCACTTGCCTAGTGCAGACTTATACGTTCATTTTTGTCCATTCAAGGCATTTTTGCGTAATTATGCTCAGAGATTACGACGTCCAAGGAGTCGAGTGGTCGACCATTGAACCTTGCCAAAGCATTCAATGTGTAATTACCACAATGCTACAGAGATGAGCAGTTGTCCCGCCTGAAAGGCCAGTTTTTGATAAATTGTATCGGCCCCAGGTGATTGCAGAGATAAAATCGTCAAAATAAATTTATTTCGAAACCAAAATCTGATCTACATGTAGGCACTCCGTCAATTTCTTGCCATTGAATTTAAGTAACGAGACACTGAAATCGAAACAAACTCGCCGAAGCTTTACAGCGCCCCAACATCACTGGCTGATTTGGTAAGCGATGTTTACGGCCCTCAACTTCATCCCATACAAACTCGATGTTTTGTTGTTATTTTTTTAATTACGATTTCATTGTGTCTTAACTTTTATTTAACGACGTAGTCTAGAATTAAATGAGCCGCGTAGATCAGACTTTAAAGTTCACAATGCCTGCTTCGTTGACAGCTTTATCTTTGCAATCGTATGAGTTTGTAACGATAGAAGAACCATTTTATACTGTCCTAATTATACTATGTCACATTTCGCTTAATTATTCAATATTTATTATATTCCAGGGTTTCAACATAGTATACAAAATATCCCATTATTTCTCAATCTAAACGACCCCTCTAACATTTTAAGTTGAAAAATATGATTAAAAATTATATATATATATATATATATATATATATATATATATATATATATATATATATATATATATATATATATATAAGGTAATTTTCATTGCAAACGACTTATTGTACTCAGACAATGTTAAAAAATCGGAGCACTTCTACATGGATCATTTTAGAGATGACAGAATTTCAATTATACTAATAAATACATGTACCCGTAAGAAACTCGTTTTCTTATTGTCTCTGTTTAAAAGAGATGACACTCCAATGAAGAAATGTATTATCGATTTCAATTGTACTTCGTTGACAGGTAAAAAGAAAGAATATAAAGCAGTACATGGTTACTTTAGAGCTTGTTCAAGAGCATCAGGCATTGTTCTTGGCAAGAGAGTAGGGGCATTGGAGATTAAAGACAGTAATCCATATATATATGCATGTTATATATATTATATATAGTTTTATCGTTATGATCCGTAGTACTGCCCCATACCCTCCCCTGAATTTTTACTCATACCTGAGTTATCAAAATGTATCCCCTTTCGAACGTTTTGTTTGGCCTAGGGCGTATGAAAGTATAGGCACGAAACAAGATAATTTGCGAGATGATTCGTCAAACCGCTATAAACTAATGTGCTACCAATAGTAGCATCGCCGTGATAATACGTTTGCTACGCACAGTTGTAACCGTAAAGTTTCACTATTTAAAGGTCGTAGATGATATATATGCATGTATATATATATATATATATATATATATATATATATATATATATATATATATATATATCCAATAAATCTTTTTTCTTGGTACCGGGGACGAATAAACACAAAGAATAAGTCCAATGCTCAAACAACTTTTATCTATAGCGCTTTCGCCCTACCGGGCTCTTCAGTAGATTTAAACAAAGACTTTGTTTAAATCTACTGAAGAGCCCGGTAGGGCGAAAGCGCTATAGATAAAAGTTGTTTGAGCATTGGACTTATTCTTTTGTGTTTATATATATATATATATATATATATATATATATATATATATATATATATATATATATATATATATATATATATAGCATTACAAGTAATGTAATGTAATGCATTACTTTCCAAAATCTAGTGTAATGCTGGCATTACATGGCATTACTTTGCATTACTATGCTTTTCTATTTTTAAATTTGGGATGAATTGGATAACTGAAATTGTATTTGATTAAAAAATGTTTTACAGAAGAAAAATAATTCTTGAGATAAAAATATTTTAGTTGTATGATTAAAAACAAAATTAAAAATCCATTCTTAAACTGTCAATATAACTTGCTCTGCTTTGAATATGTATTTCGTTTTCTGGATTTTTGAGATGGTTGACGGTTTGTAATTGTCATTTTGTTCACTATAACAACAAAATTTTATAACATGTTAAGAGTGTTGTTATTAAGAATTTTATGTCATTTGAAAAAATACTCCAATTAGTTATTCATTCAAGGAATTCTTTACTGTGAAGAATGTATCAACAACACACAATGCCCACAGTATATTCTAACTATCAAAACAATCTATTGATTTAAGAGGTGCTATTAACACCTCAATCCCCACCCTTCTCTTAACTCTGTTCCATTAGAATAGAGAACAGACACCCATAAAAGCAAAAGTGAATGCACTAAAAAGAATGCACTAACTGCCCAACCATGATTTCTGGAAGCTTAAAAATTACTTCCAGTATTATAATCTCTCTCTCTCTCTCTCTCTCTCTCTCTCTCTCTCTCTGTCTCTC
Source organism: Magallana ariakensis (assembly GCA_020458035.1). Lineage (NCBI taxonomy): Eukaryota > Metazoa > Mollusca > Bivalvia > Ostreida > Ostreidae > Magallana > Magallana ariakensis. The sequence goes on from CM035817.1 coordinate 38,358,935, forward strand.
TCTCTCTCTCTGTTGTATATTAAGTACAATAGTTTTGACTGATAGAAAATACAAAAAGTTGAAACCTTTGAAACTTTGATGATCATGAAGTGCAAAAGCAATCTTGTATAAGTCATTACATTTGAACCTGATAGTGAACATGACATGTAGATATGTTTAAGCGTATTTTATATATGAAACAAGTGCAAAAACTCTTTATTCAGCTTTTAAATTACTCTTTAAAAAACTTACTGACTTTTCACAAAGTAATGGTAATGCTTTACTTTACCCATGTAATGGTAATGTAATGCATTACTTCAAGAAAATTACGTAATGGTAATTTAATGCCTAAATTCATGAAGTAATGGTAATGTAATACTTTACCTCACAATGTAATTCGCCCCAAGCCTGATATATATATATATATATATATATATATATATATATATATATATATATATATATATATATATATATATATATATATATATTATTCCATACTGCCTCATCTGTCTTTTTTTTTTTAAATCCCAAAAGTTGAAAAAGTTTTTGAGGTTTATGTGACGACCGGAAGTGATGGTAGAAATTATGAAACCAATTATGCACGCATATCAAGTCAATTCTTAAAAAGATTTATTAATCAGATATAATTTGATTGCCATTTATCTGAAACAGAATGCAAAGAACAAAACAGGAAATAGCCCAAACGAAACTCAAACTAAAATGTCATTTAGATTTTAAGAAGAAACATTTCAAAATAATATTATTATATTTTTTAATCATATTTAATTAAAAACTTTTTTCTAGGATCGATAGACTCCCAATATAGAAAAAAAATGAATTTTTTAAGAATAAATATTGTGCAAAGAGAAAAAATAATGAAATCAAAAATATTTAAAATGAATTATTAAAGGCATGTCAATACAGATCATGGCCAGCAATCCGTACTTTTGAGTTGTTTCTAGACTTATAAAGAAGACTGGAGTTATGATGTCTTAATGGAATAATTTGACTGATTTGACTGATAGAAAACCTCAAGACTGTCAACTTGGAAAATTGCTTTGTTCAGACACTCCGCAATTCCTCTCAAATATGGAAGAATATCGCCATGGCAACGAAAATTTAATCTAAAACGATTCACTTGCACCATTATTCACAATAAACGTCTAAGAGTTAATTGAATTTAGCCCGTATAATGTCAGACTGGGAAGCAAGACTATTTCAATGTCGAGAAGTAGCACAATCGAAAGAAGAATACACAAGAGCTATCCATATTCGAAACTGCTAAGTCAATTAAAAGAAATAACCAGCCACCGAAAAAAATGATCCTTTCAAACACCGAATCGTTGCATTACGACAGCGTTGGCGAGGAACGTGGGTGGTATTTGTCGGCTCCAAAGCCCCATTTACTGTAGCGATGCATTCACTAGAGTAGTACATTCATTATTTCAGAAGTGTAATTATTGTCGAAGTACCAGATGGATGTATGACTTGGCCAATTCGTACGTTTGGTTTATATCACAGAGCAACAAAATTAAGTACGAGTTACTGAAGAGTTTAAATGGCAGTATAAAATTTACAATATTTACACGCATCACCTTTAATGTTAATATATACATGATAAAGAGAATTATTAATCATAAAAAAGTAATATTTTATTCATAAGTTTATCAGGACAATACAGAACAAGGACAACAGACTTTCAATGCAATCTTCTCTCGTCTGATGCGTCTGGTATATATGCGTCTGGTATATATCATATAAATGATGGAGTGGTCTTTCAAGTTGATATCACTGCAATCGGTTTTCTTAGTTTTGTCGATACAGCAAGCGTAATATGTCCGTGTTTTTACTGGAAAACATTCATTGCCCATCGTTCATTTCAATGAGTTTTAATATTTTTTGTATATACCCCCGAGAATAATACATTTAAAGGGACTTAGACACAATTAGAGCTCAAAATTTTCAAATTTAATTATTTTATTTTTAATGTCTAGAACGGTCATTATGTATGTTTTTTATGCTTTGTCAAACTATGAAAGTCAAATATTTATTAGTTACAAGCGAGTTACAGAGGTTAGAATTCTTTGTTTTGTAAACAAAATTCGAGTCCTGTTATTGTTCACATATGTGTTGTATAAGTATAATGTTCAATCTAATGTTGCTTTTTGTTGTTGATAAAATCATTAATGAACACATTGAATCAGTTTATCTTGTTTGCCCAAGTTATTTTGTCAAAGTAATGGTAATTTCTTTACTTTGCATTATTTGTAAACAAAAATAAGACTCCAGCTTTGTTTACATAACAACGAGTTCTTTCCTCTGTTCCTCGCTTGTAACTGAACTTATAACATTCAAATTTTGGTGAATCATGCAAAATACAAAAGTAAACCATTTATACATAAAAATTAAAAATCATCTTAAAATCTTGTCTAGGTCCCTTTAAACATAAGTAAAATAGTAAATCTTATGCAATTCGAAAGAAATACTTTTTTGCTGACTTTTATTTTTAAAATTTGCTAAAAGAGTCCAAATTATTTTAAATAACATGGATGAAATTTATGGAATATAAATTAGTATGCATTGTCAAAAAAAATTTTTGACCCACTTTACATCAAAGAAATCCGTGTTCTACAAAAATTACTTTAGAATTTATTTTGGTGTAACGTGGCATGTGAAAATTAAGAGAAAAGAATCACTTAATGTATTTAAAAACAATTTCTTAATATTTAATAAGACAACATATGCATTTCTTATGCATTTTTCGGGTATGAACTAATGAAAACATCCGAAAGAAAGAGATATATTCAACAGTACGACACACTCGTTTGACACTTAAAAACATTGTCTTTACCAGAAGCAATTAACATGAAATGGTTTTACTCTCTTGTACGTAAAAAGAATATTGAATACATATATTTATCGATGTTGATTTCCAGGATTTGTTTTTAGTAATTAGTAAGTTAAAAAGGCCACTAAAAATTAAGTGCGTACCCATGTTTCAAAATTTGCAATGCGTCAGGTTTATTATCCTCATTAAAACAGGTAAAAGTTGATAATGTTAAGTGATCATGAATAAATGTGCACGCTAGAGTTTTGTACAGTAAATTTGAGTTATTCATCTTTCAACGACAAAGCAACAAGTATGCTATCTTTAGATTAACTTAAAGTTAAATTTAGTAATAAATATTTTATTAGTGTTTTTACTACATCGAAGTGAGGCTATACTACGTCATGATCTCGCAAAACTAGGAGCATTTGTCCATGACCTCCGGCCACCTCCTCCCCCCCCCCCCCACCAGATGGATAATATAGATAAGATAATATTGAATTGGCCGGGTGGGGGAGGGGTTCCTATTTTAAGGGAGACTACTACTTCATAATGGAAATTAAACTGAGCTTGCAAGGTCGACCTCTCCACCGCAACTCTATAGGAAAGGGGTATCTCACTTTTACTATTGTGAATTATGTCGGCAACGATCGACTAACAGATTATTGTTGTGAAACAGATATTTAACTCTGATTACATCATTTCTGCGCTTTTAATCAGCGTACCAACAGTGTCATGTACACGATATGAATACTCTTCACGCATCAACAAGATAACAAGGCCAGATACAGGTCAAGGCCTCGCTGGCTGAGTCGTTTAATATCCTTGTTCATTTTACTGTAGATATAAATCTCAGTCTAAAGGAAGAGAAATTTTTTATACACTCAAAATTTATTTGCATCCTCTTTATAATGACCTAAAATTGTAAAGTAGCTGTAAATTAGATGTAGTACGTTCGAAGTCAGAAATCATGCCAAGTGATGGCAGATTTTTTTCCTATCATTAAGTAGACTGTAAGGAAATTGGTAAGTTTCATTTATCCGCAGTATGTAGACAAATATGTACTATGTACATGAAAGAGATCAACAGCCTGTATTTATGGTCATTCCTTGGCACTATTTATGCATATTGACATACTAGAATAACGTAGACAATGAGAACCTCGAGAACCCCCCCCCCCGCAAATGTTAATTGCAATAAACGAAAGAGTAACGCTTCGGTAAAAAACAAGGGCAAACTAGTTTAGGAATGCATGTCGATGGACCAGTGTAATAAGCATTTTAATGGGAGTTTTCTACTGTTATTAACATTCATAGTTGTTAATTTGCTACTCGACCAACTAAACTAAAAATAAACGGTTTTGTAGATTACATAGTACCACTTACGATTAAAAATAAATACCGACCATATATCACGTACACTTCGTATGAATGTTATCTTGCACAGATAGAATTTTAAGGTCTTGAAATCACGTGACTAGGAATTAATTCAGCTATCAGCTGATGAAAATTCGGTGGACTAAGCAGACGTGTTTTAAATTAAGCTTTTCTTAAAGGTAAAGTTAATTTTTTTTATTAGTTTTCTAACTTGATAGAAGAGTGTTTGTAGACAACTTTATAATTAGAAGCTTTATTATATCATCTGTGGGTTTCACTTACAGCTACACAGTAAATATATAATGTAGGTCAAGAACAATGATTTATTTATTTTTTGCGTCGATTGTGACAACGCGACAATATTAATGATTTGTAACTTTCTCTTCAACTAATTAACAAATTCTAAAATTATTTCAAAATGAATGATCATATTAATAGACATCCCTGATTCTGAAAATTATACTCACTTAACCTCTTCGTGTCCGCTGGCACATAAGGCCCGAGAAAATTATACTTCGCCTCATTATTGGACTCTAATTAACTTGAAAATGTACATATATCTAAAAGATTATAAAATAAATTGTAAAACAAAAAAATTCATAAAGATTTGCCCTTTATCCATCATTTTTGGTCGATTTATTTACAATGGTATCAATTTTCAGTTCCAGTGACAAAGCTCCAGATGCGGGGCCCCGACGGCCTCTGGCTGGTCGCGTGGCTGACCGCCGCTGTTCTGTCCTCCGCCCTAGGCCAGACTTGTCAGAGGTCGACGCTTTCTTGGCTAACAGCCGACGGAACCGACCCTCTGAAAATGGCGCGAGGAAACGTGACAGTGGTGGCGCTGCTGCTGGCCAGCTGACCAATGTGTCAGCAGCAAGCAGAAGAGTAAGTAAAACCTACCGCTAAAGAGTATATCTATAACATTGCATAGCATAACCTACCAACCTTAACAATAGCGCAACTATAGTCTTCTCCAAACATAATTCCATATTCCCTTTTCTTAAGCATGATTATTAGAGCAGTTATCAAATGTTGTCCTAGATTTTTTGTTCAGAGGCTTTGTTAATGATTATGGTTAAAATACTGTCCTGCAAAACCTTTTCTATCTTCTTCAGAAAGCTCAGTTTGAAATTCTGATAAGAGTTGATATTAAATATCTAACACATTTTAGAAATATGTTACCTTTTAAGAAACATTAGTTAATTAATTGAAAACAATTATAATGACCTTTAGGCAATAATAGACTTGCAAAAAAAAAAAAATAAATAATAACAAAATAGAAAGGGAAAAAATCTTAAAGTTGTTGTTTGAGTTTTACATATAATCATTAAGATTCTTGTATTCAAATTAAAAATTTCATACAACACAACAGAAATAAATATAGCAGCCCATCTTAAGTTTTATATATGATGAAAATTAAGTAGGCACTGTTAAAATACAGATTCATTAGCATATCCATTGTGTGCGTCTTTCGTCGGTCACAAACATCGTGTCTGTTTTATTTTGATACAGTTGTCACTTTCCTGACATACGTATATACAGTGTATTAAAATGGCCGTTGACGTAATTTTATCTTGCAAAATTCCTTCTTTGCAGAAAATAGGTTTACCGACATGATTAGTTTTTGACACGTACACTTGCACATAGCAGATTAGCAGTAAATTTTTACTTTTTTTTTTATATTTCAAATGACAGGAACATTTTCTTTTCATTTCGTTCTGTATTACCAACATATTGAAATATTAATATATGTATTTATATTTGCAGTTTGGAAAGATTGAAGACAGCATATCAAAAGATAGGTAAAAGAGACATCACATTCTTCATTGTCAACCATGTCGCAGGAAAGAACTCCATAAACGAACTGACTAGGCGAGTGTCATTTCCGGTCTACCAAGATGACAACACTTTGACGATACAACAGAAACTCAACGCTAGCATAGACGACCTATTCCTTTATGACAGGTACAAAGTAAAACCAGTTGTGTATTAACGACAATCAAGATCAAAATTGATGCGGATTGGGGCCGTAAATAGTTGATACGTATTCATTATTTGTATATAAATCAAGTGCACATTTTAACCCATTGATCATGTCTGATTACTGTACATAAAGATACGATACTGCAATATAAAAACCCACGGCCGACTTAAATGTATAATGATATTTATAACTCAATCAAATTTTGGCATATCTTTTTTTTTAAAGATGCAGTACACTCGTGTATCACTTAAAGAAACCTGAAAGTCTAGTGTCCATGGGTACCATGCAGAGCAATTTGCTGACCACCTACTTAAGCAACCCTTGCAAATGCACTAACAATTCTAACTCAAAGGTAACGACCAAGCAGAATCCAAAAGAGCAACCTACAGGATCTGGTAGTTCCCTTACTTCCATCACTCGCAGAAAAAGACATGTTGTAAACAACTTTGGTTCATCGTTGGTATTAATGAACAGCGTTGTTTCTAGTAACGGTCGTGTTCCAAAGTGAACTACTCATAGATGAGTTGCCATGCGTCGAAATCGAGCGCTACGATACCTTTTGGTGCGAAGACTATGAAAATTTATAAAGAAGTATCGGTCAAATTATGAACCTCAACACTCATGTGTCTGCCCCAATCCATCACCTGCTCTGAAACAAGAGTGCACCTGATACGGTTATGGAATCTCGAATTCAGTCAGTTTTTGATCATGTCAAGAGCGCAGTAACACTGTTTACAGCGAATGTATTTGCAGTAATTGTCCTGCGTTTCGGAGACGGCATCGTCAGCAGTTCATAGATGATGACACCAACTGTGAACTTCTGACGAGCTGACACTGTAACCAGGAAAATGGTTTGTCCGCAACAGAATGCTCGTGACAAAATCAGCTCACGGGGTTAGAGCAACACCCGAGCTGACATTGTCACCTAGAAGCAGACGATTCCCTGCAAGACTGTCAGTGACAAGGATCTCGAGGATCCTGATCCTGACAGGAAGTTGGTACCAACATCCAGTGACAGTGACCGTCCGAAGGCGCTTCCTGTCTCTGAGAGAGTGGGTCACCAACCTGACAATGACAACAAATGCCAGTTAGAGACATTTCCTGACTCTGACAAGACAACCCTGGGGAAACAAACTCGCAGACCTGACAGTGACATCATGATGATGGCGACTGTCTTTGACAGTGTCAGCAGTTCATAAACAATAGTGTCACGTGACAGTGACCCATGGGAAATACGGTTGATGCATATGTCAGCTGCTCTAATCCCAGTGCGTTGACTGGCCACTGACAATGACCGATGGAAACAAGCAATGCGCGTAACTGACAGTGACAGAATGACCAGTCAGGTGGTAACTCCTGATCCTGACAAAACAGCGTAGGGTCTTGACAATGACACAAGGTGGACGACCTTAATCTTTCTTGACAGTGCCAAGACTCAACACAGACTACAGAGACCTGATACTGTCAAACTCCTGTAGACTCCACCAACGACTCTGTCTGACAGTGTCGTGCAATCAACGGGTCTTGACAGTGACAGACTCAGACGTCAGGGGGCATTGTTTGACAGGAAAAAGCGGGTCGCTCCTGAAATTGACATCCTATGTGACACTGACAAGCCAGTACCTGATACTGTCGAACAGGGACATCTGACGACCACGCTCACTGTCTTTGACAACCACAGACTTGACAGTGACAATATTAGAGAGTAGGGTTTCGTGAAATCGTCTCTACTGATAAACATGTTTAATGGTCGAAATGCAAAGACTGTCTTAAGTTTGTCCAATGATTCGCAAGCAATATTTGTCTTATTGCGATGTGTAATAAGTTTTTTTCTCCCATGTTGTATAGCGCATCTGTAATCGATGCCATGAAGATCGATTTGCTGCACATTTCGTTTTGTCCTCTGTCAATGACGATTTCTAGATAAATCCCAACAGGTCTCCGGGGGTCTGATCCAATCAGAGGACGGCGGGATATGAGAAATCTTTCTGATGACATTGACTAACTAGATGCATCATACAACATTTTGTTTATATATGTACCTCATCTCATTGCTATTTCTATAGTATTTTTTAATGATTAACACTGTGTTTTAAAAAAAAAATTGTATACTCTGAAACCTCTCTAAAAATGTTGTCCGAAATATTTTGGTTCTGAAGAAAAAAAATATATTTTTAAAACTAAATTCCACCTAATTTTGTTTTCTGTAGTTTTTTCTATTTCGTTTGTATATTTTATGTTTTTCTTTTTGTTTAAAGTAGACGCTATCTCATATCATCACATTTTCAGTTTAAATGTTGCAAAAGTGTTGAACTTGAATGGAGATATCGAAAGAGAAAAATTTATAACTATGTAGACTCTGCTATATCCGACCATGAAATGTCATCCCGAAACTTTAAAAAGAGGGGTGGTTTTGAATAACTTAGATGAATAGGCAGTATCTACATAGCTACTTTTTTTCTTCAGTATGATCAATTTTCATCTTTACAATACAAACATCGTATGTATAATGTACTTTAAAAATAAACATGAAAACTAAACTTGTTTTTTGTGCATAGCTTACCAAAAATGTTCTGTCTTTTGTTCCAGTGACAACCATGTACCACTTTGCACTACTGAGCTTATGGTCATAAAACCACCATAGGGGATCATTGATTTACATGTATGACCGTCTTAATCCCCGAAATTTGGACAGTTAATTCTTAAATAAAAGATAAGATGCATTAGATTAAAGGATTCACAATTTTGATTGAGGCCAACATGCGTTTTATATAATTAAATAAACAAATTTTCACTTTAAGATAAATGTGGTCTTTCATTGAATATTTCAATTGCAATCCAAAGCCTTATATTACTATGATTAAACTTCGCCGTATTTGAACGAAATACATATGTATGCAAAATATAAAAAACTGCCAAAGAACTTTGCCTTTTATTTTTTATTTCCCCTTAAATAATGAATACTGAAACATTGTAAGTGTATCTAAAAGCACACAGGCAATTCCAAAATTTTGTTCTAACTGGTTATAAAACACCCCTCATATTCAGTTTCATTTTTAAAAAATGACGATGTTTATTAGTATATAAAATAAAACGGGAAATACCCAAGCAAAATATAACATAGTCGGTGCATAGTTCTGGGTGAGGTTGGCCTGGCTGTAATGAGGAGTGCCCATCACAAGGTTAGGGTGCCTGTCTCTATTTACATCCATATTTCTTAGTTCAATTTAAATTCCAATTTTTCAATGGTTATTTAAGTACGTGTATGTGATGAATGAAATTGAAAGTCAAATATCTTTAAAAAAAAATAAAATAGAAAAACAGAGCCGGATCAAGTATGTTTTATAGATTTAAGTCATGCTGTCATTTTTTTTTTATGAATTGCAGTCACTGTATTTGGTCGACATTATCTAAAATACTAAATTTGACATTCGTTCGATACAGATAAAATGAAAACCAATAATGCAAAAATGTTAATGAGTAATTTCCCAGGCATCGCCGCCTTGTGTTAAATTGTAGGCGCATTGATTAATGTTATAGCCATTACAGAAAGGAGAAAAACTCAGTGTTTTATATAAAGTTTAAAAATCAAAATGAGTTATTTCCCTTTTAGATAAATAATAAACAACCTGCCTGACCCATTTTCTTGAAAAATTCTGGCCTAATAGACTAATGTTTTTTTTCTTCCAAAATATGATTCTGTAATCCCTTTCAAGATAACTGCAGTAGTGCTTTTTTGCATGGCAAATTGATAAACTTTGGCGATTTTTTATTTGTAGAAAAAGAAATGATGTTGATAATTAATTGCTTTCATACCATAAAGCACCACAAATATTATTTTGACGTGCAAGTGAGCAGTTACATGTACTATATCATAACTACCGTGAAACAGATTCATTTTTTGTATGATTATTCTGATAATTCCTTTTAACATATGAGATTATTTGCTCTGCATATCTAAATAGATGTATCAGTGTACAATTTAAAGCATAATAATGAAAATAAATGTACATGTAGTTGAATTCAAAAATGAAAAAAATCAATGTAGTTAAATATCAAAAGTCTAATGTTTGTACTAACCCCTTATGTAGCCCTTGAATATTTTTTGGCAATTTTTTTTCAACCAGCATTATAAGACGGCCAAATCGAAAAAAAGAGAAATATTTTATGACCATTTTTTGTGTAACCATTACAAACACAAATAGTGTATACACTGAAATTTATCGAAAATGTCAAGTTTAAAGATACTCACATTTCGGATATTGTGATGTATGTGCAACTGAAATCGTTTAAATGCGAATTTAGTGAATAATGCTTGATTATTGTGGTAAAAAAGAAAAAAAAACAACCCAACCCCAAAACATTTTAAATAAAAGTTATAGTTTGCCTTATAAACATTTTGTTTGCTTCTTTTTGAATCACCTTAAACAATTATTCAAATAGTGTAACTGTTTTGCAACGTTAAAATAAAGTTAAAATAAAAGTAACAAAACTGTTTTGAAGCCATTTTAAAGCCGTCTTTTTCACCACCCTCACAAAGTCGTGACACCAGCAAGGTTTTCTTTAAAATACATTCAGGTGAAGTGCAGGTATATCACATATAAACCTCAGATAGAGAGATTATAATAATTGTTGAGAAACCACAATTTACATCTATTATTTATAGTTCTTTACCTGATAATCAAATGTGTGTAAAGGGGAACACATCTTTTATTCAACAACCTATGGTTGAGCGCCAAAGGTCTTCTTTGACAAATTGGTGCACACATTTTTTCAAATCAAAACGTTTTACTATTCAATTAACAGTGCTAAAAAGAAAAGAAATGTTCATTTATTAGCAATGCTTTGATTTCTTAATGATGCGTAAAATATTAAAAAGGTGAACAGAAACTTGTATTAGCTGACAAATATCAACTGATAATGCTTAATCAAATCCTTCTATTGAGGCGAAAGTAATTGTACATTAACTGAAAAATGATTTATTTTTGTTTCTATTATAAGTTAACTTTTATGTTTATCATAAGTATTTCATGTTTTAAATGAATGATTAATGTATAAAGTATTATTAATTTGAATCTAATATGTGTGTCCCACTTCAGTGAAAATAAATCATATCAGCGTGACTGGAAATTCAGGTATTTATCACAGATATTTCTTGGCCAATAAATTACGTATATATACATGTATGATGATATTTTTTCCTTTTTCATATTGGAAGAGGGTGGGGGTATGGTACTAGAAATGAGGCAGTTTCCATTCGATGTCATTTACTAGATCTTGACCTTAATGGCTTTGTAGTGAGCGTTAGTGGTGTATCCACACTTAGTTGCCACATTTACCAGCCGCACCACCTTGAAAAAAAAACCCCCAAAAAACAAAGACTGAAATTGATCTGGTTTGATGTTGTACTCACAAGCTCAGTTACAATCACATGGTCGACTAAGAAAAAATAGGTCGAACTAGACACGATCTCGTTGCGAGCAACGAGTAGGTCTTCCGTCCGATTTTTGAATAAATGAGAGAAAACCAATCATTTTAAACATAAAATTATAAATATAAGCAAAGAATGAGTGATTTTTTTTTCGGCACTCAGGGCTTGAACCCGCGTCGCCTGGGCACATGTCCACGACTCTAACGACTGAGCTACTCGGACTCTCGCTTCAGGACTTTGATGCTTAATATTTCGAGAATGCGTCGATCGATTTTAAAACAAATTACATATTCTGAATCAGTAAAAAGGTCATCATCAATCCTACAGAAAAATATCGAAAAAGAAAAAAGTTGAAAAAAATGTTTTTGTCTTTCCTTCCGGTGACGACCGGAAGTGACGGACGTTAATCATTTAACCTAAGGGCATCCTTCCAGAGGTAGGTCTATCATCGCTGAAAATTTCAAGTTTTCGTCTTCAACCATTATTTAAATATTTGCTGGACAAAATGAATTTTTGAAATAAGTAAATTGAACGACGATGACGAACGAAAGTGACGTCATATCTAACAAGATACGTAAGCATAGCTATAGGTACTGACTTTTATCTGCGAGATTTTCGTGAAAATCCGTCTAACCGTTTTTGAAATATTGGGTTTTGAAAAATTCTGTGTTGGGAAAAAAGAAAAATAATAGGTCAAAAGAAACCTAACAAAAACAATAAGGTCTACAGTTGGAAACGGAAGACCTTAATTAGCATAAACTATAACCAAATTATATACCCAAAACTGTTTTTTTTAAATACAAAATAACCAAATATGTTTTTTGATAACCATGTTTATTTCAGGAAGATATGATCTTAATATATTTGGAGTAGTTGCCTTTTGAAATTCTTTAAAATTAGAGTAGTTCTCCTTTGAATATTGACGTCACATTGTTATGTCTGGAGTAGAACAAAATGGCAGCGTCGAAATTTGCTCAAATCTCTGCAGAGGTTTAAAATTGAATAGCAACAAAACATTTTAAGTAAACAACGGTCGCGTTACAAACTAAATGACTCGCAGATGCATTACCCAACGTGAATTTAGTCATTTTCTGATCATGTCAAAAGCGCTTACTGTCTTTAAGAGAGTGGGTCACTGTCTTGAAAATGAAAATGAAAACCAGTATGAGACAATTTATGACAGTGACTAGAAAATCCCAGGGAAACGAACTCGCAGACCTGACAGTGACATCATGATGATGTATACTGCCTCTGACAATGTCCGCTGTTCCTCAACAATGGTGGTACGTGACAGTGACCCATTGGAAATACAGTTGATAATATTTCAGCTGTTTTAATCCATGCATGTTGACTGGCCTTTGAAAATGACCGATTGAAACAGATAGTAAGTGTACCTAACAGTGATAGGGCGATCATGTGTTAATCCTGATTCTGACAAAACAGCGTAGGATCGTTACAATGACAAAACGTCTTGATAGTGACAGACCAAGTCCTTAAGAGGCATTGTTTAACAGGAAATAGCCTGTCGCTACTGATATTGACACCGTGTGTGACACTGACAATCCAGTGCCTCATACTTTCGAACAGGGTCAACTGACAACCACGCGCACAACACTGTCTTCGACGACCGACAGTGACAACATTAGAAAGCAAGATCGAATCAAGTTAGGTTTTCTCTACTGGTCTATGTTTCATGGTCGAAAGGCAGTGACAATGTAAAATCTGCCCAAATGTTGACGAAGGCATGCATGTAATTCTCGTAATGCGTTACGTAATGAGTCTTTTTTTCCCATGTCGTATGGCGCGTCTGTAATCAATACCATGAAGATCGATTTGCTGCACATTTCATTTCGTCCTCTGTCAATGGCCCAACAGGTCTCCGGAGGTCTGATCCAATCAGATATCAGATATCATTTTAGATACTTCATCTTATTGCCATTTTCTGAGGCCTGATAGAAAGTGGTCCAAAAGTATTCATTAACTATTCTTTGAACTAATTTGTGAAACCTCTTAAAAATTTTGCTGGAAGTATTTAATTTTAAAAAGGAAAATTTAAATAGAATTTTAAACTAAATTCCACCTAATTTTGTTTTCTTCTTCAAGTCTTCTTTTTTTTTGGCATAAAGTAGACTCTATCTCATATCATTATATTTTCAGAGTAACAGTTGCACAAGTTTAATGCTTTAATTTTTCTATCAAAAGAGAAAAAAATCAAATCTATTAGGATCATGCTGTATCCGACTATGATATGTCACCTTTTAACTTTAAAAAGAGTGGTGATTTTTAACAATTAGGATGAATCAGCAGTATCCACATAGCTACGTTTTTCTTCTGTATGATCAATGTATTTCTTTCCAATGCCAAAAATGTTGTATACTTGAAAAATAAAGATAAAAACTACCAACTGTTTTGTGCACATGTATTTGGTTTTCTAAAATGATCTGTACTTTATTCCAGCGAAAAGCAAGTACCATTTGGGACTACATGTGTATTGAACTTATGGGGGTCATGTGCAAATTAACACGTGGTTATTGATATATCACCACCATAAACCCAAAAATTGGACAGTTATTTCTTCAAGACTTATAATAAAATACAAAGGAGCAAAAAAATGCAGTGTTTAAATTACAGGCTTACATGCTACACACAAAGAATAAATACACTTCTTTACAAATATGGCCACTTATGAAATCTTTCAATCGCAATCCATTGCAAAGCGTACTTGAAGTAGAGATTAAACTTATTTGAATAAAATATGCAGAACAGGTAAAAATTACCAGAGAACGCTGTCTTCACCTTTTTTATTTACTGAAACACTGTGCATATACTTGTAATATCTTAAGGCATATACAATCTCACATTTAGTTACACACATCTTACCACTACTAGGCAGTCTTACATGTAAATTCAATAGAAGATAGGTTACATTACAAATACAATATAAATCCTATCTTCAAACTGGCTATACACAAACCACATACTATTCAGATTCATTTAAAAATGATGATGTCTAAATATATACATGTAGAATTACAATGAATTTAAATACAATGCATTACCTTTTATGGTTTGTATATTATGTATGTATTGTAATTACACCGTGACACTGCATAAAAAATAACCCAAATAGTCTAACGCTAAAGGAAAGATGCTTCCGTTTTGTTGATGAATCACCATACAAAATGTACAAATGTACGTGACCTGAAAATGTTTTCAATAAGTAGGTATAGGGTTCCAATATATGTACATTCTCTTGAAGCTGAAAGTTCAAACCATTTTGGTACTATATAGTAATTAGTTATTTTACATTATGAAAAAGACGTAATTATTTTACATTATGAAAAAAGACAAGATGTCGTCGTACATTATACAAATATTGACTGGGGTTGAGGGCAACATTGATTATATTAGCCCCCGAGGGACGAAATATTGCCCGACGCGAAGCCAACATTTGTTTTGTTATATGAAGAAACAAACCAAAAATCAAGAAAGGATTTGAAAACAGATCGACGTAATTTTCTTGGCTCAACATAGAGTTCACGAATTCAGTTTTGCGCAAAGTTCATTTCCAAAATATCGTCGGCATCAAAAGGTCACTGGTGATATTCCACTGTCTGTAGGAACTAGGCTAAAGATGTTTTGCCTGATTTTACTTCACAATAATTCGCAAATCCATATTCCCGTTATGATAACAATAACTCACTGAATATAACAATAGCAAATGTTATGACGCCAATGAATGCAAACAATTTTAATTATAAGTAGATTGTTCCTTAAGTGTATAAATGCACCTGAATTGACTGACCTTGACTCCATTCTTTATGCAAGACATCATGTTGCAAATATGGAACAGCAAGTATTTACAACAAATCAAAAATGAATTAATCAACTATTAAAAACGAATGCGGTCTATATTACCCGAGAATGTGCTTGTGAGAAATTGGACAAGAATTTTTCAGAGATATTCATACATCGTTTCATGTGTATCATGTAGGGGTTGTCACTCTTTTCAAATTAAATCACTGTTATACACACCTATCAAACATACCAAAGTTTTGTAAAAATTATAAGTAAAAGCATTCTCTAAAAATTCATGGAAGGATAAGAAAGAAAAATAAAGAGAGAAAAACTATAATTACTCACAGCCAAGTTCAACTTAGAAATATAATTAATGAAAATCCATTCAAATGACTTAGTAAATGGTTAATATTCAATACACACAAAAATTATATCATTGTATGTTGATTACACGAAGTGTTTTTACAGTTCACCCCTCTTCCTAGACTTAATAGAGTAGTTTCCCTCCATGACGTCTATGACATCCTGTGTGATATCCTCCACGGATATCCACGGGCCCCAGGCCTCCACCACATGACCATTCTCATCCACCAAATACTTCCAGAAATTCCATGTTGGCTGTTTGGCATTCTCTGAATAAAAAAATAATGTAGTACATGTACTAGTACATGTATTACACATGGATGTCCGATGGTAACTGTACATGTAAATCAAGGTGCCCGACATGATCTATACAAATAGACATGACATATTTTTTATATCATGACATAAAGATTCAAGGTAACTCGACGTACTAGTATATTAACTGATGAATCGATAAAGTATCTACTTTAAAGGGACCTAGACACGATTTTAGATTAAAATTTCATTTTCTATTTTTTATATATAAAATGGTTTACTTGCTCGTTTTGAACGATTGGCCAAAATTTGAATCTTAGTAGTCAAGTTATAAGAGGGATACAGAGGTAAGAATTCATTGTTATGTAAACAAAACTCGAGTCTTATATTTGTTTACAAATAATGTAAAGTATGGAATTACAATTTATTTGACAAAATGGCTCAAGGCAAACAAGGTAAACTGATTCAATGTATTCATAAATAATATTCCCAACAGAAGAAAGCACCATTTAATTGAAACTTATGTTACATTAAAAGTTTAAAATCAAAGATTTTCAAACTTAACTATAACAATCTAAAGATTTTAAACTTTTAATGTACCACTTATACCAATAAAACATATATGTAAACAATAACAAGGCTAGAGCTTTGTTTACAAAACAAAATATTTCACACCCTCTATCTTGCTTATAACTCAACATTTGACTTTCAAATTTTGACAAAGCATTAAAATATCCATATTAACCATTCTAAGCATTAAAATTGGAAAACCAAAACTTAAAATTTGAGTCAAATCGTGTCTAAGTCTTTCTAAATCTGCGAATCTGTAAATCGTGTCTAAGTCTTTTTAAATTTGTAAAAAACCAATATCGACTTCTTATTATTTTATTTGAACTCTTTGCTATTTTTTCAGAGACACTGGAAAAAAATTTCTGGATGCAAGCAGGATATTTTAGAGCTTAAAATTTGGTCGTAATTGATAAATAATATATTTATCAATAAATGTCAAGGTTCATCTGTTTTTATTTGATGTTTTGAGAAAACAATTTTTTGTGTGAAAGTGAATCCCATTCTGAGAAGTAAAAGTTTGAGCATTCAGTATAAAATGTGTAAAATATTTACTTTAGTATTCATAAAGAATGCAAGTGATTTCTTTCTGTACACATTTGAAAATCAGGTAAATGTATAGGGAAAAAATTGTGCAAAAGGGAATTTGCCTGAGCAAAATAATGACTTGATTGTTGTAGTTTGTATTAAGTTGGTGCATAGTTTCAAGTTCAAATTATTCTCCAAGGCATATCATGGTAGATAATACCGTATATATCCGGTTCTTTTCGCGAGTCACAAAATTTGCGAAAATCAGGAAAATGTGTAACGTCAGTCATTTTTGGCAACCTAAAAACAGGGACGTATATATACATGTACTAACATATTTCCTCCCAATACTAGCGAAAACACACCACAAACGTGTTAACTTTAGTAATATAGTTTTATAATTTCTCTTTATCCAGTGACATACATTACGCATTTAGACAATTAGAGTAGGCAAATTTAAGTTTCATATTGAAAATGAAACGTAGCCTTTTTTTAAAAATAAGATCTGGCAGTTTATAGTCTGCTCTATGAGAAAATTCGAGTTAACATGTCGTAATTTTACCCCCAATATTTTAAAAAAGAGTGACGTATCTTCAGCGATTTAAATGAAATGAATTACCGGTTAATCATGTTGACGATATTCGTCAAAGTCTCTTCTGAATTATGAACCTGTTCTTCTCTAAGTAATTCGTTAAATATACACTGTAGCCCGAAATTCGGCTCAGACGGCTGCTTGTTTTAATTAAATTAGGATGAACTTAACCTCCTGCTTGCTTCAGTTTTTCACTTTGGACATCCTTCCAACTACCTATTTCTCAAAAACGTTTGCTTCTTACCTTTACAAGGCCTACATCCAACAAAATATCAAGTTGTTGATTTGAAATGTTTACTTTCATTAACCGGAAATCGTACATAACATTTCTAAGTGTTGTAATTTTAACGATATTTTAAAAGGTATATGACAGAATTCTTTGAAAATAACTAGGGATTGTCCTTTAAACATGCTTATGAAGTGTACGAAGTTTGATAAACATGCATGCGATGGTTTTCTTTGAATTTTGCTAAAAAGGCTGAAATGGACACACATACATACACACATACATACATAACATACATACATACATACACGCACACGCACAGCAGCGATGCTATATCCCATTCGCAACAAGTTGCGCGAAGGGATGAAAATTAGTTTAACAGGCACTGTTGTATTTTGTTAAGAGCTGCCAGTGATTAATTTTATAGCCATTTTGAACAAAGAAATAAAACAAAGAATATCTCAATTTTTTCATTTTTAAGGAAAATAATTCAGATGAGTTATTCCCCTTTTTAAATCTTGAAATAGAAATAAAATACCTCGTTATGTTAAGTTTATTGTGTAAACAGACTTTGTACATAATTTTTCTAAAGAGATATTGCTTAAATGATCTAGAAAAACTAATGCATTACCTATTATTATATACATATACTTAAGAAAATCATTGGTTTACAACGTTTATAAAATTTGATGAAATAGGGACCAAACAGCTTTAACAATAAAAACATATTCAGAACTGTTTTATTTTCATGCAAACTTTTTGACTATATATTTACACTTTTTTTGTGTGTTACCACTATTTAATCAATGAAAGAAAAGTAAGCAAGCTCACTACCCCATGCTAACCCCTTACCTGACAATTCTAAACATAATAAATGGCAGGATATGCATTTAATACACAAAATACTTTGATTTTGAAAGGGACATAATAACAAATTTCTAAATTCAAAATTTACAGAAAAATTTGGAATCAGAATTGCCAGGTACTATGCATATCTACACATCGTGTCCTAAGTACCTACAAGGTTTCATAATATTCCATGCAGTGGTTTTAGAGAAGTTGTACTTGCAAACTATTCATTTATTTGTTATATTCAATAAATGGCCAAAATTCTATGTTCAAAAGGGCTGAAATTCCCAGAAAAGTAATGGAGTCGGAATTTTCTGGTAATATGCACATCTACACATTGTGTAGTGGAGCACATGGCTCAGTGGTTATGGGCATTAGGCCAGTAACCGAAAGGTCTCTGGTTCAAATCCTGCTGGGTCACTTGATGTTGTGTGTTGGTCACTTAGACAAGGCACTTTATCTATATTTTCTTAGTCCACCCAGCTGAAATTGGGTACTGGCTTACGCTGGGGGTTAATCAGCGATGGACTGGTGTCCCATCCAGGGAGAGTCAATGACTCTCATCCGCTTCGCACCATGGAAATCAGAGATAGCACCGGCCCTATGCGCCTTCATGGCACGGAGAAGGATTAACTAACACATTGTTTCCTAAATATTTACAAAGTTTTATGAAATTCTTTGCAATGGCTTACAAGGAGTTGCACTTACACAAGAGGCCCATGGGTCACATCGCTCACCTGAGGAACAATAAGTATGATATCATAATACAAACTATCTGGAGAATAGTATAATACATGTAGATCCTGTATAAAAAAAATCTAATTTTTCCCTTGGATATTCTTATGTCTATAATCAAATCCCTTTTCTAACAGGGTGATTTTATAGTCATATCACATGTTGAGCATTGCAGTTCTCAAAAAGATCCTAAACAATTGTTTATATATGGGATATTAACCTACATCAAACTTTGAACCCCTTGTGGGGTCAAAGTCTAAACAATTTAAAGAATCGGCAATGTGTCAAAATTCTTGCATATAAGAAAAACAATATATTATAACAGTTCAGTTTTGTGAATAATTAAAATGATTTCCTTTATAAAATTGGATCCCCAAAGTGGTTGCACCCTATTCCTCAAGATTTTGATTTGAATGAATTTGAATACACATTACCTGAGTTGCTTTCACTAAAGTTATAGTTTTTCTAGGCAAATGGGTTTTTTGAAGAAGATTTTTGAAGTTTTTTTTATATATGTTCATATGTACATGATTTGAACAAACTTAAATCTACCCTACCTGAGGATGCTACAACACAAGTTTCAATTTTCTGGCCAGTTGGGTTCTGAGAAGAAGATTTTTAAAGATTTTTCTCTCTATATTCCTATGTAAAAAAAATCATCCCACATTGTGGCCCCACCCTACCCCTGGGAATCATGATTTGAACAACTTTGAATCTACACTTCTTGATGATGCTTCCACACAAGTTTCAGCTTTCCTGGCTGATTAGTTTCTGAGAAGATGATTTTAAAAATTATATAATTACTCTAAATATTCCTATGTAAAAATTCGACCCCCCATTGTGGCCCCACCCTACCCTCTGGGGTCATGATTTTCACAACTTTGAATTAACACTACCTGAGGATGCTTCCACATTAGTTTCAGCTTTCCTGGCAAAATGGTTCTTGAGAATAAAATTTTTGACAATTTCTCAATTTTTAAAAATAATTCCTAATTTTCTCCCCTTGAAAAAGGGCGTTGTCCCTGATTTTCACAACTTTGAATCCCCTTTGCCTAAAGGTGCTTTGTGCCAAGTTTGGTTGAAATTGGTCCAGTAGCTCTGCAGAAGATGTTGAAAATGTCAGTTTACAGACGGACAGACAGATGGACGACAGACAAAATGTGATCAGAAAAGCTCACTTGAGCTTTCAGCTCAGGTGAGCTAAAAAAACAGGACTGACAGACTAACTGAGTGACTGACTGACGAATGGGTAAAAAATATTATACCCCTCACAACTTGTTGCATGGGTTATAAAAATAGTTTATACAACATTGAAAAAAATCTATTAAATAAAAAATATTTTTCATTGATGTTCAATTCTCTGAAATTGTATTGTATGTGCAACTAAAGTCATTTAAATGCAAATTATGAGGATCATGTTTGTCATCAGTAATCATCATCAATATATCATCAGTATTTAGTACATTAGTATTTAGTACTAAATAACGTTTTACTTTACAATCCATAAAAATGAAGAGCATGTAAATCTCAGGTAAACCCATAGTAGAAAGCAGAATTTTATTTTTAACAAAACACAAATCACATTTGACATCTATAAATCTGTGCAAATTGAGAGCACATCTTTTGAACAACACATCTAAAGTACGTTCTCGGATAAATAGTTTATGAAAAAAGCACACAAGTGTCAATTTCTTTAAAAAAAAGGTTATCTTATTAGCTTAATGATATGTTGGAACATGGAAATAGACAGACATGCAGATATGGAGATTCCAACATGTCCAATGTAAGCTCCCTACCAGCCTTCCCTTCCCCCCACAAAAAAAAATTGTTTGCCAGGGTGATGAAATATATATATATATATATATATATATATATATATATATATATATATATATATATATATATATATATATATAGCACAAGGAAATTCACTATATTGGAGCACCACCTCTGCCCTGGCCAGGATTGAACTCACGACCTCTGGAACCCACTCTCCTAGCAGTAAGCGGCCACCGCACTAACCACTCAGCCATCTAGGCAAGACCAAAATCTTGCTTTCGATGACAAACGGAACCTAGCCCGCTGATCGCTCACTTAGGACACGGTCGTTTTTAGATACAGCTAGGTGAAATACTGTTAAACGACAATATGGAAGGATCGGGACGATACGCATTGCATAGATATAAACATATAATAAGCACAACATTGCAATAACTCTCAAATTGATTGATCAGTATCATTGATTTTGCAACTAGGACATTTTATCCATACACATTCATTATTTATTATGCTATTTGATTGCTTATGATTTATGAAAAATGAAATAGCAAATTGATCAACATTATAAATATGGTAGCACTGCAAAATAATAAGCAACTGTCAAGAGTCTAAAAATTCTGTGTAAATAAAGACACTCAGTATGCAACTGCAGTGGGTGTTTTTTTTCAAACACTGTAAATAAATTATGTTTCCAACCAAACATGGAAACTCCATTCAAGATTTTAGCTTCTAGTTGAGTGACCTTTGCCCTCTACTACTGCATTATTAAACATGTTAAAGCAATAAACGCAAACATAATAAACAGTTTCCTGCTATCCATACATTGCTTACTTAAGCGTTATCTACACCCCACATCTTACCTGTTAAATATGACCATACATCTGGTGCATTATCTCCCACTACATCTACTTTCGAAAATATGGGAAAGTTGACGTTGTAATTTTTCTTTGCAAATGATAAAATCTCACTGTAAGTCTGAAAAATAAAATTATTTTACATTGTTGGACTACTAGTAATTCAATACAATTCAAAAAATACTGTAAATTCCTAATTAAACGCGAGGAATTAATATCCGCGTAAAATCGCGAGAAGCCCGTCTCGCGAATTCTAAAATCTCGCTTTTAATTTTCGGACACATGTAAACTACATGAAACTATGATAAAATTTCGGCATTCGCAATTTTATGTTCTCGCGATTTGATGGAAAATCGTTGAATCGCGGAATTAAGTACTCGCGTAAAATAAGGAATCTACAGTAGTTAAAGAATTATTTTTTTTCCTTTAATTTGACATTTATGTTCATATATATACAGAGGTCACAATGTTCAATAGTCTATGTAAAGGATATAAGCCAAAACTGTCCATTCTGTGAGAGAAAGAACTGATCGAGGCCCGAAAATGCAATGCTGTTTTTCCTACAGATCTCTGATCAGATTTCAGGCAAGTAGCATGACTAGCACTACTATTGAAAAAGGCAGGAGGTCTGGTTCACCTTTATGTATATTTAGCAAAATATAAAATAAAAAAAAAATAAAGGGGGCCCCCTTGTTGCTATAAATCAGCCTGTCAGATTACAATTTTGCACATCACTTTAAGAAAATAAACAAGATCGGTTAATCCAGACAGTACTGTAGATTCCTTATTAATTATTTTACGAGAGTTCCCCGATACTTAAATCTGCAATTCAACTGTTTTTTATCAAATCGCAAAAATATAAATTTGTAAACGCTGAAATTTTATCATAGTTTCATTTAGTTTACATCTGTCTGAAAAATAATAGTGAAATTTTAAAATCAACAAGATGTACTTCTCGTGATTTTACGACGATACTCATTCCTCAGGTTTAATCAAGAATCTACAGTAATCATATGCTATACTTACCCCTGGTTCCTGGTTACCAAACTGATTACAAGGGAAGGCTAGCACTGTAAATTTTTCGGTGGAGCCCAGCTTGTCCTGGAGTCTGACTAGGGCTTTGTAGTGACCATCAGTGTAGCCACACTCAGACGCCACATTCACCACTAGCACCACCTTGAAAAGAAGGAAAGAGATTGCACTAAAGGAAAACATAATTATTTATTAAGGGATAGTCAAAATTGTCAATAATTCATATTCAATTCTCGATTAGAATTACCACAATCTGATCAAATAAACAAGCCCTGAATCATCCCCCTACCTTAAGTGCATGTAAACCTTTTCTAAGTACAGCAAGGCACTATGATTATGATTGATTGAAATGCACTGACTGTATAATACATGTATGTTCAACATTTTTGAAGACCCAAATCATAGATCAATCCCCTCTTACCATGGACAAGAACATTGATTGTTTCATGTGCATTCCTCTTCATCTTGTGACCTGGAGACTGCATCCGACTTCTTGGTGGGACTCCAAGGCTCCAAGCTCAGATGAGAGTCATCACAAGCCATGGCCCACTGGCTAAAAGAATCAAACCCTCTGGAATCCGGCTTCCTTCTTGCAGGTTTCCTTGGCTTGACCTGTATCCAACCAGTAGTTCCCTTACCTGAACAAGTCATGCAGTCCTTCTTGAGATAATCCACCTCACGGCACTGGTAGCATACTAGCATCTGACAAATTAATGGGCACAATCTAGCCTACAGTGTGTCAATGCCAGTGTGGGATCATGTTTACTCTTCCTCAAGGTCAGCTCCAAATCCTCTATCCTACTCCTGAGGATAACCAACTCCACAATAGAAGACTCTTTGTGATTGTGCTCAGTGCAGGGTGACATCTTCCTCTGACACTGCACTGGTTGGTCTGTGCTAGTCTACCACATTGGTAGTACAGCATGCAGTCAACAGCCTCTTCCACAGTCCTAGGCTGACCATCAAGGCAGGCCATACAAGCCAGAGTCTTAGTCTTCAGCTCCAAAGTAATGGCAGGGTATGGCTTAGACATGTACACTCAACAAAACTTCAAAGTGTTCACCCAGTATGTTTTTCCTATATGAAATAAGCACATTTATTTGTCTTGCCATCAGGGTGGCTGATTTCCACTTTACTTTCAAATTGTTAAGAATGATGCATTGACCTTTACCTCTGGTTGCAATCCGATACCTTGACCTTTGCTTAATATCACTAACACTTCCGGTTTGGTTGAATTTCATTCAGAACTTTTAGATTGTTTTAAGTTGCCGATGAAAATGATAATACGCTTAAGAAATAGAAAAATTATATTAAAATAACATTTCCTTCGGATTGCTTGATATTTAAAACAATGTCAAGGACAAATTAACAGCAAATTTAAAGTGAGTACAATCTGTTGTAGAAACAATGCAGACACCAAAAACTCCAACGGCTCTGGCTGTGTTCTCAGTGATCATTTTGACCAATGTTAAGTGGTTTTCTTTGAAAACTATCACCAAAGACTAATTTCAATCACAAAAAATTAACAATCATATTAAGCATTCACAGAAAAATACCAATTTAATGTTCTGATGTTTCGTCACGAGTAAATAATTTTAATCGGTGTTGTTTTATTTTATTTGTGCTATTGATTTGAAAACATGTCAGTTAAGAAATATTAAAAATTTCACATCATTTTAATTTGTAATTTCAAAATTATTCTATTTATAAGGGTGAACACTTAGAAGTTTTGTTGAGTGTATATCCTGCACAGAATAGAGGTGGTCAGAGTAAGGACTCTGTCAGCTCACTAGTGCAGGGACTCTCTGCTGTGCTGCGCTGCAGACTGGAAGTTCAGCTGGTGCATCAGCCAAGATCCAGATGATCCAAAATGCTTGCTGATCTTGCACAGGATGTCCTTCAGGCTAATACTCCAGTTTATTTCCATTAATGTGGATGCCTGCTCTCACTGCTGTGCTTTAATCTTTGCATAGATTGGTTTATGAAAACCACCATGAGACAGGTCAATCGAGGAATATCCTGGACATTCCAACAGTCACTCGAAGATCTCGACTTTGCAATCGCTTTACTAGCACAGCGACATAAGGATATTCAAAGTAAAACTGATGACCTTGTCAAATACAGCAGACAGATCAGACTTCATATAAATGTTAAGAAAACAAAACTAATGAAGATTAACTCAAAGAAAGATATCGAAGTTACAGCTAACAACAACAGAATAGAAGAGGTCAATGATTTTGTATACCTTGGCAGCAAGTTCACAGCCAATGGAGACTCTACCATAGATGTCCAATACAGGATAACAAAAGCCCGTGCCAACTTTGCAAACCTACGGAACATCTGGAAGTCATAACATCAGGACCCAAACCAAAATCAGGATATTCAAAACAAACATAATTGGAGTCCTCCTATATGGTTCTGAGTCCTGAAAGGTGACAAATACCATCATACAAAAACTAGACACCTTCCAATCAAGATGCCTCCGTAGGATCCTCAAGATATTCTGGCCAAACAAGATCAGCAATGAAGAGCTGTACAGGACAACTCAAACAGTTGCCATATCTGACAAGATAAAAGTAAAATGATGAAAGTGCATTTGCCATGTCCTGTGAAAGGAAACATCAGAAATACCCAGGGTAGCCTTAAGATTGACTTCACCTGGAAAAAGAAATAGAGGGCGGCCAAAGGAGACATGGCGGAGGTTAATGGAGAAGGAGATGAAAGACCAGTGTTGGACTTGGGGCATGGTGAGGCAGATGTCAGCAGACAGGCAGAAATGGAGATCCTGGAGATGGTGAAGGCCTTATGTGCTCTAAGCACGAAGAGGACTAAGTAAGTAAGTAATGTGTACATGTAGTAGTCACTTGCTGCTGCTTCAAGGGAGAAACAGAACGGGTCATGCTGCTCTACCTCAGACCATTACTGCCTACAGGACAAAATTGCTCAAAATTAAACAAGAATGACTTCCACTTCAACAATCATCATACTTCAGATGTCTGCATCAAGTCGCCATCAACAGGCTATGGAAGCAGTCCTTCAAAACCAATATCCACGGAACATGTAGACCTTAAGGCAAGCTCCTTAGAAACACCCAAGTGACTTCCATAAAGTGTGCATGCACTTGGTAGGCATAGAAGTGTAGGAGGGGACACCAAGGCAGGTCAATAAACTGAAACAATCTAGCCCCACCCAGGGGATCGTGTGAATGAAAAGGGCTATCTACAGAACATTACACATGATTGCCCTTCATGTGTAACGGTGGCACTACTACAAGTCTGCACCTGCCTTAGCTAAGAGGGCATGCATGATCTACAAGTTACAAATTTTTGAAATGCAATATTAAAGTATTGTAAACAATAGAAATCTTTAAAAAAAATTAAATTTGACCAAAATCATGACCATGCCCCTTTGAACTGCACAATGCTAGTAGATACATGTACAATATGTCATCAAAAGACTTTGACTTAATTTCCCTTTAAATTCATGTGGGTCGTGTAAAGAGATTCATTCCCAATTGAAAATCGACTGTTTTTTCCCCAAATCCAATTAAAAAATTCCCAAAATTGCTGTGTCGTATTGTGCCATAAGACTTTGTACATGTACCTATGCTGAGTGAGATACCTTTATACAATGTCAATTAAAAAATCTGAGTGTTCTGTTAAATATCGTTTATTATGACAAAAACATTACTTTAATGATTACACATGTAATATGCAAATGAAAACCAAGAAAACTGTGTAGAATTTCTGTTTTCTGTCAACAAAGCGATGTAGTATAAACAACATTCAGTATACAACAGTGTTTAATTCTGCAAAATATAAATATCAAGGAAATGTGAGTATATATGTTTTACATGTATTTATTTTATTGTCAAAACCCTTCACTGGAACTGTGATACAGACTATTGCAATTGAGCAATTATCTCACCCAGTCAAATTCCCATTTTGCACACATTTTTTTCGATACAGTACCAATCAGACCCAACCTAACAGAAAGTAAACCCCAACTAAACCCTGGGTTTACTTTCTTGGTTAACTCTGGGTTTACTCCGGGTTTACTAGAGTGGACCCAGAGTAAACCCAGAGTAAACCCAAAGTAAACCCAGAACGGACACAGAGAGTAAACCCAGTCAGAAGTATACCCCTGAAAGCAGACGCTAACTGTGTATTCGGTATATAATTTAATTCTGGTTGTGACGCTGCATTTGATTGGATAGAAAAATTTAGTTAAATTTGTATAACCTGGTTAGCACGTCACATGACACATCACAATGCACCAATGTCAAAAACGTATTGATCCGCTTGACGTTACATTTGAATTTTGAACAGATTAATATCATTTTTAAAAGTAAAACGCACTCAATTTGTACAGTAAATCACAGAAAATTAAAATATAAGAAATGAACTCAATATCTACCCAAGTTATACTCATATAACCTGGGTTGGAGCAATTTATGCTTTTTTATAATCAGCTTCCCATATTATAAAGCGTTAACTGCTCCAACCCAGGTTATACCGGTACTTGTATAACTTGGGTAGACATTGAGTTCATTTCTTAAATACAAGGGGCAGGAATTACTGGCTGTAGGATGGTAAGATAAAAGACAGGTCTGCTTCACACTCCAGGGCATACAGTTGACCTCAAAAGCAATTTCCAAGTAAACCCAAAGTAAACCCCGAGTGAACCCAAATTTTCAAAAAGTAAACCCAGAGTAAACCCAAAGTAAACCCCGAAAGTAAACGCGGGGTTTAGTTGGGGTTTACTCAGGTGTTAGGTTGGGTCTGATCGGCACTGAACCTTATTTTTCAAATGTGTGCAAAACGGGAACAAACCATATTTGTTAAACCAATTTTGTCTAAAAGAGCAATTTGTCAACAAAAAATTCCCAATTGAAAGGGTACAGGACCCTGTACCTAAAAGGGTAAATTAAGCCCTGTCACTATCACTAAGACTTCCATAACAAGTGGACTATATATGAGAAATGAAAAATAAAAATTTCATATAAAAAATATTGGATGCACAATAACATTTTAAAATTGAAATATTGTTAGCAGTATCATAAAATGGCACATTACTTATGTCTGATGTATTCTGACTCATAATTGTATGATTTGAGAAATTTCTTTTAAAAAAAAAATCAAGAAGATTTTGGTTTTCAATATCCTTCACAAATTTATAGAAAAAGTGATAAAGAAGTCCATATAAATTAAAAGAATTCTAATACTAGAACTGGACATGGGTATAATACCTATAATTATAGTTAAAAAATGAGAAGGGGAAAAAGCGTAGTGTCATTTTGGCAAAAATTCTTTACTATAGTCTGTCCCAAGAAATTTATGCAGCACATTTTTATTAAAAATTATTTCATATTTATAAATACCTCAGGGTTCAAATGATGTTTATTCAACAGTATGAAAAAAACCCTGGCCAAGATTCCTTCTTTGAATTGCCCCCTTTACATGTAGCTTGTAAGGTTTTAATACATGTTAAAAATAAAAAGTCCACGGGGACTTTGAATTGCAACAAATTTTAAATTACCCAGATGATAACGTTGAAAAATTGTGCAAGGTATTCTGAGTGGCTTTCGAATGTAGAAAACATGTAAACATTTCCCATTATAAATTTCCGTATGAAATCTGTTTTTGGGCCTGTGAATTTTTTCGAATAAAAAATGATAATGTGTCAATGAAGCCAGGTTCACCAGGCCCATCTTTCTGGGGGAAAAGTCTAACCCTGTGGAAAGTCTATGCTACAACACCTTTGTTAACAAAAATGAAAGCATTCGCTAATAATGTAACAATACATGTACAATAACTGGAAGCAGCCAGTATTCTCAGTACTTTGATCATTATCAGTGGCACTATAAAGGTTATTTCCCCTAAAACTTGTTCAAATGTATCTGAGGTGGATTGTTCACGTTGTTTTGTGGTGGATTGTTTACGTTGATTTTTTTTAAAATTATATCTACACTTTAGTATATTGTACAGATCGATCGATGCCGAAGGCTGGCCTGAAATGAATGCTCGAAAATTTTACCTTTTCTGCATAGTGACTTAATGGAACTATTTCCTCTCCTTGCTTTACACTGAAGCTGAAAAAATTATCGGAGGTTTCTACAGTTGTCAAATAGAATAACATTTGGAGCATCATGACGGGGTTGATGATGTTGACCATCTTCCACGTGTGTCATTACACTGCAGTGTGCGAAACGTTTGTTTATGCTTTATTTTCAAGAGTCAAATCAAAGCATTTTAGCACACTGACAACGCACTTTATAGGCGGATCTAAAGATGTTTTTGTGCGTTATAGCAATTTAATATTTTTCGCGGAAAACAGCGAGTTCTGTCCAGCCAATATTTTCCAGATGTGTAACCGTCCGTTCTAGTCAATCAAACCAGTAATATGTAATAGGTAAATTCATTAGATATAACAACTCTCAATTAATAAATTTAATTATTTTAATCATGTACATGTAAACGTTAACATAAAAACATACATCGATACATGTACACATATTTTAATCGCTAGACGTGCACACTTATTGAAAAAAAAAATTAAAGAGCATTGGCGGATCCAGAATTATCTTTTTCCCAAGATGCTAAGGGGCATGGATGGACGGGGTGGTAGTCCCGAAACCTTTTTCGGTTTTCGGGGATGGGGTGGGGTGGGGGTTCAGAAGTACCTCACCGAACCCCCTCTCTTTATATCCGCGCGTGGAGAGTTTTGAAGTTACTTTTAAATTTTGATTAATAAAAAATGTTTAACATAACTAGAATTCAATTCATTCATTGCTTCCCCAAACCTGTTACCACATAAAGATGTATAATCATGTAACAATTGCAATTCAAGATATAAGTTTACATCCGCTCCGGTAGTCAGTGAGCATAAACAGTGTTTGTCTCAAATTTCATACAGGGAGAATAACCCAAATACTTTAACTTCACTTCATTTTCAATTTGCTTCCGACGCCACTGCTTCATGTTCATGTACTAAGTATCTACAGATCCGGGGGGATGCATGTACATGTATGTTACAGGAAGTCAAATATGTCTCGGTCTTGAAGATCCGTCTAGAAATATGTCTGACTGCGTTACCATAGAAATGATGATTGTAACGTGTAGTAAAAGCATCATCATTAAAATATTGATTGCCGTTTGTATTGATTTTCTTCCATGTTCGGAGCTTATGCAGCGTATTACAAAAGTATACCATTAGGTCTAATGGTAAAATCATAGACTGTCACCAAACTAAATAAGGTAAACTTAGTCGGTGAAATTGATAGGGTATTGATAGGGTAGAAAAATCTAAAATAGTTCCCCTGGGTATCGAACCGGAACGCGGAACGGACATTTAAAAACACAGCATTTGGCCGTTCTATTGTCATTCTATCCAAACCCAACGTAAACACGACATACGGGTATGTGAAATCATATAGCCATTGAAATGGGATTTAATTAATCCGTAAAACTGTGTTAGTCTTACTCGCCTACTGAGCACTTCGAGCTGCCTATGTACATGCATATAAGATATGGATTACACATGTTTGCTGGACATCAGAAGTTATATTTGACATGCACAGGTAACCTTTTTTTTTACCTCATCTCTCTTTTCCTTTTCAATTGTAAACGTAACAAGAGATAAACTCTCTCTCTCTCTCTCTCTCTCTCTCTCTCTCTCTCTCTCTCTCTCTCTCTCTCTCTCTCTCTCTCTCTCAACCACCCATAAGATAAATAAAAAAAGTCATAAATTTTACTGTTTGATGATCACATTTCCTGAGTGTTTTCAATTTATGGCTGAATAGTAATCCGGGGAAGTCTTAATACAAACACTGCAAACACCTTTAATGCATTACTTATAACCTTAATAGACCTGTACGAACAGGGACGTACTGCACTGACATCATGTATCAATTTTCGCAAAATCCTAATCCGTTGAAAGGGTGGGTGGGTGGGGGGGGGGGGGGAGAATAAATACATGTAGTACAAGGAGTAATATATTTCTACGTGTACAGTGTAGATGTACAATCTCATGCGCTCATTCTCTTTCAATATCATTTATATCAAGTGGAGGACCGATTTGCCTCAAAAATGATATTTTTTCCCCACCCCAGTGCTTCGAGAACGAATCAAGATTAAAATGGCACTACAAATTAGTAGGTTTTGCTGGACTTGATACAGTGTTGGGAAACTGAAGCGTTAATTTTGTGACAGGTGGACCATATATCATTAGGAGTTTACAATTCCCTCGGGCAACCCTGTCAAATTTAAATTCACACTCGCGTCCCTACTACGAGAATTTGGATTGTTTCTTACAATTTTAAAAGGTTATCACAAAGGTTACGCCGATGGGATTTTGCTAAGAAGTCTTATTTTCGTTTCGCATGTACGACGGTTGATCCAAAAGTATTGTCACAGATGCGATAAAATCGCGAAAAATCGTCGTAAAGCGACAAAAAATTGTGCTTTCAGATTTCTACCTATTTCAATTCAGATCTTAACATTTTAAATGCATTATGATGATTATTTCTAAAGATAATGTATTTTATAGAGAGTGCACCTATTTCAATTCAGATCTTAACATTTTAAATGCATTATGATGCTTATTTCTAAAGATAATGTATTTTATA
Source organism: Magallana ariakensis (assembly GCA_020458035.1). Lineage (NCBI taxonomy): Eukaryota > Metazoa > Mollusca > Bivalvia > Ostreida > Ostreidae > Magallana > Magallana ariakensis. The sequence goes on from CM035817.1 coordinate 38,390,739, forward strand.
GAGAGTGCATGAGCTAGGAAAGGATAGTCGCCGCACGTTAGCGACTAGCAGCAGGTCTGTAGCTCAGCTACAAATAATTAGAGACAAAAAAGAGGTAACAATATAGACACTCCATGAATACATGTAAACATCCTCGAGATCTACACGTACAGACATGTGTCGATCTGAATCTATTTCAAGGAAGTTCCTGCACACTTATTTTGTACATGTACATGTACATTTTTGCTCCAGCTCACAATAAAGCTTTCCATTACTTACATGTACATGTATTTCTCGAGCTCGTCAGAACATTTTGTGATTATTATACAAAACCCAGTATTGAGGTCCTCCTCAATTGATAAAGCAGCTGTTCTCAAAATTGATTATAAAGCTGCATGCCCATGGTCCTATTATTTGGCTTTTACAGCATCAAATAATTTTCCATACAGACGAATTATCTTAGAAAGTTACAAACTTTCGCCTATTTACACCAGTAGAATCAGTCTCCTTTCAAAGTTAGAAATATTTAAAGTAAATAAAAATAATATATCTTATATAACCATAAAAATAATATATCTTATATAACCATCGTTTAAAAGGGTACACAAAATTTAATATAAAATCGGACCAAGCAGCTTTAAAAATTAAATTCTGCAGATTTTTTTAAAATTATTTTTTTTCTCTTGATCTTTTTTTTAGTATTGTAAGGTTCAATATGACAGTATACTGTATACAGGGTTATTTTCGCCCCGTGTTATTTTCGCCCTTCTTAACTTGCATACAGTTTCGCCCCGTCTTGAATTCGCCCAGACAAAGTTGTGTTTAATTAAGGTAAAGTTTGCGGCTTGCATTTTTTAGGAATTGTACCACAGTCACATACCACTTTGCTCACTATACTAAAGTATTTTTTCTCATGAAATTCAATGATTTCGCCGGACCCGTTTTATAAATACAAAAGGTCAAAGCTCATGATTTCGAATTTTCATGTTTATGAAATGTAAACAATTTGGTGAAAATATGTACATTTTATATGTGACTATTATGGGGGTTATTTACGCTTAAAATGCTCGAATATAATGTCACTATTTATATCATGATTCATTTTTTGAATTTCTAATGAATTTCAGTTAATTAAAAATAATTTTAATAAAATGCAATAAAAGTCTTATTCTTGGACTACTATTATGTAAACGAAAACGTCATATTTGAAACCTTTAAAAGTCCACCGATTTAAAGAAAAACTTATCTTATTTTATGTCTAATCTGGTGTTTCTAAAACACTATTCAAGACCATATGATGCGGACTTTGTTTTTGTTGAAATTGATAAAATGCATGTGTCCTGTTATGATGAAACTACAAAACCCCGCGAAATAAAAAAACCTGAAATCAATTATGACGTCGTATAAAATTTGACGTTTTAGCTGGAAAAATGGGTAGTTGGTGTTACGCCACAATGAAAATCAGTGAATTATCTCTTAAAAAGAGATAATTTAAGCCAATGCAATTTGCCCAGTCTGTAATTCGCCCGTAGACAAGAAGAGCGAAAGGGGCGAAAATAAAACGGGGGCGAATATTTTCTTGTATATAGTATTTCCTTTGTGTATCAGAGGTAGGGCTGTGTAAGGTGCGATCCAGTGTGTGTCGAATCTTTACTATGGTCATGGCCTATAAAACAGGAACGTCGTATCCATTACACAATTCATGCAAAATAATTGTAATTTGATGCATTCAGTTTGTAAATACTAGTAAATGATCAGGACTCTAATTCAGTACTTAAGCAGACGCTTTTCTTACAGTTTCGGATTATTTTATTACAGAATACTTGTTCGACAGAAACAAACATTTATTGTTTGTGTGCTTGCCGTTAACAAAATTGTCTGATGATATAGTAGATAGTTAGGAAAATTGGTTAAATGGCGACAGAAGGAAAATAGCGATTGATTTAATTCATTTCTATAGCAATGGTTATACATGTATATGTATATATTGTTACGATGGGTCTATATCAGACAGCTTACTTTGTGTAGTAATCATTATTTCAAGAGCAGCAAAAACCACACGACACTTAATCCTGGTACATGTATCAATCTAATCACCTTCACACTCAACATCACATCCTGAAAAGAACGGACATGAATTTCATTTTAACAACGAATGATGATCGAAAGAAACAAAAGCATGGGGTAAAGAGGTAAATATACTATGTGCATGAGAGAAATCAGCATGTATGATGTCCGTATTGTTATGAAATTTATAAGCAAACTGTTCAGAGGCTGAGAACAAGTGTGACCACAATGTACATGCTTGTAGACACTGCATGCACGACTACTGAGGGGAGCTCATTATTGTTGTAACAACAGAGTAGGTGTAAAGACAACACATACAATCTTATTCAGCTTTTAGTAGATTTCAGTCACAACTTAAGTTCAGTCCTTATGCTTTGCTATCAGAAATAGTTTCCAGTTTTCAATAAAACAACATGAAACATGTTACTTATTACTTATATGTACATGTACATTAGGTATGCTTTTATTGGATTTATACTGTTTGTGTATAGGGTGAATTAACCATGCATCGGACACATACCTTGGATCGGACAACTTTGGTTAAAAATATCTATACCTATATCTGATTCAACGATATCGACGCATCTTACTTATCCGATACTAGCATTTAATTTTATGAAAATGACTGACAGGTTACTGAATGTTGTAAATTTGAATGAAATGTTTACAAAAAAGCCAAAGCACTTACTGACCCTGGAGAATTTCCGTTTACGTGAAAACTATTTTTTATCAAAATACTAATTAAACTTTTTAAAAAGTTTTTGTAGGTATAAAAACATGAATTTATTTATTCATGCATGAGTTACATGAACGCGAATTTTGAGATTTCCTTCACAAAAATGTGAAGTAGCCAATCAAAACAGTGCTTGAATTATTTATTAAATTTATAATCCAATTTATCCACGTGCTTTGCATAAAGGTTAAGCATGTTGCGGTGCAAATCTATTAATATAATTACATGTAATATAAAAAGAAGCAAACACATCTATAAAAAAATGTGAAATGGGTGGGGCGAAGATAAAAAACAATAGATTTTTTTTATTTAATTTTTCTCTTTTTTCAGAATCATAAAAAAATGCAGTTATAAACACCAGAGTTGAATGACCGGATGCACGATGAAAATGCGATGTTTCAAAATCTTACTGGGCAGAACGCTACGGAATACTCTCATTCTTATGGCTATCTGCATGTCATTGCTCAATATGATGAACTGGGTTTACTACACCTATTCAGAAGCGCTCATTGAAACATACAACAAATACTCGCCACCCACAGGTGCAATCTTTTTAACACGTTTATCATCAATTTCATCGACTCCGAAATCGATTTCAAAACATCAAACCCCCACTGTGATACCCAAAAGCTTCGAAAGACGTTATCCGTTTTTCGACCCAGGGGCTAGCTATGATGATAGCGGAATCTACATGGAAGTGGGACCCCCTCTTGATACCAAAGATGTGCACAAAAAGAAACTAAATTTTGACCCTTCAAAGTATCCGCTGGAAGTAGATCTTGTTAAATTAACTAATTACATTTTTGAAGGAAAAAAGATTAAAAACAAACCGATCAACCCTCATCCGTATCAATTTGTGCACGAAGCTGCTGATGCGTGTCATATTAAAAATCTCCATCTAGTTGTTATAGTGAAATCAAGAGCCAATAATACTAGGACCCGGGAAATCATAAGGAAAACATGGGGCAACCCAACGATATACAGTGGGGTTTCTGTAGTTTTTCTTCTGGGACAAATGCGTGGATGGGAGAAAAATATCTCTGATGAAGCTCAAAGGTACAAGGATATTGTACAAGAGAACTTCGTCGACGATTACTCCAACAACACGCTGAAAACAATAATGGGGTACAACTGGGTAGTTCGCCATTGTTCCAACGCAAATTTTAATCTTTTCGTGGACGATGATATCTTTGTGGTTGTAAAAAACCTCGACAACTATAGGAACAACAAAGACAAAGAACCCCGGATCATGGCCGGGAAACTACTTCCTCGCTCGGTCCCCTTCCGGGACAATGGATCGAAGTGGTTTGTGAGTTGGGAGAACTATCCCTTTGACAGGTACCCGCCGTATCTCGCTGGCGGGGGTGTTCTAATGTCTTGGGACGTTACAAGAGCATTTGCAGCGGCCTTTCCCTATGTGAAAACTATATCAATTGATGATTCCTATCTAGGAGTCATTGCTAAAAAGCTCAATATAACGCCTAGAAACCATGCTGGCATGGTGATCAGGAACCCTGGCAAAGACACAAAGTCTGCCATGACTATGAATTTTGGCAGCGTTGTTGCATTTCATCGCATTCCGTCCAGTGAGTCGATGCAGGCAACGTGGAATCAGTATATAGCTAAATATCCTATTGCACCCAAGTCGAAAAGGTAACGAAAGGCAAAATTTGCTAGCTGCTATAAAATCTCTGGTCGTGTTAACTTAATTATTGATGTCTGCAGTATTTCGTATGTTAGCGCTTTTATGATGGTCTAAGAATGGTGTTCTTAAGATTGTTATTGATTTTGTTTATTTACAGTCTTTTGGATGTTCCAGTTTTCATAATCGATAAGTTTTAATGTTTTTGAAACACAATTTTCATAAAATCTGTGATATTATACTACTGTAGTCGATCATGCAGTGAATGCTGAGATGTTGTAAGACATTTGTTGTTTTCCTGTGTACAACTTGTGTTCATTTTTTCCCCATTTTTTAAGCATCCAGTCTATACTCATGAACAAGTAGTAGGAAAAAATTATGTGACCAGATAGAGTGTCATCAGTATTATTGTACTGACTGTACATTTGTTATGACTCCCTATAGGTAATGTCTTCAGATTTGAATTCTTTCTTAGGTCTATAGCCAAGTGTTGCAGGATGCTGCTGCTAATCTTCGGATAAAAAAAATAAAATATGCAGGATTTTTTTTACTCGCAATAATTTTCTACAAATAATAAATTTTTGCAAAATGGCATGCATACTTCCTTCGAATCTTATTAATAGTATGTGTCACTGTACATGCTTAATTAATCTCTCTGGTGCATTTCCGCCCTCCCCCATTACATGTGTACCTTGGATAAACTAAAAATAGAACCATTTTAACAAGGCCTTGGACTTTCAGAAGGACGTAACTATCTATTTCTTGCGTCAAAACAAGTTAAAAATGACGCTGTTTTCAAGCGAAATAAACACCGATTGCGTAGTCTTAAAGGGACTTGGACACGATTTGAGCTCAATTTTTTCAAAATTTATTTTTTCATTTTTAATGTCTAGAATGGTCAATATGAATGTTTTTAATGCTCTGTCAAAATTTTAAAGTCAAATATTGAGTTACATGCGAGTTACAGAGGTTAAAATTCTTTGTTTTGTAAACAAAGCTCGAGTCCTGTTATTGTTTACATATATCTTGAATTGGTAAAAGTTTCAATCTAATGTTGCATTTTGTTGTTGATAAACTTATTTATGAACACATTTAATAAGTTTATCTTGTTTCCACAAGTTATTTTGTCAAAGAAATGGTAGTTTCTTTACTTTACATTATTTGTAAACAAATATAAGACTCGAGCTTTGTTTACATAACAACGACTTCTTTCCTCTGTATCTCGCTTGTAACACGACTTCTAACACTCAAATTTTGGTAAATCATTCAAAATACACAAGTAAACTATTTAATACATAAAAATCAAAAATAAAATTTTCATCTGAAATCGTGTCCAAGTCCCTTTAACTCAAAAATAAAGCCGGACAAATCGTGTTGATTTCAGAGAGCCATGGCTGATCGGACAGCAACGAAATAGACAGGCCTTCGTCACATTACGTTTTGACACAACTACCCAAAGTCCAAGCTCTTGTTAAAATGGTTATATACTATATCTCAAGCTCTGACTGAACAGAACGCTAGTGAATTAATTGCCCAACCTTAAGTAATTTACATGTATACGTGTTTAATTAAATATGTGTAACGACACTCCAAAGTCACTTTTCTTTCCTTCCGAGAATTAGAAATCTATCGGTTTATTCATTATTTAAGAGTGGAGCTTTTTCTCTTCAGTAAAAATCGTAAATTTATACAAACTTCTCTATATGATTAAACAATTTTTGCTTCAAGATCAACATTGATTTGAAACTGCAATCAAAATCATTGAATCGGGCTTATAGTAATTATAATGGTTTGCGTGCTGCTTTATATCTTTTGAAGAAACTAATACAAATGTTTCATCAACCGTATCCTGAGAAAAGAAGCATTCAGCGATTTTCTTATTACTTACCATGCATAATTAACAACCATAACCAGGGTTTTATTAAGCCCCTATGAACGGTACCTTGTACGATTCCACGCTAGACTTCTTTAAATGGAGTAGGAACTTCAAGAAGTATTGATGCGGGTTTCATTAATATTCGTGGGAATCAATTTTAGTGGATTTAATGTAAAACATTGTTTCAAGAATACATAAATTCGTAGACAAGGAACATTTCAATTCAATTTGTTATTCAAAATTGTACTTCAATGAACATTTAGAACCATTTTAACAAGACCTTGGACTTATGGTAGGGCGTATCTTTCTAATTCTTGCGTCAAAACAAGTTATAAATGACGCGGTTTCAAGCGAAATATACACCGATTGCGTAGTCTTAGCTCAAAGGCCAGACAAATCTTGTTGATTTCAAAGAGCGATGGCTGGGTGGCTAGCAATGAAATAGACAGGCCTACGTCACAATGCTGTCTGACACAACTACCCAAAGTCCAAGCTCTTGTTAAAATGGTTCTAATTTCGTGGATCAACTTAACAACGATATTCACGAAAATTAGTATTCAACTTGTACGAATATTGGTGAAGCCACAGTGGAACACTAACGCACTAACATTAACACTATGGGATATATAGTATTACATTTGCTCATTACATGTACTTGTATCTTTCTGTCAGTGTATGGAATTCTTTGTTTTTACATCAAGTCTTTTGTTTTGTAATACGCTTTATGATGACTACTACATGATATTTATAACTTAAATTGATGCACTTTATCTTGGTAATAAAACATTTAAAACGTGAAGGAATGCCACTTGTTTAATTTCAAATTCCTCTTTAAATGTAGACAACTTGCACTACATGTAGCCATTGGCTTAGACGTCGTACTGAAAACATGTATGCCACACACACACACACACACACACACACACACACACACACACACACACACACTCTGTCTCTCTCTCTCTGTCTCTCTCTCTCTCTCTCTCCTTTGTATAAAACTTGCTTTTGATGATGCTGTCACAAAATACACTCTCTTCTATTTATGACATTGCGTTCCACGTGAATTTGATAATTAAACAATAAAATGCTTTCTTTGATGATTCATTCGGGATATGAAGGTAGCGACATTGCAGAAAAAATACATAACCCGCGTTAGCGGGTTATGTAATTTTTTTCTGCAATGATCGCTACCTTCATAACCCGAATGAATCACCAAAGAAAGCATTTTATTGTTTATATTAACATCTTTCTTTTAACTAATTAATAAATTGAGCGTAAAAAGTAAGTAAAATTCACTAAATTACTGTTAACGTACATAAGTACGTTAGCTAAAAGAAACAGCCAAATCGTCTCCTGTGAGACTTTGAGTCTGTCATCATCATGGTTATTTCGTGCAGTCCGTGATTTTTCTTAGGTAGTTGTAGGTCTCGACCAATCGATAAACTGGGCGTGTCAATTTCAGTCCTGTCACTTTCTTGTCAGTTTCAGCCGCTGTAGATTTCGACCAATCGATAAACGGGGCGTGTAGATTTCAGTCTGGCTGTTTCTATAGAGCTATGAATTAACTATATGTCTCCGTAAGAAATAGAGGGAATAATACTTGGTAGATGTAAATATATGCAGTTAAATGTCAATGAGAGGCCGTGGCGGTGGTGAAGCTCTGTTACCTATAGGGAATTTCTTTGTGTAGTGTATACCTTAAGCTTTTTACTTCACAAAGGGCAGGTGTGTGTCAATTTCCGAGAGCTATTGACCATCACTGCGCTGTTACATTTGAACCTTCAGCAGCTTGTAAACGATCTTCAATCAGGTTAAAGACTAGAAATCAATGAATTGCAGTGTTTCTATGGCGACAAAATATGTAGTTGAAGCAGAAGAAACAAACCGTAAAAGGAATCCAAGTTTTCTTTGTACAGGATTTACGGGGCACAATCACCCATTATTTGCAAGTCAACCCCCCCCCCGAAATACTGGAATGTATATACACGTATACAGTATCATAGACACAATAAAATGAATTTTGATTTTAAAAATTTCTTTGACAAATTAGTAAAGAGCCTAGTATACAGCCTGTATGGATTAAACTGAATACTGAGAACAATACAAATACAGCTCATAACCAGTTAATAGAGAGTAAATACAGAGTATATCCACTCTCTGCGTTTTGATTTAATAAGAAAAACAATGGTTTATTGATATTCAATACAAGTCTAAACTTTCCCAAGCGAAACGTAAAGTACATTGTACTATGCATTGTATGTACACTGAAAATCAACGGCTCTGGTTTATATCAAATATTGACATCAAGTTTTAGTCGTTGCGAAATTTCATGCTACATTCACAAAGATGAGATAAATTAAAAAAAATTGATATCAAAATAAAAACCCTGTAAAGTATTAAATCAGCCTATATATTTACATTCACTTTATTTCCTTCTATTAAATTGCAATTATATATTGATTTGAGTGATATATACGCATAACACAGAAGACCAATCACCAAATCTGGTGCGTATGAATACATTCAGTCTTCCTTCAGTATTTCTCGAAGAACATGACTGACTCTCATCGCGACTTCAAACCGGATTGCGACCTGATATTATGCTAACGCTGATAAATATTTCATTGATGTAATTTTTTTTTAAAGATTTAAATGAATTCAATTGATTAATTTCTTAGTAAACCAAAAGTAAATTCATCAAATTACAGAATGAACAAAATATCTGTGAGCCAATGCTCACTAGTGATACCCCCGCTCTAATGTGAATATGCAAAATAAGCAAAGTCGACATTAAACAGAAAGTTGGCATCCGATCGGTACAAAAATATATCCCACAATATGGCATGCCTATACAAAAAGTGTGTTAAAATTTCAAGCATTTGCGATAAAAAGTTGCTGAGAAATCTTTGACGAAAATTTGTTTGAAAATTTTGGCTAAAAATAAACAAAGTCGTCATTTAACAGGAAGTCGACATCCGATTAGTGCAAAAATATATCCCACGATATGGCATGCATATAATAAACAAATAGTGTGTTAAAATTCCAAACATCTGCGATAAAAAGTTGCTGAGAAGTCTGTGACGAAAATTTGTTTGAAAATTTTGGCTTAAAATAACCAAAGTCCTCATTTAACAGGAAGTTGACGTCCGATTGGTACAAAAATATATCCCACGATATTGCATGCATAAACAAAAAGTGTGTTAAGATTTCAAGCATCTGCGATGAAAGTTGCTGAGAAATCTGTGACGAAAATTTGTTTGAAAATTTTGGCTAAATATAAAGAAAGTCGTCATTTAACAGGAAGTTGACGTTCGATTGGTACAAAAATATATCTCACGATATGGCATGCCTAGACAAATAGTGTGTTAAAATTTCAAGCATCTGCAATAAAAAGTTGCTGAGAAATCTGTGACGAAAATTTGTTTGAAAATTTTGGCTAAAAATAAACAAGTCGTCTTTCAACAGGAATTTGACGTCCGATTGGAACAAAAATATATCCCACGATATGGCATGCCTAGACAATAGTGTGTTAAAATTTCAAGCATCTGCGATAAATAGTTGCTGAGAAAAATGCGACATAAATTTTTGTTACGGACGGACAGACACACAAGGGTAAAACAGTATACCCCCTTCTCCTTCGGAGCGGGGGTATAAAAATAAAATTGTGTTAAATGTGCACTTTGTATCTATTTTTGTCAGCATAATTCGGCTGTTCCAGTGGCTCTTCCGATAATTGCGCACTACTCGTTGAATAAGGCCGATATTTTTCAAAATAAATCATATTTGCGGAAAAGAGAATAAATGTTAAAAAACGAAAATATAAGCATTGAATCATTTTTTTTTTTGCAAGATGTAGTCTCATAACTGCAACGGTGTGTGCAAACACATTTTCATAACGCGCTAACGAGCGTTAATCAATTTGTATGCACATACCGTTGCAGTCTTTAAAAAAAAAATAATGATTCGCTTAAAGAGTTGTATCACGAATAACACAAATGCAAAAGTAGATGGTGGACTATGGGACACTTTAAGAAAATAAACATTGAAAAATGACATATAATATTTAAAATACATGTCTCATCCCCGTTTTCAAAAACAAAAGGCATCTTAAATGAACCGTAAACATTTGCGCTACGCAAACTAGTGAATAAAGAGAGATAACTCTCATTCAAATTTCATACCCACACAATTACCCCCCCCCCCCTTTGCATTTTTACGTAAGTAAAAAGATGAAAAATAAATAAGACATGATGTCTTCTGTATCAATTAGGTTCAAGGGGCACGCTTTTTCAATTGTTTTCCATTTTTGATGTTTATAATACCAAACTAAGGTATTTGTAATGGTCAGCCACAATTTTCCGCCTATTGTCAATTAAGGACCCTTGTGGCAACGCACTTTGAAAAAATTACGCACTTTGAAAAAAATTTTCAAAGTGCGTTAAATTTGGTAGAAAATTAACGCACTTTGAAAAAAAATTTCAAAGTGCGTTATATTTTGGTCCAAATCAACGCACTTTGAAATATTTTTTCAAAGTGCGTTATGATTGTAGACCAACATTTTTTCACATCATGACACTTAACGCACTTTGAAAAAATAAATTCTTAAATTTTTTTTATAACCATTTAGATATATAGTTGTGTTTTATGAAATATTAATTGATATTTCGTTTTCGATGAAGCGATACGGCGATCCATTCTTTCATTACGGCAGATAATAGCGTCAGATCGTATTGACAAGGACGTTTCTCATGCGCTGATCCATACTGGATGAGCTTCCTACATAGAACATTAATCCTACTGTCCTTTACAAAAATTTAGAATATTGGGAATCAAAATTTGTACATGATATTCCTATTTCTTTCCCTTCCCAACTTCGCGGGTTATAAAGCGATGGTTGTTCAAATCAATTTAACACCACATAAAAGAATAAACAATGAATTTTATATTCATTTTTTTCTTAAACAAACTAGTATTATTATTAATAAACGTTAAAAACGTTGTTCTAACCCAGTTCATGATGTCTAAGTATAACGTCGCTAGCTTTTGAATTTATTTCAGTCGTTATTTTAATTTCGGTTCTTATATGGAGTTAAGAAGATCTTTAAGCATCAAATTACGAAAACAAAATTATAAAATGGCTCATTAAAAGAATTTATTCATTTTTGAAATCCTATTTTAACATTCTTTATACTGAATGTCAATTTTTGCCAATTGCGTAATAAAAAATATAATTTTAAAATTAACACTAAGTAATTTGACGGCTACTTCTGTTGAAATAGCCCTTCAATTCGAAAAAAAAAATATGAAACTCGTACTAAGAATCGCGTAGACAGAGATTTTGAAATATTTTGAAGTATGGATCTATAATATATGTAATATGTAATATGAGCGAGGGCTATTTGTTTATTAAAAAATGTATTCTTTATGCACAAAAAAATTAACGAAGAAAGAGATACCTTATTGACATTTATGTCTTTGTTGAAATTAAAAGGAGTTAATTTGGTTTAGAATTACTGCTTTAAAAAGAATCGCATGTCTGTACTTAAATACTAAGTCATGAGTCGCATTATCTTCACAGTAGGTAAATGGCAAATATCCTTTCCTTGAACCAGAAAGGATAACCCGTAAATAAAAATAATAAACTATCGTCAGTACTTTTAGTACTTTGATTTTAAAATGTAGTCCCAATACTGTAATATTTAGGCGAGACAATTAATTATTAGCACACAGTTTAAGTAATAATACAACACTTTTCAAATTATATAGACAAATATTAATATATTTTTTATGAATTGTTTTATATCAAGATGGAATAACATAAAGCTTTCATCTAACGTCAATTTTTTTTTAAATCGTTGTTGCCCTGCAAACATTTCAGGATAGTTTGAAACGGGAAAACTGGTAATACATGTATATATATATATATATATATATATATATATATATATATATATATATATATATATATATATATATATATATGACTTGGACGGTATAACATTAATTAATTTTACTACCAATTTTATCTGAAAGTTCAAGAAATCGACAAAGTTTTTTTCAAAGTGCGTTGATATCGTCGATATTTACGCACTTTGAAAAAAAAATTTATTTTTTCAAAGTGCGTTAAGATGGTCCCAAATTTAACGCACTTTGAAAATTTTTTTCAAAGTGCGTAATTTTTCAAAGTGCGTTGTAACAGACCCTTCACACCTTTTGAAAAAGATTCGAATACAAGTCCAGACGTCTATGATCTTTATAGATACAATCTGACTAAAATCAGATCCTCTATGCTCCCGTTTATATGATATGTCTCTAAGGACATATCATAGATTTGAAACGGGAGCGTCGAGGATCTGATTTTTTTTTCAAGTGTACGACGTAAAAAAAAAGACAAAAAAAGGTTCAATTCGGGGGTGGGGTGGGGTGGGGTGGGGGGTGACGAGTAAACATTTAACATTTCTATTGTTATTCATTAAAAAACCCCAAAATTCTCTGCTTTATTCGAACTTGGAACCTGCTGGTCAGTAGACCGAAGCTTTACACACTGCGCTACATTTTACGCACCCCCTCCAAAAACCCCACCATTTGACTTTGCCGATATAAAATGTTGTGGTGTACAATGTACTGTCATCAAAAAGTTAATATCACGGGGTGTCAAGGACCTTTAAATTAAAAGCAAGCTCAAGATACTTTGTTTTGTAAACAAAGCTCATGCAATGTTTTCGATTTCATTGTTTTTATTTAAGGAATAAGGCATCATTCTTTGAGTATTATGAGGTGATAATTTTGGTCGGGACGTGATCAAATCCAATAAAGCCCGAAGGGCTTTATGATAGATTTGATCACGCCCCGACCGAAATTATCACCTCGTAATATTCAAAGAATGATTCCTTATTACTTATATTTATATAATTTTCAGTAATTCAGCAAAATTTAAATAAGCAAACCCCGCTTGTACCCCAATTATACGTCATTTGAATTGACTGTATAGTGCTAAGACACTGAAAAATGTAAATAAATACTGTTCAATGTTTCGTATTCCTCATCTTCGCTAGCCAAGGGTTTACGATCCACTCTGCTTGTAGAGGAACAGAGTGGATCGTAAACCATTGGATAACGAAGATGCGTTTTCTTAAGATTTTTCTATACGCAAGTTTATCATTCATAATTCTTTAACATTTTTTTTAAAGTAAACAAAAACATGACACGAGCCTTGTTTACGTAACAAAAAATTATGACCTAGCTTTGTATCTCATTTATAACATGACAACCGTCACACGATACCAATTTTGTCAACCATCGGAAAAACAAGCAATGGAGATATTAAAATTGAGAAAAGTAAAACTTAAAAAAACAAGAGGCCAAAAGGCCTTAACGGTCACCTGAGTAGCATAACCCATACACAAACTTGTCAAGGAGTCTCATATATGCATTTAGTTAAGTTTTTATTCTGGAATAGAAAATTTTTTAATTTGTAATGACGACCACCTCCCTGCCTGAAATCTTTCAAAAAGGACTATTAAACCTATAATTTTAGCGAAAAACTTAAAAGATCATAAAAAAGTGCATGACCTGATATTGAAAAGGTGCAAGACTTTGATAAAAAATAATTTAATAATAATAACAAGGTGGCTATTATTCATGTTTTATCTAAAACAACCTCCCATCCCCCATCCCACTGGGGCAAACAGAAACAATCCCTATGGGCATTTAAACAAACGAAAAAAAACCCAGCTTTATCGATAAAAGCCATCATGAGTTACTCACTTCTCCTGTTCTAGTTTTTGAATATTCAACATTCGTTGAGAATCACCATCTGGCATATATACCAAAATCATTTTACCTTTATATATCAGTGATTTTAGTTAGCCAATTATTACTTTACTATTAACAAGTCTATTTGTTTATTTTGAAAGTTCAAAAACTGTTTTTGTTTCAAATGATAAAAAGCCTTGCATAACTCTTTTGATCATACAACTTCTTTATAATTACATTATATTCAACGATTAATTACTACATATGAACAAGCAAAGGAAGATAACTCCATTAGGAAGAAGCAAGGGAAAACAAGATGTAATTATAATCGGGGCGAGTATAAAGTCTCCCAAACGAACGAGGCTATCATATAGAGTAGGGATGACCCACAAAGTTTCATGTGGTTCCCAGGGGTCCTTAACTATATATCAGGTGAACTAACATTAAAAAGGAACAAGAATATATATGGTTTAGGGGTGGGGATATTAACAGGCACTACCTGTTTGAGAGGGGTCAGGACCACCCCAAGGGCCCATGACCTACATACCATTTGATGGCCCTTGACACAAGGATAAAAAATATATATAGTTTAGGGGTGGGGATCTCAACCGTTTTCAAGTTATTTGTGCACTTCCTGTTTGAGGGGGGTCAGGACCATCCCCGGGGCCCATGACCTACATACCATATGATGCCCCTTGACACAAGGAACAAGAATATATATGGTTTAGGGGTGGGTTTCTTAACCGTTTTCAAGATATTTGGGCTCTTCCTGTTTGAGGGGGGTTAGGAACCACCCCTGAGGCCTATGACCTACATACCATTTGATGGCCCTTAACACAAGGAACAAGAATATATATGGTTTAGGGGTGGGGATTTTAACCGTTTTCAAGATATTTGGACCCTTCCTGTGCCATATTGGCCCCACCCTAGTGCCTAAACACCTGTCCCAGGGGTCATAAATTTCACAATTTAGGTAGAAGACTTCATGGACATCATATCCATGCATTTAGTTTTTCACAAATATATATGGGAGTAGAGAAGAAGATTTTCTAAAATTTAATACATTTTTACTATATGGTCATTTTGTCCCCACCCTTGAGCCTGAACCCCTGACCCAGGGACCATAAATTTCACAATTTTGGTAGAGGGCTTCATGGACATCACATCCATGCATTTAGTTTTAAACAAATATCTATGGGAGTAGAGAAGAAGATTTTCTAAGATTTAATACATTTTTACTATATGGCCATATTGGCCCCACCCTAGAGCCTGAACCCCTGACCCAGGGGCAATGAATTTCACAATTTTGGTAGAGGGCTTCATGGACATTATAACCATGCAATCAGTTTTTTCCTCACATGTGTGGGAGTAGAGAAGAAGATTTTTGAAAATTTGGCTGTTTTTTGCATATTTGGCCCCACCTGTGGCACCCTGGTGGTGGTAGAGCCACCAATTTTACAATTTACAATCCTCTTACCATAAAGATGCTTCACACCTAAAATGGGAACAATTGGACTTGTAGTTTTTAAGAAGAAGTTAAAAATGTAAATTGTTAGCGCACGACGCACGACGCACGACGACGGACGAAAACAGATAGCAATAGGTCACCTGAGTTTACTCAGGTGACCTAAAAAAACCCTAAAACCAAAATCGTTAATTTATCAATTAATGATGAATGAAACTATCATCGGCAATCTTCTCATTGACAACTTATATTTGTATTTACAGCCGCATCATTTCAATATAGAACACCTGATCACCGAGGCCACTGTGCCACACTCGAATTTAATAGATCAGAGAAAACCATATATATAAAATATCATGCATGACGTTACCACATCGATGTTTTAAACCATATCAGATATTATATAAGACACGTCCAAAATCTAAGTAACTACGTGGTAAATGTATGAGCACCCACCCTCCCCTTTACTTTTCTTCGGAAGAGCTTATATTCCAAAACTTTGAGATACAATTTATTGCTTTTTGTAAAGAATGAAAAACAAAGATAATATGAAAGGCAGACGGAATATAAAACAAAAGGAGAGATGGATGTCTAAAGAATGAAAACCGATGAATCGTGGGAAAAGGTACCAGTACCCGTCTTCTGTCTCAGTAGATGAACAGCAATGGAAACATGACACTTATCAGTGTATTTGATCAAACAACTTTTTAAAAAAATATTAATATTCTTTTCTTTTTTGTTGTTTGGTATATGTGCATTACATCTTATCAGTCATATTTCGTTTGTATGAACAAACGTAGCCAAAGTACAGTGTACTTTCGCATAGAAAAAAAGATATTCTAAAACCTTTATGTTTTGATCTGCACCTTGCCACGTCATAGAGAATTGATTGAAAACACAGCGACGAATCCTTTGTAAAATGAAAGTACGCTACTCGAAAACGAAAATGCAATATTTGAATGTGTGTGTATACATGTAAGGCAATCACATGACTCGGTTAATCTAATGACATTGCAACATATTGGTCTAAGGCGAAACAAATAATGTTTATAAAATCTATTAAATATTGAGATCCCTGCGTTTTACAAAACAACTTACGACAAAGTCATAAATATTTTCAGTCGCATGGAATGATATTTAAAGAACAAAACTTAGACAGAACCATATTTATACAACTACTCTGATGTTCATAATAATATTTTACAGCCATGAGAATAAAACATTGATTAGTTTGTGATTAATTAGCATTCATTAATTTGGTCGTAAATCGTACCGTAAGTTCTTTCGTAAAACCCTGAAATTTTTTCATTGGGGGATCAAAAACAATTTTTTTGGAGGGGGGTGTCTGAAACATATTTTCGGTAATCTTACTATGTAATTTAAGAAATAGGAATTTTCCCGGGGGTGTCAGGACCAACTCTCCGACCCCCTTTGGGTCCGTGCATGTCAGGGGTATATGTATTTAAAGTTTTTATTTATTTATTTATTTATTTATTTATTTATTTATTTTTATTTTTTTTTTACAAAAGTACAGTACGTTAATATTGTTTTAATGAAGCAGTCTGGAAACTGTACGTTTACATACATTTGATTTTTTCTAGTCGTACGGGCTGAGAAGATTAACTTTTTAAAACTATAAATTATCCTACTTGTATATAGTATAAATTAATCATAAAGACGGTTTTCGTCTCATCATGTCTGCAGAAAATATCGCAAACATGGCATTCTTGGGTCTATTTTGGAAACTTTAAAATAGTGTTACATTGGTAGAATGATTAGGATAGACATTTGTTGTCCATTTGTAACAAAAAATGGGTTTTCCATGGCTTTAAATGTTTTGATAATGCGACACTGGCCGGGGCTCTAAGAAGATTGGGAGATCATGATAATAAAGTTGAATGTCATTGGTCGAATTAAAAAGGATGAATAAAACGCATTGAAACTATTAATCTCCAAATGACAGAGTATTTCTGTCTACTTATTCATTTAATTAATTAGATAAAAAAGGAAACATGCAAAAATCGTTTGGATGAAAATAGAAAAAAAAAATGAAATTGTCTTTAAACTAAATATATATATATTTAAGTTCAAACATATTTGTGTCAGTGTTTTCGATGTATGATCCTTTGCGACATGACTCGGTATAGTAAGCTCTATAATGTATAATTACAAGGCGTCATGTTGCAAGACGTTTAAAAGCAGTTTGATCTTTGTCAATCGTGCCGATGGTACGGAATCTTCATATCATTTGAATAGCCCAACTTAAATCTAGAATGCCACAACCTTTAGGAAATGCGTTCCTAACGAGTGTAGAGAGAGAAATGGGGGGAGTGGGGGGTTATCAGCCTGAGTAAACGTGAAATTATTTGACGAAAAGACATATCTCCAGTTAATTAAATCTGATACCCTTGTAAGAAATCAGCCACATTTCTTGTAAAAGAAAATGGAGAGAAAATACTCAGTGAATTGACCGGTATTACCAAATGAAAGAAAACATTCATGACGACCCCCCCCCCCCGTCCTCCGCTACTGGATATAAAGAAATATATATACTAAAACCTCTATTAACTATTATTGAAATATTTTTAAAGCAATGCATATGCTATGTTTGAATCACTCCAACATTAAACACCATCACTCAAAATTTATACATTTTAAGAGGTTCGCTCCTCAGGTCATTCTCTCACCAGAGGTCGTGCTACACAAGTTTCGCTTACACCTCTGTCAACGCCGGAAAAATAGTCTGTCACATGATCAAAACAAGCATGGCGAGCACATGGCATTGTTGATTCGTTTCTTTTGTACAATCAGCTTGAAGGGGAGTCATCGACGGGTGAAGACTTTGATGACACGTTTAAAAACATCACAGGAGATGACATTGCTGCTGATTTATGTAAAATCATCGATAAATCGGTAGCGTACACATGGTACAGAAACTGATTTTTCAAACATCTGTCAAACTAGATCATGTGATCATATTTTAATTTTTACCTCCGCAAAATAGTTCTTCCAGTAACGTTGAAATAAAAATAAATAAAGGCGTTAAAGATTTATATTTAATTATTTATAATCATATTCATAGATAAAAGGAATAACTACATAGATTTTAATTACATTTTGCCCATCGTTTAAATTTGTACAAGAATCTTGCACATCGGGCGTTGACAGAGGTGTAAGCGAAACTTGTGTAGCACGACCTCTGGTGAGAGAATGTCCTCAGGTTTGGGGTAGCCATATTGGGTCACCTCTAGTCTGAAAATTCTGCAGCACATATTAATTCTAGTAGTATATTTATATTTTACAATGCCAAATAAACTTTATTGAATAAAATTGTTTAAAAAAATACATTTTTACAGAGTTTAGTAAGAGACTATATTTTGTGTCGGAAGGTTTTCAAGAAGAAAATGAATTATTTTTATATCCACTAGTTTTAGATACTGCTACTTTAGCTTCCTAATTTTCAGCGCAGACCAAACTTCTAGATAGTTTGTGTATTGCAATATATTTATGATGTTCTGAAAACATATTTAAACAATATTTTGATATTTCTATCGATATATTTTGGCATATTTAGCTTATATTTCATAAAAGTTAAGAAAAAATTAACTTCAATTTTAGCCTAAAATTAGATTATTTCATGCTATATCAATTTTTTGAGATGTGACCCCCTCCATTTTTTTCATTTTTACATGGGACATTAAATGTCTTTCTATTTGTATGCAAAGTTTTGGAAAGATGACATTACCAATATTTTTTTTTAATTTGCGTTATAATTTGATTACTCCAAAATTTCGATTTTGTAACAATGTAAACATCTGTTGTTGTGTTCATTATATGTACTGGCCTTTGAAGCAACCAGTAAAGAAAGAGTTTTTAAATTTTGACTTAGATATTACTTTTATAGTCATTACATGTGTTCAACTTCATACTGTAGTAAAATTATAATTTAATAATACTTCAAACTATAAATATTTGTTTGATTTCTTCAAATAATCAATTTCCAGCCAATTTTTAGCAAAACTGTCAGAAAAATTATCATTTCTGTTTGGGGCCCTATATTTCCAAAAAATGGCATGTGACATGGGTCACAAATAAAACAAATGAACAGTTTAGGTCCCAATCTTTATATCCAAATGGTTTTTGGATGATTGACATTACTATAATTTCAGGTGCCAACCTCCTTAAGTCAATCGCTCCTTCTTAAACATATATAATATGTACGTTAAAGTGTTGAAACATACCAAACTACATGGATTTTGAATTTCCGACTGCGAATACCACAGCATCACATAAAATAATCAAAAGAATATGAAAAAGCCAAATTGAGAAAGCTACTAGTTATTTTACTTTCTTAAGTGGTTAAAATGTTTTTTTATAATCTAAAGTTTCATCTTAAGAAATACGATTTAATCCTCAGATACATGTAGATAAATAAAATAATGATCGAAGCCATAATAAATGGAACAACTGAAGAAAACTATTTTGTTTTATTAATGACACCAGAACACCAATAATCTGACACCTGTAATCTTCTAGAGACAGGTGTGGTGAATATTTAACGCTACACAAATGGGAAAAAGAGTGCAATTGAATAACACGGTGTAATGTCGCATGACCATTTAAAACACGCTCATGGGTTGATATCTTCCTCCCCTCTCGTTGTTCTGGAATTTCAGTAAAATGAATAATTAACTATGGATGAATGCGCGAGCTGTTTAATGAATATCAATATTGCATGTAGTGAAAAGAAAACTTTAAATGTCTATTTAAATGATAGGCAGTGAAGATAATTTAAAAGTTTCAAAGCTTGTACATGTAATAAGAGCATTTGATAATAAAATTTAAATGAATTTGAATAAAGTTTTTATAAATATTTTAGATTTAGTCCTCCAACAAGCAGGAAACAAATTTTTATGAAGGCTTAACCAGTTTAGATAGACAAAGCTTTAAGTTTGAACACAAAAACACTTTGGGCAAATATGGGATTAGGGTAGAGTGTTTTCGAAAAAAAAATCCTTCTCGATTTTATCCCCATCGGAAATGTATGTAGCCGTTTTAGCAATCCTTTGAGAACCTTTAATGGAATACTTTTCGTCACGTTTTAATAAAACATTGGCAAAGGGTTCCAGAGAAGAAGATGTATTATAATAAGTTTGGCGCCGTGGACAACAACAACGACGAGAAAACATATAATTCCGTTACCAAAAAAAAAATAATTTCTTAAATAATATAATGGATTGAAAATGGCATTTGATTGTCACAAACTGACAGTAAATTCAATGATATTAGTAGCCAGAGCAAGCAGTCGTTCCATCCCCATGTTAAGACTGAGTGTATATGTAATAACATGTTGTCTTACACCACCCTCATATAAAGTCAAAATTTAAATACCCCCCCCCCCCTCCATTCCTCCTCCATACTGTATTCAAACTCGGCAAAAAGTGATGGTTGACCTGTTGTTTTAGATCATTCGCATTTGGTACTCTTGATTTGTTATAGTTATTACATGTATTATCATTTATTAATGTAATGCAAGAGGTTCAGGACAAGGTATTTTACATACATGTATGCCTTTTTGTGTGTGAATTTTATCGCATTGTACAGTATAATAAAAAGAAAGAAAGATTGTATTTCTTCAACAATAAAAAACATATAAAGTTTAAACCGAAAAAGAAGGAAATGCTTTAAGTATTTTTTTATAAAATGAATGCGTCCTGAATATGTTTTTGCTTAGGATAAACATGCGCAGTTGACCTGATATTCCTCAGTTGTAAATGGAATTCTAGTAAAGCACTCGTATTATAAAATCTTCGAAATTTCTCACAGATTAGGTGACACACACATTAAAAAAAATATGCCAAATCTTCCTTTTTTTTGTAATACCTCAGTGGGTAGGACGCTAACCAAAACAAGAATTTCCCTTCAATCCAAAATAGAACCAGTGATTATCAGAGTGAAGTCAACTGAAAAGGGTCCATTTAAATCATTGAATCCCCTTTAATAGAAGAAAACCCCACATTTTGTTGAGGACGGAAATGATTAGGTTCAGTTGCAATTAAAGTAAGTTCAATATTTTTTTCTATTTAATGAAATGTTATACGTATTTATTATTTTTTTTTTTGCATTATAAAAGTAGAAATGATTGCGAATTATGTGATTTTATGTGAAGTAAGGTTTAACATTACGGAATAATGCTGCGTATTCCTGTCTCGTCCTGTCTCGTTTGATTCTTTTCGTGGCACTTTTAAATCTGCTAAAAAGAACATAATGTGATGTCGACAAAAGATCAAATGAATAATAATGGATCATAGACGCGGTCACAGAATTACTCCGAATGAACAAAACACTACTTAGTGTGGGCATGTCGATTACACAGTTATCAACGATATTGTTATTTTGCTTTTTATTGCATATTTGATATATAATAAATAATACCATAACTATAACATTTATACAATCTTCATGAAATGAGATTTTGCAGGACTCTAACCTGAATTTTGTAATTAGTGAGAGGTTTCGTAGCTTCTTTATAACCGCGTTATGTACTGGACGCAATTTTTCTCATTGACGAAAAGAAGATGTAATGTTTATCTTAATATGAACTTTGTGCCAAGGTTATGTCTTTTGATATAATTTAATTCAATATACCGGTGATCGGACTGCATTTTAGAACTAGGTTATGGACCATGCCAGACAACAAAGTGACAAAGAACAGACGAACAGACTGACCTTCAGGCAGATACCAAAAACAATCGACAAGACATTTGTTACAAACCCTATTTACTGATTGTTTAAAAATTTGATTGATTTAATCTTTAATGAAGATGAGCAATGCAATTTGTAAAAGCAATGTAACTGGCCAATTCCAGCTTTCTTGGTAACAAGATTTTTGAAAATAGTTAGATTTAAACCAACTGAATACTAACTTATTTTTTTAATTTTAAATTATCTTCATGAAAAGACACTTTGTAAGAAAAGTACAAAGGAGAATAGGCAACAAGTGCAAGTTTTTCGGAGAATCCATGTGATTTTAAATTTACTTCCTGCTTGAGAAAAAAGTCGCATAAAATAAAAATAGGTTTGTTGTAAACATGTAGCTTTATGAAGTTATGAATATATAGATATTTATCAATATTTGGCAGTCCGACATAGTTTTTAAATCAACTGAACCATATAAAGCAGGCATTCAAAACGAATAATTTTAAACAAAGCATTCTCGACAGGTGACACAATGGGCGGATAACCATCTTTATCTACCCACTGTTTAATAATGTTGATTATGAATTTCTAGATTCAAAACATGCAATGATGGATTACCAATCACAATTGTCTTTGCTTTACAAATTTTATCACAATGTAGAATACATACAATCGCTTTATTTATTCGTTTTTGTTCTTTAAATAAATATCTGCTGTTTTGATAAGATTTGCATGCATAACCATATCCATGTATACATGTATTTCAATTCATATACTGGCATAGAACCAACATTTGTCATTTACAGGGTGAGCCATAAATTCTGATACCATTTTAAAACTTCATAAAATTATTACGCGTCGGATGAGATAAACTATTAATAAGGTATCATTCTAATCTCCCGTGGCTAAAATTTATATCATTTGTAATGTACAGGAAATAATCTACTTAAAAAAGAAGTAAATACGTCATATAATTGGTGTTGGGTTTTTCATAGTGCCCCATCTTTACCCAATGGCTACAAAATCAAGCTTTTGTACTTTGAGACTTGTAAAATTTAATAAGTTCTTCTGGTTTTTGCAGACATAACATTTTTTGGAGTAGTAGGGTAGCAAAGAATATAAGATCGTAGTAAAAAAGGTTCACCATACAGGCTTATATAGTGAAAGAAGTAAAGACAACTATGAACAACAAGGAAAATCAAGATCTCTGTTTTGTCCAGGTTCTCTGACTAATCATCCGAAAAAGGCTGAATATATTAGCAAAAAGTGTATTCAATGATATCCAAAATAACACAGTTGTGAATAATTATAGATCAAAGCCTGAACAATGTACCCGAAACACATCAATAATGGTTGAATGGTTTGAAACAAAACTGAAGAAAGTTTCATTCCTTTTAAAACTTAGCCCAGATGGTGACTTACTGCTGCAGTAGTCATAAACCTGGTGTAAACATGAGGTGGGGATATTTATTTGATGTTATTGAATGATCAAGTTAATAAATAAAACCTTAAAATCTTAAATATTAAAGCTGTTAATTGAAAGAAATGCGGAGAGAAACCAAACAGAAGACTACTGTAAAATAGGGTGTGATGACAATTTGTCATTAACACTATATTTCTGTACCTGCAAAACTAAACCGTCAAATACACTATAAAACGTAATTTTACTATTTTGATGCTAATATTAAAATTTCCCTGTTCTGCTATGTAAAGCACACAGACGGCTCTTAATCTACATAGTATAAAACTGTACTCCTTACATAATCATACGATATGTTTCACTGAATTTAAATTTGTTCTTTTAAAATGTAATGGGCATTCAAAACAGTATCAGAGAGTAGGGATCACCCTGTATCAGTGGTACATTGCAATGAAAACTCACAATTAAACACACAAAATTGAGCGTAGGCGAGAACAGGTAATTGTCGAGATTGGTCTTAGGCCTTATATTTACATAATTATGCAAATGTGTTTCCTTTAATGAACAAATAGAATAGTGAAAACGTTCAATTCGGTGTGAACTTTTTAAAGACGTCACAATGATCATAGCAAGCGCTTAATACTTGTCGCTTGGAATATTGTAAACATAAAACCTCGATAATTTTAATAATTCTGAGCAGTTTGCCTTTTTCAAACATAAATGTAAGTAATAAACAGCAATGTTAAAAAGTTCACCGAGATATGAACTTGGTTGGTACGTGATGAAATCTTCTGAGAAGCCGTTCGGGCTTCACAGGAATTGATCACGTGGCCAACCAAGTTCATATCTCGGTGAACTTTTAAATTTGCTGTTTATTTCTTAACTGAGGTCAGTGTTGTCGATGTTGATGATGATTTTATACGTTTCATTTAGTCACAAGCAATTTTGGACATGGTTACTCTTCTTCGCTATTTGATTCTACTAACTGGCTTGGCATTGTCCGAAACCTCTGGAGAGACAGCGTTTCTTCAGGGGGATTTTCACATCGCCGGGTTGTTCCAAATATACACAGATGACCAATGTAGCCAGGAAGTTGATGAAATGTCGGTACGAAACTTTGAGGCAGTGAAATGGGCGATTAGAAAATTAAACGAGGCTAACTATATACCAGGACTGAAACTTGGTGAGTCAACTTCTTCTGCAGATGCCCATTGAAGCAAAACGCGTTTAACGGTTAAATAACTTGAATATCAAATGAATCAAAAATCGATGTAACGGAACGAATAATTATGTATTTGTAGGTTTGGAGGGGTTTCCTACATGCAATGTGCATGGAAGAGCTCTGGAGCATGCAACACGAATTATGAACAGAAAGCTTCGCGATTCGAAGGATACTCAAACTACTTCTATCATTGGTAATTCTTACTATAACAAATCAAATGAATACAAATCACATATTTCAAAGATTAAAATCACTGACATTTTCTAAACATTGACAAAAAAAAAATACAATGTATGCAAGCTCTCTCTCTCTCTCTCTCTCTCTCTCTCTCTCTCTCTGCACATATTCATGCCTCTCTTATTTAAAATCTCTGTAGGTTTGATCGGTCCGGAATTCAGCCATGAAGCAATGGACACATCATTATACATCAGTTCGCTAGGAAAGAACAACTTCATGCTACAGACATTGTTTTCTGCGACGTCATCCGCTCTAAGTGACGGATCTAAATACCAAAACATTCTCAGGGTCATTCCGGAAGATTCCAAGCAATCATCGGTAACAAACTCTTACATCTTCTCATATGCAATCACGTATATATATGTACATTGTAACAACGGGCGAGGTGGGGAGGGGACAGCGTTAGAAATGTACTTGAATTCTAATGTTTAGACCAAATTATAAACGAGGCAACCTTCCTCCCCTCTGATACCGTGAATATGAATTCATTTCAACAATTATGTACATTTGTATTGCTATCTTTTAGCAATTTAATACTGATTTTTTTATAGGTCATTGTATCTTTGATGGAGAGCCTTTTCTGGAACTACATTGGTGTAGTTTACGAAAATAACTCGTATGGAGTGGGAAACTATGAAGAACTCAAGAAACTGACAAAAACGAAAAAAATATGCATTGCCTTTCAGTCTTCCATATCTGTCAAAAATGGCCTTGTGTCTACAAATGAAATAACAACGACGGTAGAATCCTTAATTTACCACAGTGTGAAAGAAAGTAAAATTCTTGGAGTTGTAGTGTTTGCCTCAACAAAAACGGCGGAGTCATTTTTAAAAGTCGCAAACACAATAAAGCAAAACAATGATTTCCAGCTTGGAATGATTTTCTCAGAAGGATCTTCTGATCTTGGTATTACGTCACTGAGTCGCTTTCCTATTGCTAAAGGTTCTTTCTTCAGCAGTCCTCCATGGTTACAGTTTGAGAGTTTTAAAACTCACTGGTTGGGGGTGTTGACAAACAAGACTGCTTTCACCGAAGAAGTAGCTTCAAATCCTTGGCTTAAACTAGTTTTAAAGAAATTCATTTCGTGTGATGTGCAAGATGCATCGTGTTCCATGCCTGCAAGAGAAACGATAAGAATAGAGCATAACGTGTATGAAGGATACGCCATTTTGGCTCTAGCGCTGCAAGCCCAAATTTTGAAAGATTTACAAAAAATGTCTTGTGGAACAAACAGTGGGTTATGTCAAGAATTTAACAATACGTTGTCAGATAAAGCATACACACTCGTTGACAAAGGAAGAGAAACTCAAGTTAACGTAAATAGCATACCAATAGATTCAGGATTGTCTTTGAACATTCACTTCGATGATTTGGTCGATGCCACCATTACAGGAAATGTACCTGAATATGAAGTTTATCATTTTCGAAATTGTATTATAAATAGTAATGATGTGTGCCTAGAAAAAGTGAGTACAATATTTATTTTGGTGAGTGTTTGGGGCATACTTGAGTAGGTTGGAACAAAGTGGGTTTATTGGATATGTTTTCATGAGCCGACGGTATTCTAGAATTATTAAGTTTTAGAAGTTAATAGTATCTACTTTTGTCGCTAGGAAACGTTTTATATATATATATATATATATATATATAT
Source organism: Magallana ariakensis (assembly GCA_020458035.1). Taxonomy (NCBI): domain Eukaryota; kingdom Metazoa; phylum Mollusca; class Bivalvia; order Ostreida; family Ostreidae; genus Magallana; species Magallana ariakensis. Next base: position 38,417,485 of record CM035817.1, read on the forward strand.
ATATATATATATATATATATTATAAAAACAATCGAAATAATATGGTTTCACAATACAGAGGGCAGTGTTTGTTTAAAATATCAATATTCCTACTCTGAAGATATATTCATGTATACATTTTTAAAAAGTATTTGCTTAGAATATCATTATACCTGTATGTGTTCCCCAAGAAAATTCCCGTTATCAAAATTTTATCAACCGAGAGAATGCAAAATCATAAATTTAATAGTTTAAGTTTTAAATTGTCTATGCGGTACCATCTTATGTCGGATATCTGTTCACAAAATATAAATTTTGATGAGATCTTCATTTCATATTCATTATTGACAGCATTTTAAACATTTAAATTTGTCTGTTTCATTTCCAAAGGTTGGCGATTACAACAATGCTTCATTGACTTTAAACAAAGAAAAGCTGAGAGATTACACAAATGCAGATGGTTTGGCGTGGCCTGACATTATACGGGCCCAATGCGACCCAGGAAAAGTATGTCGCTCATGTCGTAATAGGAATCTGCCAAATGACATTCTGTTCAAAAAAGGCGACCTATATGTTGCTGCAGTGGTTCCGGTTTATAACAAAGACACAGCTGACCCATTGAAATGCAATGGGATTCGAGAAACCAACGGCTGGGAAGTTGTTGAGGGAATTAGGTTCGCTGTTGAAACAGTAAACGAAAAGATTGGAATCTTTCAGAATTATTTTGGAAGTAAACAAATTGGGTATGTCATTCTGAACAGCTGCAATCAACCTCTCCTAATCCAATCAATCCTCTTAAAACTGTTTAAGGAGGGAATACAATTGTCAGATGGGTCACGTGTTACCGACATTCGCAATAACACTCTTGGATTTGTGGCCGCCTATGGTAGTAGCATTAGTCTGGCAACTGCTAGCGTTCTCCAGGAGTTTAACTTTCCCCAAATAAGCTATGCTTCCACAGCAGCCGTGCTAAGCGATCGGAAAACCTATAAGTATTTTTTAAGAACTTGCACCCCAGATGATAAACAAGCGCTTGCCATGCTGAACATTGTTAAAACACTGAACTCTTCATACATTCAAATAATGTACAGTGAAGGAACGTACGGAGAAGGTGGAAGAAATGCAATTGTGAATGCTGCTAAAGAATCCAAAATTTGCGTTGCAAATGAAATAAAGGTTGAAGAAAATAACTATAAGAGGATTCGAGATGACCTTCTTAAAACTCCTTATGCAACCGTTATTCTTTTGTTTTTGAAATCTCATGTTATAAATGATGTATTGACAGAGCTGCATGAAACAGTAGAACAATGGTCTTATATATTCATAGGCTCTGAAGCATTCGGAACGCGTAAGGATATAATTACCCAAAAACCAAAGCTTGAAGGTACTATATCTTTGTCCCTGCAAATGAATCCTTTAACAGGAACTTCAAAATTTGAGAAGTACTTGTACAATAGATTAATCACCAGAGAAAGTGATATTAATCCATGGACAAGAGACTATTTTGAAGAAAGGAATTCCTGTTATATGTCTGGCAGCTTCAACAAAATGTTTGACTCTCAGTGCTCTGATATCGAAGAAGAATTTAACAGTAAGGACTACCAACCAGAGATATGGACTTCGTTTGCCATAAATGCCATGTTTTCTCTTCTCCAAGGTTCAAACCAAGCATTCGAAGAACTATGCGGAACCCAGTCCTCGTCGTTGTGCAAGCAATATAGGGATGATCCGGTTATTGTGTACAATTCGATAAAAAATCAGAGAATGGAGATCGAAAAAAATGAAGGGCCATCTAGGGTCTTTAATGATAACGGCGACGGAAACATTGGATACAAAATTTATCAAGTCCATAAAACACTCACGGACACCAGTCAGCTTACATATAAAGAGGTAAAACTATACAACACAATGTAAAACATTGTTTTAATTTGATTGGTTTGGTTTTTGTTGTTGTTGTTGTTGTTGTCGTCGTTCTCTTTGTGGGAAATAGTAAGAAATCACCAAGCAGGGTTATCTGTGATATCTATAGTGCTTAGTAGATAATGTATCTTTGTAGTTTATATCGAAAAGCATATTGTACTGCAAATAATAATGTGGTTAATATCATTTCTAAATTGTATGTTTGAAATAGATTGGTCGATTTTCGTTGAAAGAGAATGGTTATTCCATACATGAGAATCTGATAAAAGATCCACATAAGGCAGTGCCATCAAAGTGCCCTAACCCTGTGGAATGTCAGAAATGCAGCAATCAGATAACCGTAGAGACAAAAGCTCCATCAACATCAGGGTATTGTTATTTCTATAAAATTTTAAATTAAAATGTGTTTAAACCAAGAATTTTGAAAATTTAAAAATTTTCATGTGTTTCAAAATTTATTTTTTCTTGTAGGAATGGAGAGAATTCTATCGTGACTATAATTTTGGGAGCACTTTTGGGGTTATCGGTAATCGCCCTTATAGTCACCGTTGTTCTGTTCAAGGTACTCCGTGGGTGTAACTTAGAAACTAAAGGTGAGATGCAGTTTGAACACGGCGTCACTCGACTATGATCGCGGACAGATTGTTGTTTTTTTCTGCGGGTGCAAATTTTTGTACTTTGATACAAGGTGCATTTCTTTTAGAGGTTTTCTTGTAATTACTGAATTGTGACTATAATGATATTATTAAACAATATTTTTGCGTTGAAGAAGAAACCACAAAACGTAAATTGAGCAAAACAGAATGTCCCGAAGAAAAATTCATTGAATGATAGAAAAGACTGCTATATTAACTTAATTAATTTAATTAATTAAATTAATAATACTTTACTTCGTTGTGTATATCCAAATATCGCCAGTATCTCAACAGGTCACTAATATTTAAAGTCTAAATCATGTAATATTAATTTTCTTGTTTTAATCACGGTCATTTCATCCATTAACATGTTTATCATTGGTATATTGAAAAAAAAATAACCAACAACCCACGAACCTACCATTGTACATAGCGGTATATCGCGAAGATAGCAAAGACATTTGAAATTTGAAATAGTGAATATTACAGTAAAACACGCTTATAACGAAGTCCCAGGGACGGGGAATTTTACTTCGTTATAAGCGTAATTCGTTATATCCGTCAGTTTACAACATGTAATAAAGTCACGGGAATAAAAATCACTTCGCTGTAAGAGTCAATTCATTATAAGCGTGTTCGCTATAACCCTGTTTTACTGTATACAGTTTTACCTTATACGTTATCTACATGTACTCCTTCATATACTGCAGATAATCTGTACCTGGACCCCAATTTTACAAACGTCCACACTCACACGGATACGGACGACAGCGGGTACTCTGCTAACGCCGGCCAGGGGGAAAACGAACAGAGTCCAAGGATGCAAAGGCATGGACACCTGCACCAAATTATCCACGACAATATCGCATATCATGCGAATAATTAATTGTACTACGCAAACATTCCAATACAATTTACAGTATTAATTATTTTATATAAGAAAGATGGAATTTGTAGGCCAAAGTTGTATTGTTTATATATACATAGACTGTTCATGCACATGATGTGTCACAAAGCAGTATACTTCTTGGATTTCGTTTGTGAACTGGAAAAAATTTCGTATTGTTGAATTGCTATTTCAGATCTTTTTTGAAAGGAATTTTTTTTTCAACTCATGAATTCATTTCATTTCACTTCAGCTTGTATTCATAAAAATATGATATTGCATTAAAGATAATTGATGTCTTCAAAGTTTGAGAGAGAGAGAGAGAGAGAGAGAGAGAGAGAGAGAGAGAGAGAGAGAGTTTTCATTAAATTTACTCGTACTATTACTCGTACTATTAGTACTTTATTAATATCAAATAATTTATAGATAAAATATGCACTGTTGTTTCTTGTTACGAATTTACCTCGAAGAATGCAGTAATATGAAAGAGAAAATAATGTGTTAAATGCAAGTTAATTGTAAGTGTACAATTTGGAGAAAAGGTGTTAATGGGAATTTATGTATATTTATAAACATTAGCAGCATATTAATCTCAAAACCTCGATTTTAAAATTCCTGGAAGAAAATTTTCTTGATCCAAGCATAATCGACATAGTATACACCTACAGTGTAAGAATAATTTTTAGAAATTCATTGATGAAACGAGTTTTTATATATTTTCTTGTGTAAAATTTTGATATGGTTTATAATTAGCACGTCTGGTTTTTCTCACATTACACTGAAAAGTAGGTCTGCATAACAAGAGACAAGACTCTAACACCACTTCTCGGTATTTTTTTTCCCGAAAGCCTAACCCGTGGGCGGGAGGGGGGATTGTTTTTTTTTAATTAATTTTAAAGAATAGTTAAAAAAAAGAATTAAGACTTTCGGTCAAACATGAAAAAGAAAAAGAAAACCATATTAATGTGTAAACAGTGTTTATTCACACGCTTGCGTGGAATATCTTTTAACTGTGCACATATTTAGTATCATTGGAGCATTTCAAAGTTCATTAGGGTATCATTGGGGTTCATTGGGATATCTTTTGGTATCATAGGGGTATCATTTGGTATCATTGGGGTTCATTGGGGTATCATTGGGGTAAAAAGACGCACCGAAAAGGGGGGGGCAACTTCATGTTAATTAATTTTTTTGTGATCGGACGATCACAGTTGTGTCCATATGAGGCATCAATCGCAGCTTCTCGGACCTTTTCGGCAGAGCTCGAAAAGCCCGAGAAGATGCGATTTTATGAGGCATCCGGCAAATTTTACTAATTGCGCACGCATTGCGCTTCTCACTGTTTTGTTCACTAAGCAGCGACAGCTTCATGTAAATCTTTAATGTACCTGTAGATTACTAACTTAAGCATTATTCTAATGCGTTTGTTTTAAGATTAAAACATTTATACTGTAACTGTTACATGATAATTCAAATCACGTTTTCTTTACATGCGTAAGAATTTTAATCGGAAGTTCACTTCGCCTACCAAGAGTCAAGTTTTTCTTGCTATTTTGGAAATCAACAAAACTGTGCGATATATCCTATTTATTATGCTAATTGCATGCAATGGTTTAGATTTGCATTACGTTATTTAACATGAAACTGACCAATGATATCATATGCCGATCATTTCTTTAAAAGGAATATACTTGTATATGTTTGTTGCGAGAAAAAGTGCCCCCCCCCAAAAAAAAAAAAAAAATCCTATGTGCCTCATTTGGGTTAGTTGCTAACGAGGAATAAACGTGCATTGCACGTTCATCGGTCTATATTATGTTATTCATATGCGAAACAGATGCGAGTTTCATAGAGAGAGAGAGAGAGAGAGAGAGAGAGAGAGAGAGAGAGAGAGAGAGAGAGAGAGAGAGAAAGTCATTCTACATTTGTTTACTTGTATATATGCAAAGGTTGCTTGCGAATTTGTGGGATATTTGAAAAGGCACGCGTAAAAACTTTGTTTACAGTATCACTTGTTTAATTGTAATGTTTTATATTGTATACTTCCAAATTAATATCCTTGTTATTCAAGGTAAAAAGATATTTCAAGGGTCAAGAAATATAGTCCATTGTGTGTCAACGTAAAATCTATAGAATCGAGAAGGCGTCACAACTGACATCTTGATCCTAAAGGTCCTTAAATTTTATTTTTCACCTGATTCTGCACAAATGCACATATACAGAAGTCATCATCCTCGCAGAACGCAGTGAAATATATAAACTTATCATAGATTTAACTTTTTTATTTGGAACATACTTTCATCAAATCAATTATGTCCATTATACAAAGTATTATACCATTCATTTTGTAATTGCAAATGGTCAGTAATACATATATCTGAAACAATTAATTTACGAGCAAGTCTAGCAGCAAGTCTGTAGCTCCCGGTCTGAAAAAAAAACTGGGCCCGAATTTTCTCCATAGAGCTACAGATCTGCAGACAAAGCAAGTTATTTTATATATTTACGAAAGTTGCTCGCGAATCTTGTGGATATCTATTGCAAGGGCACTAAATTATAACTCAACTACATAGCGATCGTTAATTATATTTACGAATTTTATGTGAACATGTAGGCATAAAGCGATGGGTGATTATGGCAGATGTATCTGCATATTTACATGTATAAGCATATTTGATTATGTGTACATGTTCATACTGATTATGCATACATTTATACTCTATGGTGTTTTGTGCTACATGTATTAAACTAGACAAAACCAAATTTTTGTTTAACGAACTCAAATTTTACTTGATCTTTAGAGATTGCCCGAGAACATTGATATACGGGGTCCATTCTTACAAGACTAAGGTCATTAGCTTACTGCATTTTTATAAACTTTTTTCTATATATTAAACAATTAGATTCACTGATTAATACGAGATGAGTTTTATTTTCGTTCTTTTGATCCTAGGGGTTAAAAAGACCCCGTAAACAATATAGAAAAAATGTAAACGTAATGAAACTAATCAAGTAATGATTAAGATACTGAGAATTAAATACTCATTTTACTGTACTTTCTCGAACATACATTCATGTAACATACAATATAATATAACATTAGAGACAATTCTCTCTCTCTCTCTCTCTCTCTCTCTCTCTCTCTCTCTCTCTCTCTCTCTCTCTCTCTTAGACCCGTGAAATGGAATTGATATGGTCGCACACGAAATTTTCATGTTTGGAATGAAATATATCACATTTCGCTTTATTTTTATACAATCAATCAAAATGCATTATATATGATCTGACAATGAATTACAAATTCACATTCCCGTGTAAATATCTGTGACAAATAAGTTAATCTACTTAAATGCAATTAAAAAGTTGATATTCGTTGGCCCCTTAGCTGTACCTTGTCCATATTATCCAATGGTATCACACTGCCGAATCCGACATCAAGGATGTGTACTCCGGTACACTTTCCGAGTTTAACTTATACATTTCCCGGTTATTGTTCCTGGCACTTCTCGGTCTCTCCGGGGCCCTGTCCACGAGCTTGATTTGAGTTCTATTGCCCACGGAGAGATGCCGAGTCCTTTCCTGCGCATCAGGGTCACTGTCATAGAATTCGTGGTCAGAGATCAGCGCCGTGCGCTCTACAATGTCTTGTCCGGAACCCATCAGTTTGATATCACTGAATCGTTTGTCCTCCGAAAGAATTCCATTCGGAACATACCGCAATTTGGAGGAAAATGACCGGATGTCTTTTGGTGAGCTAAATTGATCATGGTGGTTGATTTTTGGAGAATCTTCCCGAGAGGAATTGTTATCATTCTCCCTAAAAATCTCCATAAATGGATGACTGTCTTCAACCTGCGAGGGTTCACTGATTTCGGGTTTTGAAAACTGCATGTAAGCTTGCCGCGTAGCTTGGGCCCACGGCGTATTCATTTTCATCGTTTGACTACACCTTTGTAGTCTCTGGCGCCTAATGTGAGCATCTTCACTAATTAACCAGTAGGTAAACAGTTCTCCTTTACCCTAAAATAGAAAACAAATTCGACTGATCTGGCCATACAGTTATTGGGACACATACATAACAATTAGTATGACTTTTTTGACATATATAGTTTAACTATAGACAGACCTTTTGAATTAATTACGGATATTCAAACTAAAGTTTTTTTTTCACGAGTGGATGATTGAAGAACCTTGTCTTTGTAAAGTAAATATATATTCACCTTCATTTCTACAAGTCCCCTGGGCTCCAGCTTATAACCACCCAGTTTGTCTAATAAACCCTTGCAGGCTTCACTACAGTGAATTTTTAATGCTGAAACAAATTGAGAAAAAACCCCACCAATTATTATGTATCCCGCCTGTTGTTTTACATTTTTCATCATTTCAGAGTGTTTGATTAATCATGCACTGAATGCTTACGTTCGCCATTGGATTCCATTCTTGAGGCCGTATTCACTGTGTCACCAAACAGGGTATACCTCGGCATAGTAAGGCCGACAACTCCAGCAACACAGGGACCTAGAAATTTGAGAGATTAAAAAATGTTCTCGTAATCAATACTGAGTTTTAATAAGTGTGCATCAAAGGATACCTTTAAATTATGAAAGCTTTCAATATACATGCTGCTTTTAATTATGGTAATTAACAGTCAATATATAATATTGATAATCAACCTCTTTTAATGTCCCAAATCATAGCATTACGTTTGATTCCCTCTTTTTCATCGAGAAAAAAATTAATAATTAAGCTTAATGATTTTTTAGTTTAAGTTTCTGACATGAATACACGGAGTCGACGTGTTCATTTATGAAACAACGAAATTAAATATCTACGAAAACATTTTAAATAAATAAAAATTCAAAGAAAATTTAGACCCCCCCCCCCATTTTTGTTTTTCGACAGCATGTTAGACTGACCTGAATGCATCCCGATTCTTAGTTTCAGAGTTTCGTCTTGAAGGAAGGTTATTCGGAACGTTTTTATGGCACGAAGAAGTTCCAGCGACATCGAGGCTACCTCACCAGCATGTGTGTCGCCGTTTCTGATTGGAAGACCACTGACGACCATGTAAGCATCACCAATGGTTTCCACTTTGTACACGTCATAATTCTTGATGATGGAATCAAACATCGTGTATAGAGAATTCAACATCCGAACTACCTGGATACAAGAAAAGTAGAGAAAAAAGCATTTAAAAGTCGTTTAAAGTCAAAGCAAAAAATGTTTTCTCCGATTATACACATCTTGCATTCATTAGATGATTGAAAGTTTACATTTAAAAAAAGATAACGTGTTTACAGTTTACCTCCATAGGGGTAATTTTTGCCGAGAGCGTTGTAAATCCACATATATCACTGAAGTAGATCGTAACGGATGCATAGACCTCTGGCTTTACAAAATGCCCTTGTTTTAGTTGGTCAGCTATTGGTCTACAAACATGATGTATGTGTGTTAATATACGGAGCAGAATAAAAATGTTTCCGCTATCATTGCTTTTATTAGTATTATACTAATAGATACAATAAGTTTACCGAGGCAGCATTCGGTGTAGAAGTGTTTCCGTCTTTTTCTTTTCGTCTGCGAGCTGTATGGTCCTGCTCTCTACCAGTTCTTCCAGATGGTTCTGGTAGGACTCCATCATTGTCATGATTTGGTCAAAAATGTTTCTCTTCCTGTTTGAAATGTATATTGATATAATTTACAACATGTCCACTATTGTTGAATTACTGGAGGACAATACACATCTAAATCCAACTCAAACAGTACAACTATTACTGTACTTTGTTTTCTAAAAACATCATGATTACTGCTTTACCACCGGCACATATATTTATATTATAAGGTTCTGTAATCAGCATAGTTCGTGGTGGATAAATATTTGTGGAATTTGTGGATACCATATTCCCACGAACCACAAACTTAGTTTTAGCGTTTGCGTACACTAGCAAGAGTTATTTATCTTACTGGGTTGAATAATGAAATAAAATCTCCATAAACCAGTAAATATTTGTCTCTTGAACAAGCCACGAACATTTGCTACCAACGATATAGAATAATTTCACAGATTGTGTGAACTTTTTTTTTTCAAACGTGTCTTGTAATAGATTTCAAGCAAAGCTTTGGGAATCAGTAGAACTATGCTACTAATATAAACGAATACTGTGAAACTCTCTACCTTTTTTCCTATTCATTGTAGTAAGAAAAATTTTAAACTTCGATCAGGTAAATCATAAGTCTTCTTTGTAGTTAAAAATTAATACGTAGATTGAAATTCACAATATAAAAAAAAATCCAAGAAACTTACATTCCCTCTCGCATTTTATGTAGTGTTTTGTAAATGCACCGGAAGTCGGGTCTGTCTTCCGGCGATTCACTCCAACAATCCACCATGCAGTCAATTATGTATTTATCACATTTTAAGGAACTAGTGTCTGGTCGGAATGGAAACACACCGCCATCAATAACACGGTATACAATATCTGTAAAGCATAACCAAACACCAAATACACATGTACATGTAATGGTTGAAATGTCATTATCAATTAGCGTTAAAATGTTTAAGTGAAAATCACAAAATTTTGGTACCTTTTGGGACCATGTTACAGAAACCAAAAGGTCCACATCTCCCAAAGATTTCGTGAAGAATGATACCGAAAGCATACACATCCCCTTTAGGCGACCCTCTTTTCTGAGGACTACGTAACTCTTCTGGGGCCCGCCAAAATAAATCTGTCGAAAAAATTAGATATCTTCATTATTTGACACAAGTGAGTTGAATTTATAGAAAAAAGAAAGTGTTAAAACAAAATCTATCTAACCATCCTTTATGTTTACTCTATTTTCCCAAAAATCTTGTTATGTTTGCATACAAATGATGATTTTGATTACTTCTGTAATACGCATGCTCATCCTCCTTCCGGTACGTTTTGGCGCGTATTTCCAGCAGCGCAAAGTCGGACACCTGGAGCGTCCAACGACTGTTGACAACACAGTTCGACGACTTAAAATTGCCGTGACATCCTAGCTCGCTGTTGTGTAGAAATAGGAGTCCCTGGAACAATATATTCATGCATCAATTAACTAAAATGTATTTTTTCTACTCTCATTTCCCTATTCTATTTTTTTAGTGCAAATTTGTGTAGCCATATATCTTATGTATGCTCAAGAAATCCAATCTTTTGTAATTTCTAGCTACAGGTATACTTAATTGGAATACAAGAAATCTTATAATTCGTTTCCTTTGGTCGCATGGAACAACTCGTTATTTATCTTTAAAACCTGTCCATGTTAATTCACCTACTGAGAGTCGTTGATATTTGAATAACTATGAATACTTAGCAATTAGGCTATCCATTTGAGAGGAAAACAGAAACGAAGAAGATTTATTTGTCGTTCGTATTTGTTAATTTGCAAAATATTTTACTTAAACGGAAAATAATCAGAAGGAAATTTGGAATAATAAAAATCGCATTTATCAAAGTTAATCATTCAAAATATTCAATGATATTAATGTACCTGAATCATATCTTTGATGAGAGAGGCAATAAACATATCGTCGAGTTTCACATCTTCATTTTCAAGGATATCCTGTAATGCATATCACTTTAGAAATATCATACTAAATAACTATTAACCAGTAATAAAATAAACGAATATTTCTTTTGAAAAATTTTCATATTCATAATTCTAATTGATATTTGTACCTGTAAACTGCCTTTCGAACAGTATTCAGTTAGGATGGTAAACCGCGGATGATCAATGCACGCTCCAATAAAGGCATTGATGTTGCTATGTCGCAAATCTCTCATCTACGTAATATCAGTTATATATAAATATATATATATATATATATATATATATATATATATATATATATATATATATATATATATATATATATATCAGTCACATAGCTTTGTACATAAGAATACATGTTAATGAAGACCGTCACTCAAAAGTTCGGTCATGAAATAGCATACCACTTTCATTTCCTTTTGCATTTTTCGATTGATGACCAGTGACTTGATTTCATATTTCTTGATGGCAACGAGCTGGCCCTTATAGTAGCTGGTCACGGCGTACACTTGTTGGTTAGACGCTCTGGAGTCCATGGAATGCTGGCTATTTAACGAAAGCTGTCAAGGGAAAGAGATCAGTTCCTAAACACTGTGTGTACCAAAATCTTTGTATCTTAACATAATAACAATCATAATAAGTTATACTTGCGTAATCCTTTCATACCCACCCACCCGAAAATAATAATAATAATAAAAAAAAAAAAAACAAAAAAACCCAAAACCCAAACAGCAATAACATGCAAGATGAAAAAAAAAGGATCAAAGAAGATTATTTCGTTTTCGCTCGTGAGTGGCATCCCATTTTGCATTGCTTAAACAACAACGCAATGAAGCCTCAATTCAAAAGTACATCTGGCGAAGAGTGTCATTAAAATATCAATGTCTCCCCAAAAGTATTTAGCTGAATTAATTTAAAATGAGTCGGGACTTTGTCCTGGATTACCTTACTACCATATGCATCCTTCTTATCCTGGTCCATGACGAATTCAGCGTTTTTGTGTCCGTACAACGAAGCGTGGATCTCGGCTTTATCCACCTTCCACAAGAGACCGGCGATCTCTTGTTCATATTTCCAATTTCTGAAATAAAATCCAATTATTGGCGTTAGGACATATATTAATTATTTCATCATTCATTAATCATATATACGTGTATAAATTATAAGACTAAAGACAAAATAAATCTGTTTTCAATTTCAAAGCAAGTATATCTGATAACGGATCACTTAATATACTACAGTAAAATAAATCTGAACCCATCAACTTGTATTTTTGCAGAGATGATCAATGCTTTAAATAAAATAAAATGTGCCTGGTATTCGGGAAATGGCAACAGGACAATAAATAAGACCAATTTAAATTAATATACAGTTTTATTGACTGCCTCGGCAATTTATACAGGAAATTCTGTACATATATCAAAGTTCACGAGTATCGCAGCATCTTACTTCAATCACACTAAAACCAGTTTTTACGACTTTCCCCTTCTCTTGGCGGTTGGGAATCGGCCTATATCTGAAAGCATTTTTTGCTTTACATTAAACTTGATCAAAAAGCTATTAATTACAGTGCAATTCTTTCCTCTGGTGTTTTAGATTTTATTGTTTCTCAGAACTACAATTTTAGCTCCCCGGCCCGACATACTCGATGCCCATTTCCACTGGGATGAGAGCAAACGTTATTCACTACAGTATAGTAGTAAGCTTGAAATCAGCCTTTTTCTCGATACTAAAGGACCATTGTCGTAAACATGTATACTTAACTGTTATTATTTTCTTCACATTAACGTTTTTATTAATTGTTAAAATACCAATAGCTCCACGGTTCAGTGACCAAAAGGGTATATTGACTATATTCATAAAACACACCCTTTTGTAATAATAAACTGATGGGAATTTAGTGTATGTTAAAATTATTATCATTGGAAAACCATAATTATTTTCATCAGACGACAAGTCCAGACTGGGTGTCAATGCGCGATGAAAACAAGCAGACGTGGCGAGATCCTCTTTGGTTTCAGAGTAAGTAAACGGATTAGGAGTTATATAAAAAATCGGACACTTGAGAGCTCCATGATGAATGACAGATCCCCCATAACTAGGTTAAGAGATTCTCAATGATGGAACACAGGTTCTGTCTGATGGGAAGTATTACCGTAACTGGTTTAGTAGCGTCGAGGTGAAATAAATAATAGCGTATACGATAAACAGCAGTATACAGGATGACAATGACATTATGATTTTGATATGTTGTTGTAATATTCTATGATGCACCTATCCTTTTGCTTTATACATGTAGATTTGAGTAAAGAAAAGTCTTGGAAGAATCATACAAAAAAAGGGATTATGTGAGCAAAACAATTTATATCCTAGATCTACAGTATCGTTACCACAGCAATTACTTATGAGTTATTTGCTTTCTTCGTATTTATGGGTCTTCGAGATCAGACTTCTTATCTTAACACATCTAGTCGATCAAGCAATTTGTTCTTCATTAGAATCACAACATAGGGTCGTAATTTGTTGTTAAACTGTTTTTGTAAAAATTTTGGAAACTACAAAGAAGCAAAGGGATTTCTAAGGAAAATACTATTAAAAGGTATATTATTATAGTTACCTTATAAGGTGACAAGAAAATATAGTGATTTCGGGTTACTACAAAAACAATCAGGTACTGTAAACCAACTTTCATTTGCGTGCGAGAAATTTTCGCGAGGTTTGCGAGGGCATCGTCGTCGCGAATATTTCTCGCCGCGAACCAATCGTTGTCGTTTGGTTGTTATAACAAGACGGGTCTTGATAAGGATTGGTCGCCAACATTAGTCGTCGCAAATCAGTTTTTCGGAAGTAAATCGCGAAATAAAGTAGTCGCGAATAAAAGTTGGTTAGTAATTACCCTTTTGACTAACCTCGTTTTTTGGCTATTTAAAATAAAAACCAAATACATACTCAATCTAATCGACAAGAAAAACAAAACTTTTTTGGGTGGCTTTTATTTCGGTGTGATGGAAATAATTGCTGAAAATCACTAGAAAATGCTGCTGATGTTATGATAAATACAATGAAATATACCTGGAGGGAAATGACCTTACCTGTACGCTATACCTGCCGCTATCAGACAAAGCACGACAATGCCTCCCACGGTACCTAACACTATCTCCAAGGTATACTCTGCAAAGTAAAAAAAAAAAAGCAAATATTAAAAACATGCGTAGTAATTGAGCTTAATTTCAAATAGCAAAATGAAGAAATAATAAATAAAAACTTGCAAGACCAGAAATCATTAATAATTTATTCGTTTCAGAGAAATGCGTGTGTGAACGTGTATTTTAGCAAATAAGATTAGTTATTAATCATGAATCTGCTACCGTGTTCTCTTTAGGGGTTGACTGTGTTATACTGTTACATGTACATATTGTACTAACGTTTTGGGGGAATACACCTTTGTCTTCTGTACCCACATTCTGGCTCATCAATCGGGGGGAACCCCGATACCCAGTCTATGAGGTCAAGGCCGTGCATACTCAGCACCTGGAACAAAAGTGTGCTTACTCTGTTTAATGTTATTTTTGTTCAATATTATTAAACAAGATTTACCAGTGCGTGTTCTTTATAATACATGTTACAAATGCGAAAGATGTTGCAATATGCGAACTCTATAAAATTCTATTTATAAACAATGTCGGGATATAAGCCATTAATACTGTCCCTTGCTACTAACACAATAAATCCAAAAAAAAAATGGAATCATGTTTTCGTCGAAGCCATTTGTTTATGGATCAATTGCTCTGTAGTTTGTTTTTCTCCGCTTTTTATTTGAATTCCAATATAAGAACTAATCAAATTGCTTTCGTAACAAATGAATATCATTGATTCACTTGACATCCAGTAGTTTCTGGTGAATAACACACGATAACATGTTAATCTTTTCTTTCTTTAATTTTGGTCAGATTCCAAAGACTCTGAATGTTTTTAACTAAAAAGGAAATCATCCCAATCATCTAATCAGCGGACCATTTACCACGGGCCGATGAAGGGGCTCTATTATTCCAAGTCTCTCATTAATGGACAGTAAATGAAACAAAATCAATGGGAACTGACATCCTACAGTTTCATTCATTCAAAACTCATTTTTCTATCAGGAAATTACACAGAGGCCTTAGTAACGCTACTTTGCGGTGATTTTACTGTCTTCTGCATTTCCATCCTTAGAAAATGAAATGTCGACCCAGATCAAGAAAATTTACTTCAATTTACCGGAAGAGAACCATCGCTGGATTGAAAATGTCCGACAGGCTGCATGGAATACTTAGTGACGGGATTGTCGATCTCCATTCTTGCGAGTAGAGTATAGTTCCCTTCCGCATCACCGTTCTGGTCTATGAAAGTGGATGTCCCTTGAATGCCTGCGCGAATTATTAAGGAAAATTGTAGTAGTTAGTTGTAAGAAATGCATCCAAAGCCCATGGGTTCCTGCATATCAGTAAACATAAAAAAATAACTGACCTAAACGAATAGTCCATAATGCACAACTATAATGGTTATTGGCGGAAATGAAATTTTTACTTGCCCCCTTTTATTATAACATATAAGTTTTTAAATTTTTTTTCCAATATTTATTTGCTTTGTTTCAATTTTAATTTGTCCATGTCTATCAAATATCTTAAGATCGTAAAGTTAATCAAAGTACTTTTAAATAAAGTCAATATATTGACTTTATATTTGGATAAAAATAATAACTTATTTGCAAGAGCTTGATTGTAACAAAATCTACTTATATTAATAAAAGTTCAACATACTTTCATAACTCTGGTTTAACAGCGAATGAATAATTGCCGTGCCATTTGTGATTTCTCCTCCTTCCAGCAGAAGGTGATGAGCAGCCTTCGCATACAAGATAACGGCATCATACAGGTAAGCCGCATAAACAGTAATCTGTAAAACACAAATAAATCAAAGTACTGATAGTACTGATATAAGGGTAAATGTTAACAAATTGATCGTCCCTCAAATTGTCAGTTAGGTGCTACATGTAGGTGGTTGCTAAAACCTGGCACTTGAACAGCTTTAATAAAGTAGCGCTTACGCTAAAAAGGCATCCTATTGTGCGTTACATGTTTTCATTATTTATCTGTATATAGGGAATTTGTTGTCTTAATTTTCACTTAAAGTAAACTTAAACAATATTTACCACTTTTTGATACGAAAAGAATGGATTGAAGAAGTTGAATGGTGGCTCTTCGTTGAATTCCCTGACTTTATCCTGGAATTGTGTGTAGTTTTCACTTGAATAAGGACTAAGGGTGATGATCAGCAGAGAACGGGCTGCGTCCGCATTTCTCTTCTCCTCGGGATTATCTATCGTTCCTAAGGGTCATATAATTAATTCACGTTGAAATCAATATATGTATGTACATGTACAATATTAACACCCAGGTAAAATCTTCAAAGAACTATGGATACTTGAACTAATACATCGTACTGCTAGTGAAATTATTACCACCAATGTAATTTCATTATTTTTTTTATTCACACGTAATGCAGATCGTATATTTCAGTAAAATATCACTGCAGAAAGAGACTGAGAGTAGTCAATTACGTTACTTACTACGTTTTCAATCAAAATCTTGTATGAGTGACAGCTAGATGAGATAATTGAAGACACATTTTCCTAATAATGGAGTTTTTATGTCATTTCTGAAGGAAATTCGTACGTTTGGTATTTTGCCAATACAATTCTGCACA
The DNA here is from genome assembly GCA_020458035.1 of Magallana ariakensis. Lineage (NCBI taxonomy): Eukaryota > Metazoa > Mollusca > Bivalvia > Ostreida > Ostreidae > Magallana > Magallana ariakensis. The sequence continues at coordinate 38,434,225 of CM035817.1, forward strand.
GTATCCATTCGTTTATTTTTTTATGCAGCATCATATTTAAAAAACAAGACAATTAGCTAAGTGTTTTTGCCAGCGCAAAGAGGCAAGCAAAACCATATAGTCTAATACGGGGTATCCAGGAATCATATCGAAAAAATAACTTATTAAGCTAATCCATGATAATGGTTGAACGTATCGAGGCAAAACGTTATCCGTTTTGGATGCAGAAGTAATCTTGACAAAGTGTATATTGTACATGTACATGACGTTTCATAGCTTACGTTTAAAGTATTTGAGGGTATCTGTTCTGTCAAACGTCACGTGATCCACAAAAATGACGATGTACTCGCCAGTATCCAAAAGACCTCGATCGTAAAGGTTGGTCATTAGATCCACTACGCCATTCAAATCTCCCAGGAAGACATACACTGAAAATATCAATATCTATAGATCATTAAAGTAAAGACATAGGGGTCGGAACCGGGAAGGGGGGGGGGGAGGTGCGTGGGTTAGTTAAACATAACCATAACCTTTTTTGGACAAGATTTCTGATGAGTCTAGCCCCCTCATCTAAAGGATGACTGCACTTTGCGCCAGATTTTGGGTCTTTTTCGGTCGGTTCTGTAGCGGTTTTTTCTAACCTAATATTACTTTTATTTATTTTTATTTAAGAGTTTTGTCAATTTCCAATATAAATTAAGATTTTAGACTGTGATACAATAAACTCATTTTATGGTTTTCTTCTTATAACTTGCAAAAAAAGGAGAATGTTCGCTTATCTGCCCTTGATCGAGCATAAGATTGAAATTAATATGAATGAGAGGTGGAGCTGACATTATCATAATGTTACTAAAATTAGACTAGCATGAATAACAATGCCATGGATAAAAATATATGGTATCACTCTTTCACCATAGTCCTTTCTATTCTATATGGTACAAGTATACGATTTACTAGGATTTTAAAAATAAGACCACGCCCATGTAAGTACAGAAAACTTTAAATCAATGCTTGACAACTTAGCGTGTTCGAAAACATTGCCGTAGTTAGCACATAACATGCTACATTACACGTCACGTGATAGAATTTTGTATTGAATTTCACAAAGTTACCTGAGATGAGAAATCATGTGGTGAATTATAATATTCAACATGCGTCAACCCTTTGTTACAACAGGGAAAGCGAAAGTAAGAAGAAGCAGTTTTTTTCTCATTTAAACCATGAACGCATGTTTGTCTATTAATCTTCCTTTGACATAACTTAGATAATGCATATATACAACTACTGTTAAACGGAGAACAATAGACAAACATGTGCTGACTATGTATGAAGTGAGTATAAAGTTGGCGTCCTCATTATTGTATGGAGATTCAAGAAATCGTGACCCCCGCCTATAAAACAAATTCTTACTTCGTAACAACATAATTTTATTTAACGCAATTACGTAAAGTTGCAGTTTGCATGTTGACCATTTCTGCAATTGAAAGAAAAATATTGCATGTCCTTAAGTGCAGTCGTCCTTTGCTTTCGACGCCACTGGAATATAGACATAGGCGATCACATGTCATTCAGCACTACCTTTAACGTAATGCCATTATTGCGACTCATATTTTGCAAAATGAATTATGCACAGTCACGTTAGTTTTGCCTTTTCCCTTCTATATCAGGTTAATTAAGAAAGTGCATGGTAAAAAATCGCCTAAAGATTGAATTTGTTGTTAATTACATGTATGTCAAGGCTATTTTCATTATTAATGGAACACGCATATTCTGTATTACTAAGTATAGTTAACAGGTGAAGGTAGTTAAACAAATTAAAATCTTAAAATTAAGAAGAAAAAAACCCAACTGTCTTCCGCAAAGACTAATAAACCGTAACTCAGAGACTATGTCGGTGGCACCCTACGGAAATTGATAAAAACCAAACTAGTCCCATCCTAAAGTAGAGTGTATCGATACAGGTTTGGTCGTTTACTGTGTTAAAGTTAGGTTGTCATGCAAGACTATAGGCGGTGCTGCCTTGTTTTGTTACCGAACCAATTTCCTATTGTCTCATATCTTATCGCATTTGATTTAATGACATAGATGTAATAAAAACGATGGCATAACAGTTTCACTGTCTGAGGGAGAAAGTACTTTCAATTACCGGAAAAAGCCATAAAACTCTTCTGGTTTTTTTTTCCGGAGGTTCTTTTCAATAACAAAAACATGTACATGTATCAATTTGAAATTACATAGATTGAAAAAAAAAGGATTAATAATATCAATGATATAACAAATAAATAGCCTACTTGAGCATACAGCATTATTCTAATCTGTTAAACGCGACATTTTGACATTATAAAATAAATGTCATAAACGCAATTCTAGTGGTTTATAATATAGCATGAACTGTCCAAATTCTCTTTATACGAGTAAAAACTGTTAAAGGGGCATGGTAACAATTTTGGTCAATTTCTATTTTTCTGTTTTTATTATTTACAATGCTTCAGGAATGCATTTCTAATGATCAAATGAAATTTGAGAGTCAGTCGTTAAATTATCAGAAAGATACAGAGCTTACTATTCTTTGTCATGTAAACAAGGCTCGTGCCATGTTTTTGTTTACATATGTTCAATATACCAGTAAAAAATCTTTTTCATGCTGATTTGTCTTCTTATTCATCTTAAGCATAAATAAACAGTTCCTAATGTTTAACACATTCATTTTAGGTCTAAAAATGGAATTTTCACTTCAACATTCAAAATGTAAACAAATGCTTTGTTTACATAGCGAAGAATTGTAAGCTCTGTAACTCGCTTATAACTCAACGAATGACACTCAAATTTTGGTTGCCTATAAAAAAAATGCCTTACTGAAGCATTGTTAACATTAAAATCAAAAAAATAATTTTTGATCAAAATCGTGACCATGCCCCTTTGACGTCTTGCAGATAAATAAGGTGGGTTTTTTGTCAATGTGACGTAGGCTAGATTTGTACATGTACTTGTATAACTATTCCTTTTAGTTCAATCAAATATGCGTTACAAACAGAAATGATTTTTTTGTAAAAAATGAGAAATGAGCTAATATATATACATGTAATCTTATATATGGTATAAAATACAGGGTTTTTGGTATGAACAGACACGTGTCCTTAAAAGCACCCTTTGTTACAACCTTTATTACACTTTTCCGGAACTCCTTTGGATTTTTCATTCGGAGTTCTGATTTTTTCCGCTTGAAAGCGGACGACGTATTTTTAGGAGAAACGATCAGCAAGAGAGTTAGAATTGGGAGAGAGAACTTAAGAATATTTAGCGAATAGAATTGGAGTCTAGGGGTGCTTTCCATTTAACCGGCATCGCCGGATATGCCGGTGTTGCCTTCGTCGCCGATTGCTGGAACGCGCGTCGCCGGCGAGCGATTGTGGCAACGCAATATACCGTTGCCAATTAGGAAACAATATGGCGTCGATGTAATCAAATTCTACAAAACCGGGATTTCTAAAACTACAATTTGTTCTACTACATTGAAACACATTAAAAATGCCAAAAACCAAAGTTTCTGGATCGAACTTCAAGATAAGTATCAGTTTTAAGCTGTAATCGTCCTCGCTAAAGCATTTTGACGTTGCCAAACGTTCCATTTACGTCACCGTTTCTCGATGATGTCGCCGGCGAGGCAACGTTAATGAAAGGGTCCTTGGATGAATGATAGAGCCAGAAAATTCTACGGAATACTTCGTTATGAATATGCGGAATCTAATACTATGTCCCAAGATATCCTCGATTCACATTTTGCTTAATTACTCGATATTTATAAATACCTCAGGGTTCAAACGATGTTCATTCAAATGTATGAAAAATTTCTCAGTTGAAACGCCCCCGCTAGCTTATCAGGTTTCAATACACGTCTAAAACATGCGATGTCTACGGGGATTTCGTATTGCAGCAAGCCCGGATGATAGTGTTGAAAAATTGCGCGAGGTATTCCGAGTGACTTCCAAAGGAAAAAAAGATGTAAACATTCCCCAATTTAAATCTCCGTAAGAAACCTATGATTTTTTCGCGTGAAAAATGATAATTATAATAATTAATGTGTCAATGAAGGTATCTTGGAAATTTTCTCTTTCATTTATTTCAATTGCACTTCTCTCACAGGTATGTATATTTTTTTGAATCGTGTAAATGTGCTGCATTAATATCTTGGGACATACTATAACACTGTTAGAAAAACAACAGACGTAAACAAGATAGTAAGCTGACTGTAAAGTAAAACTGACAATCGCGACCTTTGAGATATCCCTCCAATGGAGCTGAATTATTTATAGTTTACCTATTTAGCCCAGGTTCTTTTGCGACTGCATGCAAATAGAATGGCGACCAATATGAACCAGACACTCTGAAGTCAATCCAATGCAGCATTAATTGCTTTTTGGCTGAGAAAGGTTCTACTATCAGCATGATTGAAGATAGAGAGTTCAAACATTCACGAGATGTTTTGCTTTCACAAACAAAACTGTTAAGACACCAAGGCAAATGCAATACAGAGAGAAAGCGGATCTCTTAACACAGTATGAATCGACATCCTGTATGCCAAGAATTGGTCTAGGTATGTATTTTTATTTTAAGCCATTTCTAATTTTAGAATAGGAAATACCCTTCAAAGGGACATCACCCATAATTTTTTGGCTTTGGGCATAGTGGCATACTTCAGCCCTTTGGTGCAATTATTTTTTTATCAAATATGTCGACATGTAAGATAACTATGTACATGTATACCATTATACAGTTATGTCAACATGCAGCATAACTATGTTAACAAGCAAAAAAGTACACTGTAGATATCAGATAAGAATTATAAAAAGAAAAACCTAAAAAATTATCTGTCAAATATCGACCACAGGTGACTTTTAACATGTTATATGCTATGTATATACTTATTAATGTCGACATTTGCAGCTTATTCATGTTAACATGCAACATAAATGTGTTGACATGCGACATTATATAAATAGTGCGCGTTTGGGAGGGTACCAGTTGAAATTGACACCCCGAGAAAACCATTGTCAACCGACGCGAAGCGGAGGTTGACAATGGTTTTCGAGGGATGTCAATTTCAACTGGTACCCTCCCAAACAGGCACTATTTATTTTATTAAACTAAATGTCTGTAACGCATGTAACAATTCGTTTTATTATACTTTCATGTTAAATACTGAAATCTGATTGGTTTAGACGCAGTTGACAATCCGTTCTCATACCCTCAGCGTAATCAACACACTTGGCAACGGGCCGATAGAACGAATTGTTTCATGCGCGTAAATTATGCGCGTATGGTTCGCCGTAGAACTCACGTCTTTTCTATATAAAAGCAGTAAAATTTGCTATAAAATTAAGACATTCAGTATACTAAAATAAATAGTGCCTGTTTGGGAGGGTACCAGTTGAAATTGACACCCCTCGAAAACCATTGTCAACCGACGCGAAGCGGAGGTTGACAATGGTTTTCGAGGGGTGTCAATTTCAACTGGTACCCTCCCAAACAGGCACTATTTAGGGTGAGTTAACCATGCCTTGGATCGGACAACTTTGGTTAAAAATATATATACCAATAAATGTGCATGCGCTCATGTGTTGTTTCGTATATCCTTGGATTAAAACTTATGAGCTTTATTATTATTAAGAGTTTGACAGTCACATTGCCAAAGAAATAGCAATAAAGGCATCGTAAAATGCCGTCAAATACGCCATCATTGAAAATTTAGTTGCATAGATTTTACACAAAAGCATTATTTGAATGTTGTGCATTTGATTCTGAATTAGTGAAAATGCACCCTCTACCTAAAATAATTAGAAAGAAGTAAGTTTTGAAACAAAATTTGATTAAAATAAGTCTTAGAAATTTGAACAATTAATGTCAAGGTCATTTTTGCTCCATATGTTCATTTCACCATGGATCGGACACAAATTAACCATGCATCGGACAGTTTTCAATGCACAAATTTTTCTAATGATTAACATGTTAGGGTATGAGAACGGATTGTCAACTGCGTCTAAACCAATCAGATTTCAGTATTTAACATGAAAGTTGTAAATTTATTTTGACGAGCAACTTAGTTATGTTGACATACGAGCAAAATAATTGTATGTAATTAACATGCAACTGTTTTACGTCAACATACAATTTAGTTATTTCGACATGCAACTTATTTATGTTGATGAGTTGCAACCAACATTAAGAAGATGCACGTGGATACATGTATTATTATATCACATGCCAATATGGCAAAGTTGTTTATTATATTTTCATGTTAAATACTGAAATCTGATTGGTTTAGACGAAGTTGACAATCCGTTCTCATACCCTCAGCGTAAGCAACACTCTTGGCAACGGGCCGATAGAACGAATTGTTACATGCGCGTAAATTATGCGCGTACGGTTCGCCGTAGAACTCACGAGAAAAGCAGTAAAATTTGTTATAAAATTAAGACATTCAGTATAATAAAATAAATATAGCCTGTTTGGGAGGGTACCAGTTGAAATTGACACCCCGAGAAAACCAATGTCAACCGACGCGAAGCAATGGTTTTCTCGGGGTGTCAATTTCAACTGGTACCCTCCCAAACGGGCACTATTTATATAATGTTACATAAAAAAAAGATGAAAAAGCATGTTTACATATTTATCTTTCATGTCAACATAACTAAGTTGCATGTCGACATAAATAGATAGAATGTTAACATACATGTATTTATCTTGCATGTCAAGATGAAAAAGTTGTATATCGACATAAATAAGTTAAATGTCGACATAAATAATTAAGTTGCATATCAGCATATTTATCGCGCATGTCGACATAAATAAGTAGCCTCAAGCATATTGGAAGTCATGTGTGGGCGATATTTATTTTTTTAGGGGAAGATTTGAAATAATTTTGATCTGATTGCAATTTTCGTGCATGTCAACATAGCTATGTTGCTTGTTGACATAACTATTTTGCATGTAAACATATTTATCTCGCATGTCGAAATATTTGATAGGAAAATAACTTAAAACAAAGGCCTGAAGTATGCCACTATAGTGACTATACCTAAAGCCTTCGGGTTTGCTGTAAAAAAAATATGAAATACCTGTATGTCCCTTTGAAGGGAACTTGCTATAATCATAAAATTAGAAACGGCTAAAAATAAACATGCATATTAAACAACCATACAAACGAAACGTAACAATCAATTTTGGGAAAAGGTGAACTAATTATATCATGTCGATATTAAAAGTGCATTCAATATTTGATCTTTTAAATCATAAAAGGTTCACATGTTGTACAGTGCAATCGGGCATAGTTATATATTTACATCCACTCAGTAGGATTCCTTCTATTTTTTAAAGAAGTTAATTGTAATTCACAGCTCTATAAAAACTGACAGGTCTGAAATCTGCACGATCCAGTTCTAACCAGTTTATTGATTGGTCGAAACCTAAGAAAATCATGGACCGCACGAAATAATCATGATGATGTTAGATTCAAATTCTCATAAAGACGCATAGAGGCTATTTGTTTTATTTGTTTTATCTAAACGTACTGATGTACATTACCAATGATTTAGTTACTTTTTCTTACTCTTTACTTACAATTTATTAATTTGTTTAAGGAAAGATGTAAATATAAACAATAAAATGCTTTCTTTGATAATTCATGCGTGTCATTGCAGAACTATTTACATAACACACTAACGCGGGTTATATATATATATTTTTTGCAACGTCGATACCTTTAAGTAAAACACACGGAAAGATAGACATGAAAAAAAATGTCCCTGCTCTTTGGAGAAAAAACCCCATTATCATAATGTCAAAGTCAATCGTCGATCATCGGGGGCATATAAATATTACAAAATGCAAATCAACAAAGTTAATATGTTTCTTTGTAATGCAGTTTTTTTTACGGTAATGATAGTATTAGAACGGAAAATCTATTACGCATTTCAAAGCTCATGGAAATGATGTCATTGCGTGTAAGGGATTTATTATACATATAAAACAAAAACTAAGCAGACTTTCACTGACATCTTGTGACAACAAATAGCGGAAAAGATCTCGGACAGGAGAAATTGGGTTTCTATGTTATACAATGCGAAGCATTTAATCAGGATGCTCCCGGAATAGCTTTGCCGTACCATAACTGATAGATTCCGTGTTATCGTTTACAGGGACTACTCTAAAAGAATAAATCTAGTTTTATGACCGTCTGGCTATAAATGGCAGCATGGCAATGAAACAACAACAAACCAAAACACTTCCATCTGGGGGTTGTTTTTAATAGTAGGCGGCAGCTCCGAACTGGAGACTTTACAGTTTTTGTTTCTGAATCCTTAATTGTGTGATTATTGATAAAAGCTAGTGTAAAAATAGCTATTTTTCCTTTATGGCTTTGTATGTTGTATGAAAATTTACAGGAGGTCGATGTGTAAATTGACGACGAAATTCCAGTCGTAAATATAAGGTATCATCATTTGCATCTCCTTTATGATTGCTAACACTAGCATCTGTTCCAATGACAGATGTGTCTCAGTTTTAAAAGAATCAATGTCAACTGATTATGACACCTGAATAAATCTTGAATATTATTAACAGATTTTTTAGTCAACCTTAAAGCAGATCGGTGCAGAAGTTTCAGGTCTTCAGCTTCAGCATCCTTTTAACCCCGAGTAATGTTAAACTGCTTAAACCTAATCATAATTTACAATTTTTACAAAGATATGTAAAATAATTATTATAAGATCCCGTGAAAAATTCTTCCAGAATTTGATGCTTGAATCGATTTTGCAAAGTTGACCGACTTTGGTTCGAATGACATTTAGATAATGACTTGGCACATTAACGAAAGCATACGAAGAAATTTATATCAACAATGTTCACGGCATAACTCTAAGTGCCTTCATCATTATTTCTTTCGGCTGTATTGAATTTCAATTTGATAATTATACCCATTTTTATATTACAACACTATTATGCCTAACCAAATTAGGACCATGTGTTTTCTAATGTTATTGTAATGGACGCATTTTAGCTATTCACGATTTTGTAAGACAAATCTCCAGATACCTTTATTACTAAGAATGTTTGGTATTTTAAGTAAAGATAGATTCGTTTGTCTTTTTAGCCATCATAAATGATACAAATTCATTTTATATTTTCGTCTGTCGGCAATAAATCAATACTGATTGGGAAAAAAACCCATCATATGATAATGATGTCAAAATAAGCTTTTTAAACCGGACTTTGTTGTCTGTGTTGGTATATACATATATGGATCTAAACACTGAGTGCAAAAAGTGTTAGTTCATCAACTTCATTTGCACACATAAACATCTACCACTCATCTAAATAACCCGCAATCAGTTACAAACGACCATTACTCCCAGACGACACTTTGGGTAAAAAGCTTCGGCATTAATTAAATTAACCATCAAATAAACTTATAAAATTCGAATTGATCTTTAATATTGTTTTTGTGAAATTCCAGTTTACAAGGTATTCTGACCCCCCCCCCCCCCAAAAAAAAAGATTTTTGAAAGACTTTGATTATTTTACCTCTTGTATCAACATAAGTTCTGTCCACGATCCCGGGAAATGGGTTTCCATTGGAGAAGGGCACGTACGGCTCCACGTATTCTTGTTTGCCATTAACAGTGATGTTGAATAGTTCGGCGTATTCTAAGAGTTTGTCGGCTATTGTCCGCTGTTTGTGAGACGAGCCCACGATCATTGTGAATTTCATCCATTTGAAATGAAGAAGCAGAGCCACGAGGGACTTGGTCACTTGCACGACGGGGGGATAGGTTCTCGCAAAGGTGGGGTATTTGCTTTTAATGGACACGTCATCGTCGGCACATTTCTAGAAAACAGATTTGAAAAGTGAAAATTTCCTCCAATTAACAAAGTCCTCCATAATATGTTCATCAAATTATTTTCAATGACCCCCAAATTAAAGATGTTTTAAGAAATAATAAAATCCTTTATCTTCACTAAATTAACCTTCATATAGACACACTAATTCAAAAACAAGAAGAAGGGTTTTGGTATACGTATTTGCCACAAGACGAAGGAAGAATTACCTTGCCATTTTTTATACACAAGTTTAGAATATAAAAAAAAACCAAACAATTAAATGGTTACGTCGCAAAAACTTGTTTTCAGCCTTATTACAGAAAACATTAGATTCATCTTATAATAACAATTAACTTTATAAAAATATACATGCAGTGCATTCAACGGGGAAACGTAATATATCGTTTACTAAGAAATGAATATGAACACTTATTGCTAGACACAATTCTAATCAATTTCATGTGTAAAAATCTTTCTAAAAAGTTGCCTAAAGCTGGCAATGAACAAATTGATGCTATACTATTTCCTCTTATTTTGCGTGTGGTGATTCTATGAAATCAATTGCTTCTTTTGATGTTGATATTTTTAGAATTTGAGTTGTTGTATCAATTCATATCTAAAAAATGGTTTCAAGATTTTTGGCAATTGCTTTTTCTTCAAAAATTAAACTCCAAGGAGCAGATGCAGTGTTTATATGTTTTCCATTGAATAGTGCATTTTTTATAATTAATGACATGCACTCTGTTTCTTACAAGTCTGGGATCTCTAACTCTGTTTTGTTAGTATAACGAGAAATAAATCAGTCACATAAACATATATTTTTACGAAAAAATGAATGCAAAGCTTTCTGTGGATTCTATTTATTTCAAAGTCTCAGAAATGTGTCTGTGCTTGTGCGCTTTCTATCTCAGAGTAATAAAATGCATTATACAAATGTTTACTATAAATTTTACGCCTTTAAAGAAAATTCATCTAATAAACTGCAATAACTCTCTGCTATCGAAAGAGCATAAAGATATTTAAATTTGACTTTTCCATAAAAGAAATATTCTCTTTGAATATACAATTCAGGAATGTTCGCGCCATTGCGTAATTGATGCCGAATTCAATCTTTTATCTCAGCCTTTGAAAAGGGGTAAGTGATCATGACCGCTTACATTCATTTCAAATGCACATAAATTGAAGCGGTAAGCAAATAATAGGCCTATAAAGATTCTTGTCAGTAAAAATAGGCAAATCGACATTGAAATTAATAAAACATTAAGCACCGACAAACATGACGGACCTATAAGACTGGTTGACTTGTGGAGTGTGGCGATAAGGGGAATAAAAGAAACACAACAATTTGAAAATCGAACAAATGTTCAAACGCTGGCTTAGAAGTCAACATTTGTGTGAGTGTGTGAAAAGGTAAAAAAAAAATCAATCAAGCTACAATACACAAAACACATTTCAGTAAGATATTGCGCTGTCAAAACGGTTTACAGGGGAATTATACTTAATTTACCACTTCAAAAACGATTTAAAAGCAATTGGCATTCTCAGAGCTTTGTATATTTCTCATTTTTTAAAGTATGAAAACATACAAATGGTTCAGGCTAATGGAAAGTATCTATATCTTTAACGGGGAAAGAAAGCAATCGCAAAAAAACCCCCAACAAATGCGAGAGAGAGAGAGAGAGAGAGAGAGAGAGAGAGAGAGAGAGACAGAGAGAGAAGTAACGGGAGTGAATGTTTTCTCCCTTCTCTGGTGACTTACTTTATCTAAATCATACATGTCAGTATGACAACTGATTTCGCTCTCTGTTTACAAATCAAAGTTATATTCCAACACTATGCACTTTCTCGCTAAATTATGTATAATAGAGGCTAAGTTACATGTAATCAATTTACATAAAAATCAAATGCAAGCATACAAACTTCACGGGCGAAACCTCTGGGTATTTAGGTTAATCAGAGGCGAGTGTTACAGTATTGTTAGGGGTGTAAGACAATGATAATATTAACCAAGACATATCACTGTATTTAGCAAATTTCGATGCTAGAGAAGCAGTTGTTGGATTTCTACCTTCCTTCAAAGCCAAAACACGACACCATCTTTTCCTTCCTTATCGTGCAAAAGGATAATAATGTAAAGGAAATAAAAACATTAAGATCTTTTCGATAACAAAACAATCGATGTTATATTCTGGGTGACATACATTGTACAATACTATTGCGTCCTATCTTTTATTTTTTTTGCATAATCCGTGAACGCGTCTGACACCATTTACCTAGAGATCTAAAAGACTTCCGCTTCCATGAATAATTCTGTTTGCTAGAAGACCCTACTGTATAAAACATTCCCTACCATCCCTACACCTATAACACATAATTCATTGTTTTTATCTGAAACGCGTGCAGTTTCTAATAGAAATCTTCTTCGTCCGGCGGGAAGGAAAAATGCACATACACTCCGTATCGTTTTACACTATATTTCAATAGATTATTATAATCAGAATAAGGAATGTCACACTTAATTATACTTTAAGAAAGGTAAGCATTCATGTGTTTCCTCAAATGTCCTTTTGAAAGAACATGCTACAAATTCGTAAAATGTACTAGTTATAGCAAGAGTGCAGTGACATTTTTAAATCGCTCGTAAAATCAGCGCTAGCTCTATAGACGAAAAAAGAATATCTTTTTGCAGAATACACAGCAATATAAAGTTCCGATTACTTTAAATTAATGCTGAAACCGAAATTGAATCATGACAAGTTAACACTTTTTGCAGGCACCAGGAGAAAGCTTCAAATTTCTGGCTTAGTTTATCTCCAGAAAATCAAAACAACAAACCATGTTTTCAATACCCACGTGTTCTGTACAGGTGCGATAGAGCAGTAGGATTTGAATCGCATAATTCTTTTTTTAATGAAAGACTACACCATGCGGCTCAATGTTTGAATCAAGATACTGGTTTTTATAAACAACTTTAATAGAGAAGTTGTAGAAATTAATTTTTTTTCCACATATTCTATCTAATAAAAATAACCCAGTGATCGCCCGACACGTGAGGAAGATATAAAAAGGCAGCTAGTGTGCAAGAATTACATGTACAATTTCTATATTTAGAGCAGAACAATTGACTATTGACCTATAAAATTCGTCCTAATTCAGGCTTTCAATTTAATCTACTCCACAATTGTTGGGAATTTTATTGCGCACTCAACGATGATTTTTTCCCCACGAATGTAAATTTACTCTCATTGACAATTATGTAACACAGAACTACATACATTGTATTTACAAGGGTAGGAAGATTTTCCCCAATTTAACACGGCACGCCACAAATTATTTGTGTGACTGCAAGAAACCCGATATTCCTTTCACATCTTACTTGATTTTTTAAACGGCTCGCCTTAACTATCCTAGATCCTGCCCGGAATTTTAATGTAAATTAAGAACATAAAGAATTCATGGTCATACAGACAAATAACACCACATACATATTCCTTTATCCTGGTTTCTTTTTTTTGTTGGTGTCACTCAATAACTCATTAATCATATTGGATGTTATGACTAATAATCTTGGAAACGCCTGAATTAAAAAAAACCCACATTTTCTTTGAGACTGAGAAGAATTTAACATTGTTGAATATGAAATATAATACGTTTTTTGTCAATTATATTTATTCACTTGAGTTTGTTTTCGTCATATGACCCAGACAATTCAACCTAGAGACTTGCACGAATAGTTAGGCAACAATGACCTTGACAGGTTAAATTGTGTAGATCTGTTGAGAAAAAAATCTTACAAATAAAAAAGCTTGTAATTTTACAAGTAAAAGTAAGAAAATATTGAATTGTTTTTATAAAACGTGCATGCTTTTTTACGTTCATTTTCTTTGTACAGCGCATAATCTTTATTTTCAGTTTCAGTATTAATAATAATATAACTAATTTGTTCGAACAAAGTGACATTACTTTTTTAAAAATCTTAAAGTCCACAAATAGAAAAAAATTATCATCTCAGTACACAATTCAATAGTTTCTGTATTTGAAGACCCTATTTAAAAAGCCATATTTATTCGAATGAATGACATACTTTGTTCTGATGGCGCGTGCTGACGCCATCATGAACGTGCCTCTGACGGCCCAACAGCTGTTTACGACTGCAAAGTCGTTTACAACGAGGGACCTAAAGAACTTACAACACCATTCTTAAGAGATAATCGTTTCTTCATGAAAGCTGTTGCTTATAGGTTAAAGGTAATGATAATCTCTTAATCTTGACCCACATAAGTTAACATTGCTTAACACCAGAGTAAATAAAAAAAAATTAAAAAAACATAAGGGAAAAACACAAGTTATTTTGATTTGTGTTTGTGTCATGATGAAAAACATGATGAACTATATAAAAATATTACTATTAATCAATTCAGTTTCAGAATTAAAAAGAAAAATGAGGGGGTTTTCAAATATTTATTGCATGCAAAATTATATTACATGCATTACTTTCAATGTAAAACTGCGATGGATATAATATTGATTCTTAATATTTTATATAGTACATTGTACAGATGTAAAACTTTGTAATTTTTAATAGAAACATCTTGAATATGCTATGATTCTGAATCATTTTAAAATGTCAACAAAATCGTAAATACTAGTAATGTTAAGAAAGAATTTTTAATGAGGGTACGTTGGATAATTAAAAAAAAAATTTACATTCAATTAATCTAATGATTCAGAAGTAAAAAAAAAATCTAATTATAATTTTTACATTCTGAGAATATCTTTTAATAGATAAGCCTTCATTAATTTTGACGATGAGATCACTTAAAAAAAAAAACGGTTTTCTTTTTAAAAATAATTCGTGCTATATGGAATGCTTATGAAGATATGATCTTACAAACCTGCAAAATGTTGTGATATTTGAATTCGGAACCTGTCATTGACATCATAAATATTAGTTTTCTTACATTTGTTCCACATATCAATTAAAAACCCCAGCCTTTTATGAAACTTTGTTCTGTACACGTACATGTACTTCTCAATATTTTATATAACGCATTTGATTTTTTACTCAACGTACCTAGAAAAACAAGCAGTTTCACAACCTACTGTATATGCTAAAAGGATAATTACTTACATAAGAAATAAGGGGTAGATTCCAAGCAGCTGCCACCCTTGCTTCTACACTACAACTGTCCTCTAGCCCGAAAAAGGCCACCACCCCCTGTTTCCACTGGTCTGTTAGTAGCTTGACCGCGGCCAGTGTGTCGCCATGAGTGTCTCCCCATATCAAGTTCAAGGTGTGGTTCGGTAGGATATGTGGATTAGCGTTGACCTGCTGCAAGGCGTACGTTATTGCTCCTGAAATGATCCTTCCCTGTCGATTTCTGATGAATTTGTCAGTCTTATCCACCGTTAGGTACCCAACAGTAATGTTAGTCTTCTCACATACAGACAGACGGACCACGTGGGACAAGGAAATCACAACCACAATAAAATCCGCGATAAAACAAACTCTCATCATTTAGATGTGAAGTTGAAGGTTCATAATTTTGATTTGTTGCTTGAATCATGTTCCGAGAACAAGTCTCATACATCAAATTTTCCACATCCTAGGTACAAATTCCCCTCGTCCTGATCTATATCTTCTCTCATTAGAAACATCGATTTCAATATATCTACTGCAAAAAAAGAAAAGAAAAGAAGAATAAAAAAAGGAAAATTAAAAGATAACTTTATCTTATTCATCTTATTCCTAATGATTATGTTCTTTCATTTAGTCCTTTGAAGTTTCTTACGTTTGCATTGCAAAGCAAAAGATCTTCAATTAGATTCAGGATAACAAACTACCGATGACATAATCTTATTCTTTTTTTAACAGCAGAAAAAAAATCCCCACCTTTGTTTCGAACTATTCAAAGAGTATAACGAACCCTAATACTTGAACACAGACACTATTTTAAGAAAAGATGTAGAATAAACTTGTTCTTGTTGCCGACTCCATAATACAATAATCGTTGGGTGTCATTTCTAATATCCATCTCGCCAAGTCCCTCTAATCGTTAGTCAGCATTGCAAGATGGTGGGGGGAAATCATAAACGCCTACTTTGTAAACCCAAGGTAGCATAATTTGACGGGAACTCGTATGAACTACCCATGAGGGTAACAGTTATCAGCAGAGAGCTGTTGGATCTTGTCACTTGTAGCTTGTAGTAGTTGTATTTACAGCATACATATTGATTAGCAATAAAACCATACAGACATGACATGGTTCTTAAGGAAATAACAGAAACAACTCTATGTGTGTTGTCAGTTCTGTTCCTGGTAGAAATAATAAAGTTCTGAAACGAACACATTGTAATTGATAAGACAATCGAGAGAATTGGAAGTCAAGAGGGTCGTAAATTTACTGCGTTTTCCAAAGTATTCAAAAGTACAGGTACTATCTAAAATGAGAAGAAATGCGATAAAAATGAGTTTTAAATATAGTTAAACACTCTAATTTTTGTTCTCAAAAAATTCGATAAAGTCAGGGCATTTAAGTAAAGAGGAATTATTATTCATTTCCAAAGCCGTATCAATAGAATTGTGTAATCTATCTTAGATATTCTCTCTTTTCAGCCCCCATTGATCAGTTTTTCACTGTGGCATTCTAAAACTATCGGCAATTATAAGAGTAGTCGAATAAAACGTCAGATATTTATTCCAAAGTCTTCGATTTCTTTACAAAGCAAAATATTGTGCTTTGAACTGGAAGATCTTCAATTTGAGAACCCTCATGTATGAATTCAATTTTTTAATAACAGAAATCGATTCTTATCTTTATGATCTTTAAATAAAATTTATCCGAGTATAATGGAAGGAGTTTTGAAAATTCTTAATGATGCAACGCATACCTTTATTATAGAGAATGATCAATCCTGTGATATGGATAATTCCTTCGAAATCATTAAATGATGAAGAGTTTCATGAGAGCATATTTTTGTCCTTGCAAAAGCCGTAAATCTGGAGTACACCATTTAAAGATTAGCAGAGAAAACCAATATCTTGGATGCAGCAAGGGCTGCAGTGTTAGGAGTTAGTTCGCAGTTTTCTTCTGTACGTCGTAATTCACTGTAAAGCCGTTTTCATTCAATACTCATTACACATTTTACACATCATATCAGTTAAAGCAAGTTACTGAGAGTCGGCAATAAAAAACAAATCGCTTTCAATAAATGATCGTAACATCTTGGGTTTGTTGTAACCTAAAGCCGTGCGTTATATCTGGGATAACAAATTCAAAGATAATGTTATCTTTGACTCGTATGCCAAGAACGAAATGAAATGGCAACAATGAGCTCCTAATGTGTTAAAGAGATATAGATTTGAAATTTATTAATAAATAACACTCTAATACGAGTTCTCTGATGTTTCTAATATACATCAAACTCACATCTGAGTCCTTGCCAAAACGATCATAATCAAGAAAAAAAAACTGGGTTACGCTGTTCTGTATACCATGTGAGATGCATATAGATACATATAGCAACATGATGTCGATTGAGGAAAATGAAGAAAATTCAATAAGTTTGAAGATGGTTGTTTAGATGTATTGTTGACCACCAAGCCCATGTATTACATTAAATAAAAAGAAACAACACATGTTGTCATCTTAATGACAAATCATAGCCATTCAGATTTACTAGGCCACTCCCGTGTGTTTTACACTAATGAACAACTTTCAGAATATTATTTTTTTAAAATATTTTTTTCTTTGTTTGGGTTTAACTTGGGCACAGGGAGGAATCAAAATCGTAGTCCATCGACCAGCATTTTATGCAACTAGAACAGACAAAAAATAGCTGTACGTCTAATGTTTGCATAGAAGGAATCACCTGGTGTTAAGAAAACAAAGGCAAAATCTTTCCTCTGTGTCCGAGACAGTGGATACCAGAAATAGTTTACAGATTAATTTGTTCAAGGAAAGATGTTTCCGTGTCCTCGTGACCTGCCCACGTGACGTGATACACGTGTATTGATCAAGGTGGCTTTTCCTAGGATGCTAATCTGATTATGTTACAAAAATACTCGTCCTCATGATCAAAACAGCTTTCGACAGTTGGTCATGCATAATGCAGTATGACCGTATTATTCTAAAGGCAACTGCCCGTAAACACGAAAGGTAGAAGAGAAGAGGAACAGTGGTGGATTAGTATTATCCGTGACGTCTGTACAAGATTTATTTATTTGCAGAAAAGCTAAGAATAACGAATGCTAATCTGACTTTTAATCCTTTAAAATCAAGAGTTCAATGCTGTGTGAAATAGCTCTCTCGGATACTGATGCATCAATAAAGTATATCCCGATTTCCAATTATACATGCATCCATCTTTTAGAGTAAATTATGAAAGAAAGAAAAATCCCTAAATAGCATGCAAGTATAATGACTGATGATTCTAATTACAATGAACATCAACAGAAAAGTCGTTTATTCTAAACTTGGTGGGTGTAAAATTTGAAAATTTACATTATGAAAACGGTATGGAGGTCGACAATGGTACACAAAATTGAATGTTTCATACAGATATTGAATTATTCCAGAAATGATGCCTGGAAATAACCACAATGTTGACATTTATTTACAAAACTCTCCTAATAGATTAACATGTTAAGAGACTGGATAAAACATCGTCAAAGAATTCCATTAGCTTAAATTCCGTTTTAGATATTAATCTTTACTTAATGGGCTTTACCATACCATGGCAATTGAACTGTATTGCCTATTTTATACATGTAATTTAATAGATATCTGTCTAGAATGCCAATTCAACGTCCTTTAATAACACGAAGAAAAAAAATCCGAATACATGTATACTATCTCCCACATGTTATTCATACATGAATGAAACGTCTTTTTCTGCTGAGATTTAACAAACATTTGAACGGTTAATGAAATTAAGAGCAAAAATCCAAATAAAAACTTATCTTTTTGTTATGTTCTCAACGATCATTAAGGAAACGCACGTTTAAAGACACTTTGATATGATCCGAGAGTAAAAAAAAAAATCACGAAAAAGTTCCTGTACATGGACAGAGATGCAGTGTATGTGTATGTGAATACATTGTTGTTCTTCCATGAACAGATGAGTTTAATGAATAGAAAAATGACTGAATGGACAAAGTAAGCATTTATTTTCGATACTTCAGAACGTACATTGTGCATCAAGAGCTTGTTAAGATAGGAATTGATTGTAAAATTAAATTTCGTAAAACTTATGTACATACAGTTACTGACAATGTATAGCAGAATCACAATATTATTGTTGTTATATTTTGTTGTTCTTTATTTTTAGATATATCTCAGGTGTTACTTTTTGTCGGTATTTAAATATGATTTTGTGGCATACAAGGCGCACAAAATCAAAAGAAGTTATCCGTTAATACGGTTTAAACGGATAATAAATACGTATTACTTATATCATAATGAAACGTCTAAATACATTTGGATAAAGAACACTTGGTTGTAGGTTATGACAATCTTAAAACAGTTTCCGCTTATTCAGTACACTATTAAAAAGCGGAGTCGTTTGAATATTGCATATACAATGTACCATTCTCCCCTATATCTCCGATGCTAGCGCTGTTCAATGAACAAGTCAGTATATTTACAAGGAACAAGAATACGACCAATATCTCAAGGTTTTAAATGTTTCACACATGTGATATTTTAACATTTTTAATGCTTTGAAAGATTCATAGAGAGTGGGGGAGTGAAGAAGACTTGTTATCAGCAGACAAAACGTCAACAGTAGACAAAACATAAGGAATTTGATCTGTTTTGTCTGTTCAGTGATTTTAACCTTTTTACTTTCGCTTTTAATAGGGCAAATATAAAACACAGATTCTAAATCAGAAAAGAAAGATTTTAATAAAATCTTGATTTTGCTGCGAATAAAAGGATAACATGTAGTATACACGCAATCAGATTTAATTTACACGTATTACGAATAATGCACTAACAAAATACCTCACATGATCCACCCCTTGAGTTTTGGTTTTACATGTTAGGTATCAGGGCCAACGCTTTGAAATAATCGAAAAATGAATAGCACATATTTGTATATTATACGAAATGCATTCATCAATGTAAAAATCACACCATAATTTCAAAATACCTTAAATTATTTACACGTCTTAAGGTATTGAAAATTAAAAATAAGAACATTGCATGACCAATCTCTCTATTTTCGAGAAGCGACAAAACAGTCAATAGTCACCTCTTACTTTTCTAGGTCGAGGATCTTCGTTTAACAGGATCTTTTTTTTAGCAGGTGCGCCAAATCATTGTTCTCGTAGAAATATGTAAACATTGGTTAAACTAACCTCCAACAGTTCCCTGAACAATGCACGCTTAGAAAAGATTTCCTAGCATTCAATTCTCAGGAAGAGAGAGTTTCTCAAACCTGTTATTACAGAGAACATACGTTCTATACATGCTTTTGATACACGATTCGATTCCCCAACTTGAATTATATTTGAAAAATTCATTTGCGGAATCTAATTCTCCAGAAACACTTAGGAGTCCGACCACATGAAGATTTTGATCTATTCATAATCTATGGCCATTACACTTTGTAGCAAACGAAAAATGTTTTATGTTTTAAATGGCTGAAGGCAATTATTTACAAGTTAGAGTATTTTAACACCCTTAAAATAGAACAAGGACGTTAACTTTCTACCAAAATAGTGTGATATTTTTGCAATGAACAATCAATTTCTCCATTTACATTTCCCACTTCATATTTTACACAATTTTTAACATTAACGATATTTTTAAAAATTCTCAAGAGAGATATTTTGACCGTTGATTTAACGAAATGTGATTCTTTTGACTAACCTGCTGTGTCGCCTTGCTATGCTCCACACTAAGCCGAATACAGACTGAAAAAAAACCCACAGTGTTGTCTGAGGTACACGTCCTGATGATAAAATCTTGATCTGTCCGTATTGCTGCAAGAAGATTGAACGCTTTACGAATTGAAATGATTCCAATAATCAAGTTTAAATGTTAATTGCCTTATATAAGATTTTCGCTAAATATAACCCTGCCGTGTTATCCAGTCTTACCCGTAAGTAGGTAGGGTTATACAAAGCAGAACCCTTGTAGCATGACTTGCATTGAAAAGAGTCTTAGACGACCTTTAAAATTCTCAACAACCAGGGCAGATCTTGAAAGATGTCATATTGCAGTTTATTGTGTCTTTTTATAGGTTGATGGAAGATAATTATTATTGAACATTGTCTAAATTCTGACTAATTAAAGATGCATAGAACATGTGTTGTGAACAAATACAGTCCGTCTAAGCTTAACGCCTTTTAAATGACTGCGCTAAATTTAGAATATTTTATTTGATATCTTGTGCGGTAAAAAAATAAAGAAACAGGAAAAGAGAGGCAGTTTGACTTGAGATGGAATGTTATTAATGAAATAAAAGTACATTTTTGTCAATGCCACCCATAATTCATTGCATGCCAGGATATACCCAAAACTAAGCATAAAGAACAAAATCATTTCGAATGCCATTCGATAAATTGAAAATGGCAACCGGACGGCCTTGGCTTGACTGCTCTCGTGTCAATATGGACACCATATTTGTGAACACCAAATGTGCACTCTCGCGTGGGATAGGCCAGTCCAAAATCAATAACGTAAAATGTGTAGAAATATTTTCCATGCTTTTATGATGTGTTTCAATGTCCCGATAAGTTGTTTTGTTCCTAAATGACTTTAACAGAGACAGTTATTTCAGAAATGTTGACATCAATATGAACACTCGTAACTGTAACTCTCAATTCATACGAGCTGCTGTTGACTCCATACGCCAAATATACTGCTTTATTTATAGATAAAAAGATTTCAAAAAAGACTCCTAAAAAGCTTCTTATTAAAAAAAATATCATGCTATGAACTTATATCCTTTCAATGTCTACTAAACTTGGTTGCATTGTGTTATAATGCAATATAATTTCTTATGATTCGATTAAAGTTTGACTCGTTATAAACTCGTGCATAGATGAAAAAAAAGATGATTAGAATGAGACATTCATACCAGAGCATGAAGTTTTAAATGGGACCATTATCCACAAACGATCACTCAGTATTGACTACCCTTTATAACACTCTTAAATAACTTCAACCTCTCTCTATTTCTGTCAATCGTCTTTGACTTATGACAGTTACCATTATTTTCATAATAACTAAAGAATATTGATTTGAATTCACGGCAATGTAAAGGACCATGGAAACTCAATCGAATCAAATTATACCCTGTCGGGTGCTATGATGTATTATTTCAGTTTCAATGCGGTTCCTTATGGGTTTTTTTCACCAATTGATTAATGTAGTAGCCTGGCAAAAGTTAACTTTTTTGCAATATCAATAAATGTTTTTTGCAAAATGCAGGAATTCAATTAAAAAAAACAAACTAGGAGCAAAATATGAAGATACATATAATGAGTAAAACGCATTTTAAAAACTAACCAACTTCATTGATATCTTTATGCAATGTGATAAAAATTGGTATTTCATCTGAAAGCAATGCGATAAATTTCTATCAAAAAACAAGCAATAAAAATGATTTATAATAATAGTCGCAGTTTAGAATTGAACCAACTGTTCTGTGTGATAAAATATCATTTCATGGATCCACAGGTTGCAACGAAATATACATCACGTTGCCAGCCTCGCAGTCTTAAGACTTCTTTTCTGATCAATAACCTCTAAATAACATGCTTCAAAGCACACCGTTTTGTCTCTTTTTATTCAATTTCTGTGATCATAACAAAAGATGGGACATTTTACCGCGGCAGGCTTTATCTAAAGAAAGAAAATAATTCCCAATCACTGATGGTGTTGGGCAGCAATGTTTATTAACTATTACAGAAGCGAGACCCGCTCCATGTCATGAACTAAGATTTTGATTTATTTGACTTAGTGTCTATCATTTGACCGCAAGCAAGACCTGCGGACATGTTAAGGAAAATATCTTGGGACTAAGAGGTGTCCAGGGAAGCCGAAGGAAATGTATTTGTTTTTAAGAGAAATTTTTCAAGCATTCCAATATAAAGAAGTAAGGACCCACCATAGTTTCGTCCTAAGTTTAGGATACAATGAAAATTATCCTAAGATTATTCAAAGTTTTTTAACATCTGTTTCATGGACTCTCGACCCTGGTGTGATGTATTTTTCCTAAGATCTGCAATGTAAGACGACCATCCGAAATATTTCGCGTATGAGACGACGACTTATAAAAATACATTTTTTCATAAATGCTTTCCTAAACGTTCTTCTTTCCAGCAATGGTAATATTTTTAATATATCATTTTCATTCAGAAGTACCCGTATATTCGGACTTCAACAATCTTTGTTCCGGTGTTACTTGTGATAAGACGATGAGACTTCTTATCGGTTTGGCCTACATGTATATGGAACAAAAGTGAACATTTTGATCTACTAAATTAAATCAAAATAATCGAGACCTATGATAGAAATAAATCAGTATCTCGTGCTCAAGTGTTGAAACATGGGCTTGAGCTCGAGCTCGACCTAATTTAAAAAAAAAAGATGTGAAGTCGTTTATAGTATGCAATATCATAATCTTTATCCTTATGTATGACTTGATTTAAGATTGTTTAGTTTGTAGATTAATTAATTTAAATTTTACCTATGTTATACGAGAAACATGTTCACGCATCATATATTGCAAAACTTATAAAAAATTTTATACTTGTATATCATTGGAAAAAAAATAATTTCATTCCTTATTATATACACGCACTTACTTAGTATTTTTCTTTACATCTGACAACTTCAAGTCTTGTGCTCTATTCAAAAGTATTTATTTGGACTCTCCTTTATATTTATTTATGATTATCTAATTCGTTCTTTATGATTAATTATTTTATTGTCAGAGAATTCAAGCAGGTTATTAAAAATGACGGGAAAGATGATACAGTATATATATAGGGAAAGTACGAGGAAGCAATTCTGCACATAAAAGATGTGATCTATCTATCTTAGAGATGCTATAAGTTGCTTTATTAGTATTAATAATGAACACAATGTATTTTTAAACAACATTAAAGAAGCAGTGAAGAGGTTAGAGAGGATAAGCCATTAAAATAATGCGCCCCATTTTAGATTTAATGCACAATCAGTTACTTCATTAGGAATTTTTCATATCACATATATCATATTTTGTTCAGCCAATTACTCAATATAGTATTAAGCTTGACACGAAAGCACAGTATCTGAATAATGAAACATTGAGATAATCTCAAAGGAGAATAATGTGAGTGCCCTACATTAGTGAGTTAGGCAGTGCATGAAAACAGAGGAAAGAAAATCAACAGTTTGAATATTAAAACCATTCTTTTAACAAGAGGCCCAAATGCCTTAACGATCACCTGAGAATGATACACTGTATAACTATGTAAAAGATCCGCAGCATTGCAATTTACTAATTATGCAATTAAACGAAATACTGAAAGAGGAAAATATGTAAGTTTCATAGCGTTATTGTGGATTATCTAAAATTTAGATCTGATAATCTGAAAAAGTGTTTAAAATACTCGAATCTATCTAACATTGAATGAGGGTTGGGGCGGGTATTGATTTCATATGAGCGATAGCTCGGAGCTGTTCCTCTACATAAAAAATCGGTTTTAGAGACCTAAGTTTTCCTGTAGAGCTACTCCAATTCCAATACTCCAGTTCCAACTCCAATTGGAAGAGTGCACCTATTTTATCATCATATATACTGCATCTACTTTAATTTTAATTTTCAATTCAATACATTCCCTTGTCATGTCAGCCATGGGATTGTGCCCTATGATACATGGTATGCTTTTTTGTATGAATATGCACTCGCGATTAATAAATATCTCTAAAATAATAATAATTTTAATTGTATTGTACATGTTAAATTACTTTTTTAACACGAAAGGTAAAGTTGCCATGAGCGAGTCATGCATGCTTATGAAACAAACAAACGCAATACAAATGGAATAACACGCGGTACAATGTTAACACTTTCAAAATAACATGTCCTCTGACGGTAATCACTGGAGTAATAAAGGAAACATTTTTGAAATGGATTCAATTTTATTAAAAAAAATTATAACATGGACCAACTGTTTGAATTTAAAATTGGATTATTCTCACATCAATATATAGGATAAATATGTTGATGAAATGATTTCATTGTTCTACATAAAATCATATTCAAATGAGACAAAAATTATTCCCTCTGCCCTATAACGCATCGAATTTTTCCGATTATGAAAGTGTTTTTTTTCCAGCATCAACAAATGTGAAATGTGAAAATCATATGAAAGTGGGTCAATAAAGGGTGGGCCTTTGTAAAATAGAGCGATATGCCTGTCAATACATTGCAGTGGCATCGGAAGCTAATTGATGGGGAAGGGGGCTAGATCTTATCAGAAATCTTGACAAGCAAAAAAAAAAAGGATTTTGAGTACGGCTATGTCTAACTTTGCAAAAATATTGGGGGGGGGGGCTTAGCCCTACCCCCCGGTTCCGACGCCTATGCATTGATTATAATATAGCTCTTTCACATATCACATGACAACATTTTTCATTCGAGTGTATTCCTCTGTATCAAAATATTAATTAATCAATTATTGTTAACCAATGTGTGGTTTCTGATGCAACGAACACAAACTATGTTAAAGTAAATTATTGTTTCATTGGGTGTGCAAGAATCAATAAACCGATAGCCCTGTTTTCTTGTCCCATAAAATCTTGTATGATATTCCAATAAAAGTAATCGAGCATCGCATGCAGAAAAAATAAAAGGGAAATCTTTTGTAGAAGACTTATTCATAAGCCCTTTAAAGCCCCAGTCTAATTGCATAGATTTGCCAGTGAAAATTTGATATTTAGCGAGACATATGAATCGAGGTCATTTGGGACCATTCATTTACAAAACCGAAAAATAATAAAACATACTAGTATGATATTACATTATTAACTTCAGTATTAATAAAACATGACCCGAACTTGAGTTCAAAGATTCTTCACAAA
The DNA here is from genome assembly GCA_020458035.1 of Magallana ariakensis. Taxonomy (NCBI): domain Eukaryota; kingdom Metazoa; phylum Mollusca; class Bivalvia; order Ostreida; family Ostreidae; genus Magallana; species Magallana ariakensis. Next base: position 38,460,162 of record CM035817.1, read on the forward strand.
GATTCTAAACGACCTTGACATTATATTGTGTTATTTTGGTTTTTGGGAGTTGATTTTAATCAACTCTCCTATGCAGTTACTCTGGCAAACCGAAAGTGAAACAGTGTTTGGACCTAAGCACAAATCATCACCGCTGACAAGAGTTAGTTCTTGAAATAATAGATAAATGCGGTGTAATGTATGCTGAACCATTGTTTTTCAAGAAAACGTATTTATAAATACCTTGAAAATAGTCAGATTTTAAATAGTACGAACAATTAAGATATTTTTTGTAGTCGTATGTATTCCTACGCCAGAGCGTTCAACCAGACGCTCGGCTGTCTCCGTAAATCTCCGACAAGCAGAGAGTCTCTCTTGGTAGTCGGAGATTAACGGAGACAGCCGAGCGTCTGGTTGAACGATACTAGACTGTGTACAGTTTTTAGAAATATTTCGATTACTGATACATAGTTTGATGGAATTAATTATATCTTTAAATATTAAACAACATGATTCATATGGGGTTTTCTCGAAATTCTTGTCGGAAAAGTCAGAGAATTCATATTATAAAAATGTGCGTAATTTAAATAGAGATTAGAAATTACTTGTCATGCTAAAAAACATATCGTTGATTCTAAAATAAATAATAATCGATAAAATCAACTCCTGTCAGTATTTCAGTACTTTGATTCTTACTAAAATTACAGCTAGAAATATAGTTGACATACAACGAACGAAGCAATGTTAAACGTGGAATTTTGGAACATGCTTTAAATATTGCGCTAAAGTATGTGAATTGAAATAAAACCCACCAATCCCTAGCAACCATTTGCTATTCTTCACTGTATAGAAAATATGTTTTAGTGCACCTGCGCTGAAAGCTCAAGTGAACTTTTCTGATCACATTTTGTCTGCCGTCCGTCTGTCCGTCTACTTTTCACATTTTCAACATCCCAAGAACCACTGGGATAAATTCAACTAAAATTGACACAATGCACCGGTAGGCAAAGGGGATTCAAAGCTGTGAAAATTAAGGACCAAGGGGAGATAGTAAGGAATTATTAGAAAAAATTGAGAAATTTTCAAAAATCTTCTCAAGAACCATTTGGCCAGGAAAACTGAAACTTATATGAAAGCATCCTCAGCTAGTGTTTATTCAAAATTGTAAAAATCATGACCCCCTGGAGTAGGGTGGGGCAACAATTGGGGGGGTAGAATGTTTACATAGGAATATATAGAGTAAATCTTTAAAAATCTTCTTATTTAGAAACTCACCAGCTAGGAAAGCTGAAACATATGTGGAAGCAACCTCAGCTAGTGTAGATTCAAAGTTGTGAAAATGATGACCCCCAAGGGCAGGGTGGGGTCACAATGGGGGTCGAATTTTTACATAGGAATATATAGAGTAAATCTAAAAATTTTCTCAGAGACCAGTCAGGAAAGCAGAAACTTGTGTAAAAGCATCCTCAGGCTTAGGTAAGGTAGATTCAAGTTTATTCAAACTAGGATCCCCGGTGGTAGGGTGGGGCTACAATGGGGGGGGGAACGAATTTTACACATGAATATAAAGAGAAAAGTCTTTAACAATTTTCTTCTCAAAAACCGATTGGCCAGAAAAGCTGAAATTTGTGTCTGGGGGGAAGCATCTTCATGTAGGGTAGGTACAAGTTTGATTTAATCATAATCCCCGGGGGTAGGGTGGGGCCGCAGTGGGGAGTTGAATTTTTACATAGGAATATATAGAGAAAAATATTTAAAAATCTTCTTCTCAAAAACCGATCGGCCAAAAAGTTGAAACTTGTGCGGCGACATCCTCAGGTAGGGACTGGGTAGATTCAAGTTTGTTAAAATCATGATCCCCGGGAGTAGGATGAGGTCACAACTGAGGGGTGGGGGGGGGGAATTTTACATAGGATAATAGAGAAAAAAAAAACATTTGCATAGAAAAGCTGTAACTTTAGTGAAAGCAACCTTAGGTAGTGTAGATTCAAATTAGTTAAAATCTAAATCTTGAGGAGTAGGGTGGGGCCACATTGGGGATTCAATTTTACAAAGGAAAATATTTTAATTATTAAAAAAAACCCTGAAATGTTATAATGTATGGTTTTACTTACATGTATATGCAAGCATTTTGACAAATTGTTGATTCTTCAAAATTATTTAGACTTTGGCCCCTGGACGATTCTTGGGTCTCACAAGGGATTCAGAGTTTGATATAGGTTTATATCCCATTTATAAACAATTGTTTAGGATCGTGTTGAGAACTGCAATGCTTAACATGTGATATGATTAAAAAATATCCTGCTAGAAAAGGGACTTGATTTTAAACATAAGAATATACAAGGGGGAAATGGAATTTTATTTATACAGGATCTACAAATGTACATGTATTATACTACATTGTACAGAAATTTTTTATTATGACTCTTAAGCTGATTTTATCATACCTAGTGTTGCTCAGGTGAGCGATGTGGCCCATGAGCCTCTTGTTATTAGAAAATAATTATTAATCATAAGTACCTTAAGGATGACGTTAACTCAGAATGAAAAAAAAGAAATCCACTTTAAAATTCGATAAAAACTGAATTTTACAAAAAATTAGTGGAGCTTATGTTACATTAATATAACAATCTAAATTATGTAATACTTACTTATTTAGAACACTTATTGGTCCACTAAAATCAACCTTTCCTTTGGACGCTGTCTATACAGTTGAGTAAAGAATCTAACAATTAACATTTTGAATAGAGCATTGGTAGTATCAAACTATGTATATGTATGCCTCTGACATTAACAGGAAGTAGTGTATTGTCCTTCAGTACAAATGATGGAAATCGATGTAAACGAATCGTCTTAATAATTTGACGTGTATGTTGTGGACACATTAATCCCATCATTATTTCTATGTCAATGCTGTCTGTGATAAGAGTCCTCTACACTTGGTGAACAACAGCAGTTTGGACTATAAAATCTTTCTCATGTTAACATATGCTTATTGCAATCTACAATTTATGCAAAAACAAACCCAATATAGTCCAAATTCAGTAAATTTATTAATTCGACACATACAGGATTATCTATTTAAAATACTTCTGTTGAAAGACATGTTGTGAATGTAATAAAATATCTGGAAATGATAGATATCAAAAATGGAAATTTACCCTAATGCAGAAATCAATCAAATATCACCGCTCGAACTATGTTGTTCAATGAAAAGCGAAATAAAATCAGCATACATTCATAAAACAATAACCTTTAAAAGATATTCATTTTAACCTTTGAGGAATTCAAGACTGTTTGGCATGTTACAATAACAATAATAAAGTAGAAATACATTAACGTAGGTAAGGTTAGACCAAGTCATGTACATTTCCTGATTTATTTGTAAATAAAAAACGAGTACTCTTTACGAATCGCGGGTAATAAATTCTCTGAATTAAAGCCTTCATCTAGAGTATAAGGCGTGAAAAACTCGCACCACCGAGAGCGAATGTGATTTAGTATAATACATGGATATTTTAGTTTCATTCTACGTATGAATAGAACAATGGCATCTGTTTATGGTTGTTTTCACTCTCCTAACGGTGTGTTCCCGTTTTGCACACATTTGAAAATTAGGTATAGAACAATAGGTGTGAATTGTGTTGTGATAGCAATTATAGTCTGCTCTCTATCCAAGAATTACCTGGATTTTTTCACCTGTGTTTTATCAGCGAATGAACGTTGAAACAGGAAGAATATAGATATTTTGTTGTGATTTAGAATAAATAACTAATAACTATCAGCAATTTTTTTATCATTTGATAAAATGAATTATAAAGAAAATATTTTCGTTAATTGATAATCGAAAGCTGATCGATACAATTGATAAGTATAAGATGAAGGGGAAAACTACTGTCATTTGGGGTACTTTGAATCTCTTTTTATAACGACGTTGCAAATTATATAAAACGTATGTTTATAATTGGTTGTTTCATATCAACAGAAAGAAGATATTGTGAGGAAACAGATCTGTGTCACAATTTAATATTTCAATATTCAAAGTAGCGACTTTGACAGTAGTTCTTATGACATCACCGCTATAGTATATTGCGGGTCACTTCCTGGTATTTCAAATCAATAGCTAGACTGGAATAAAACAGTCGGACAAAAATAATATTTTTAATTTATCATCATACAGTTTGCCAATTTTCGACGACTTTTTAAGCACCAGCATTAATAAAAAATATTTAAGAGCGTTTTCACTAGACAAATTTTCTCCATCAATGTCAGCAAAAACATAATTAAATATTAACGTATGATATTTTCTCTTCAAACTTGTAACAGATAACTTACAACTGTATGGTAGTTTAATCTGTTCATGTTTTGTACATTGCATAGCGACACTTCTAACGTCCGAAAACACGAAACGCGAGTCGATTCAAAATTCAGTACCCCCAAATGACTGTATCTCATTGAAGATTAATTCTCATCCAAGCTGGACATATTATCTTGTATAACGTGTCCATCCAAATGTATGGTGGTCTAAATCGTGTGTGTGTGTGTGTGTGGGGGGGGGGGGCTGGGTTCTTTTCCTTAAGCACTTGTGTGTTGAATTCTGCAAACTCATCACTCACACTTATAGTGTTACATCATGATTAATGCTTTGCTTGCTGTTACTTTCTTTTCCAACAAGTTCGGCGGTTTACATCTTGGATTCAACCGTTATTAATACATGGTATCATATTTCACAAACATTTACTTCCTAAAGACAGTTAGTTCAAAAAAGCAATACAGGTACACAATTTTCGCAATAATATTCATTGTTTAAAGAAAAAATGAAAACTCTTATGACCAATTTAATGTTGGAAATTAAATTCAAGAACATTGATGTCAATTTTCATGTAAATCTGCTTTTTTTGCAACTTATATTAAAAAATAAATAAATGTAAATATCAATTGCGAGTAGATATGTTTTCTATTTTATTTTTAATCCCCTTCACAGGAACTGTGATACAGACTATAGCAATTAAGCAATTATCTTACCTGGTGAAATTCCCGTTTCGCACACATTTTTTCGATGCCTAATTTTCAAATGTGTGCAAAACGGGAACAAACCCTCCTAACACTGTGCTATAATAAGGTGTGCTCTGTTTGATTAATAGTGTGGGTTATATGCACATACCCAACATTTTTCTATAAATTCTGCTCACAACGGCAAGCGAAAAATAAACAAGATTGAAGCAATCCGTATAATTTTGAGCAAAGCATTCACCCATTCTAGCTGTACCAATTAAAAGGAAACCTATTTTAATTAAAAAGTTATTTAACAAAAACTATTAATTTTTTTTTTACTTTTTCATATATATGATTAAAATGAACTATAAACATAGCATTAATTGAAATAATATATTATGTCATTATTTAGAAAAATACTCAGCTTCATCATGACGTTGATTAAACCCTGTCTTGTTTAAATATGACCACATCCATTGGATATGTGCACTTAGCCAGCAATATCAAACAGAACCGCTACTATTTATTGGTTGCTATTTTAAAAATAAAGATGCAATGACAAATCATGGACAGTTATGGACATGCAGGAAAAAAAGAGAAGAAAACAGCGCATTTAATTTGCAATAAGAATAAGTTTTTAGTGTGTCTCTTGAACGTTTTGAATAATCGAAAGCTTAAGTCCAAAGGTTACGTGTAATAAAAAAAAATGCCCATCGAAGGCTTGTAAATGTTTTGTACATTTTGTTGCGTTAACGTTTACAATGTGTATTTTTCAACCTGCAAAATAGTTATGAACATATATCACATTTTGCACATTTAGTTTTCACTCTTAACTTGATTTTATTATATTCTCCCTCATTACGTTCGTCCGAATATAAAACAACAAAGTGCTAAATGAATAAAAACAACAAATATTACATAGGTACGCTGCTCGGTAGCATTTATTTTGTTTTACACAAAACACATATTAACAACCATCTGCCAGCCCAAAACCAACGCTTTCCATGTCATCTGCCATTTTACCTTAAATCGCAACTAGCGAACGAGCTTAAAGTGCCACGCCACCGCATGGTCCTTCTATTCATATTATCTGATCACGTGACCCGAAACTTATTCGAGTACGTATGAAAACCCATAACGCACATAATTTTAATTAAGGTACCTCATTACACCAAGACTTATACTTTTTTAGACTCTACGTCACAAGATGGCGATTTAAATGTTTTGTTAAACTGTTTATATCGTTTGTTTGGGATGTTTATCGTCATAGTTCAGTGGTTAAAGTATTGGGCTTCTGAACCGCAGATCATGAGTTCGAATCTAACTGGAGCAATTGTTAATGTTTAGTGAATTAAATTTTTGAAAATGTAATTTTTCATCCAAAATTCCACATTTTTCGCCTATTTGACTTAAATACTTCTTATCCATTATGATATCTATCATATTTAAGAAATTTTCTGCTGACTTTATTTCAAGGTGTAGTGAGCCACCTTAAAGGAATTTTTACAATAATCATCGAGAGAGAAAAAAGCAAGGAAGAGACATCCAGACAGACAGACAGACATAAATGTACAGATAGATGGATATACCGGTACCAACTTACACAGTCAATCAATTTGAATGGCTTTTGACAATTCCAATTTCTAATGTTTTACGTATGCCTGTGATTCATTAATAATTAAGTTCATTTTCTGTAATACTTTAAATGCAACAGCTGATAAAACCATAACAATTGTACACGCAGAAGTACATTTAAATCTTAAAAACCAATGCTCACTTTAGATAGAATAATTATAATACTAGCTACATGTAACATTATTTCCGTTTTCTTTGTTTCGTATTTTTACAGAAAAATATATTTATTTTGAGTCACCTCTGTTCAATGAGACGCGTTTCTTTTAAATTCAAACCATAGCATCGTTGACGACAGCATTGCATTTTGAATTTTATTTTCAACTCTGAGAATTGAAATCTTTAAACACAGCATGACGATTTCATTTCAAAATATAGAAATCATACTTTGATACAGAGCATATCTTGCATTAAACTGCAAATAATATGCTTCTAATGCTTGTAGTATCCCTCTATCATTCGATAGTATTTCATTATTACATTATTTCAAGAAATAGTGGTAATGTTATAACAAGACACTTTTTCAACGACATGATTTATTCTTCATAAGCCGACTCATCTCATTGTAACGAAACAATCTAGTAATTATAACAAAACAAACCTCGTAAAAAAGATGTAAGACTGTTATATTAGTCCTTGGTTACATGGACGTATCCTTGATTACTTGGACATATTCTTGGTCAATTCTAGTTTTGGTTGGTGGAAATCGGCATAAGGTAAAGGCAATCAAAGAGATTCGATATGGTTTTCTTCAGATAGGAATGAGTTTGTATCTTGAGACAAATTTTTAATGACGTTCTGATAAAAAAAACCGCACAGACATTAAAAAAAGGACGAGGCTAGTGATTTAAATATTCAGGAAAACTTCATATTGACATCGTTTTATTAAATCATTAAACATAACGGTATTGTATCTATCATCATGTATTACATCGTTGTTTACGTGTCATGATATATACTTTGAAAGAGAGTTATTTTGAACTTTGTTGTATATCGTCTTGATACATGTATACAAACTTCGTTATCTCGAACTAGATGGGTCTGTTTAAAAACTTCGAGATATCCGAGTATTCGAGATATCGAGGGTAAAATACTTAAAAAACAAGTGGTTTGGAATTACAAATCACTTCGACATATCCATTGTATTCGAGATATCAGTGTTTGAGATATCGAAGTTCAACTATACTTCAATTTATTTGAAGTCATTTGTAAATGACATAGAAATGCCCTTAAGTGATACTGTACATCCTTGTATTTTTGTACAGCTACAAAAAAAAAAACCTTCTTTGATCATTCACCCCCTGAGAAAGGCAAACAGTATAAAATAATACAAGCGGAGCAACTGCGATTATCCGTACATATATTTCCTCATTATATTACCACTTCAATTGTTTCATAAATTTATTTTTAATTTACATGCATCTATTCTTCACTTTTTATTACACAAACAAAACATCGGATTCACATTAATTATCCCTGTTGTCCTATTTATATGTAAAACAAATCAAAAAATGATATCAATGTTTATACTTTTGGAAACACTAGAAGTATCACCATTTAGTAAGGAATTTTTGGTTCAAATTTTGTTAACTTATTTTGTAATTATTTTCTATAAGAGGTAAGGCGTGTTTTGCTTGTCGACACAGGACAGGTGACGGAGTTAGAAATAAACAGCAAACGCAGAATATATTATATTGTTGATTAAATAAATAACAATATCTTACCACAAATTAAAAAAAATGGAAAAAAAATTCAGCAAATATTTTATTAATATAACTCAAAATATGATTGATATTTTCATAAGTGTTTGATTTCAAATTGGATACAATCGGCATGCGCAATAAAGTTAAAGACAACTTGTTTGTTTCTGTGAATGCTTATCAATATTAAAGGGGAAGGAAAGTCAAAAGCATAATTTATTTATTTTAATAAAGTGTTGTAAATTATCACATATGATCATGCTGTTTGAAAATAAAATACGTAATTAAGCTTTAATAAACGTTTGAAGTTGGAGAAATTGTATTTACTGGAGGCTGACATGATGTAGAACTCTTTTGTATTAAAAACCAAAATAAATTATCATTTTGACGTCACACCATCTATTCCGGTTTGGTTTACATATACAATGTACACAGTGATCTGAATAAAACGCTGGATTGTGCCTTTCTGTTTCTCAAGTGAACGACTGATCAAAATTTATAATGTTTAGGTTTACACGTCACACGTAAAGAATATTATCAAAACCGCTTTGGTTGGAATTTTCCGATAGCGTCACGATCAATTCTGTCAGCTACGTCAACCATAAACAATACACGCCGCCGGTGTAAAACCTTTATGATTGGTCAACTCCTTTTCCTAGGCGGAGTTATCAGTGCACGCTTATGCAATGCCAGAGCTGAAGGATTTTTTTCAGAACAGTTCATTTTTCCCCAATATGGAGTTATTATCGACTATCCTCTACAATGTATGTTTATAATAAATTCATGCAAATCTCTCTCTCTCTCTCTCTCTCTCTCTCTCTCTCTCTCTCTCTCTCTGTGTAAACGGGCGTTAAACCATAGTCTCAAGCTACGGTCTACAGTACGGCGTTAAACAAAATATAATACTTAAAAGTGCATGTGCTCCGCGTTCATTTCATGTACTAGTATATACCGTAAATGTATAATGTACATGTATTACCTACTAACTCACCAGACGAAGTGATAGAAATGAATTCCTCGATTACACCTTTCGATCGGCAATAAACGAATTGAACGATGATATGAAAGAACGAGACGGAAATGGAAAGTGCAACGGGGTATATACATGTACATGTACATGTGCGTCTTCACTAGGCAAGTGTCCGATTCGTTTCAATTCTTCTTCTGTTACCCTACCACATTCGGTGTAAATACATATACTTTATAAAAATATCCCCAAACAATTTACCGCAGATTTCATTATTTTACTTGTCTCTGAACCACCGATCACAAGCTCTGTACAGTAGCGTGGTTTCACTGGTTTGTTTACATATAAAAATGACAGCTCTTGATCCGCTTTCCGAGTAAGACTAAAAGGTTGTTTAGTAGGAGAAAGTTTGGGGCAAGTAAAGCGACAATTATTAACAGTTACTGTAGTAAACTAAATGAAGAATTATTTAAATTGATTATTTGCACAAAATGTGGTATGATATGATGTTAATCTTTTCAAAACTAGCGTCATTTTCGTGCGCCGTAAATTGCAAGTTTTTCGTAAGTATCGTATGCACTGTAGCTTTATATTTACTAACCCAAATTTTCCTCGAAGAGCTACAGCTATATGTACCGTATGTATGTTTAATTGCAAGTGTACACTTTCGAAAAATACCCCAATTTCGTCAATCACGAGTATCCCGGTGAATTTTCATTCTCCGAAAAGTTTTTGTTCTGTCCGTGCATAATTTAGTCTGAACCAGCAGCCAATCAGCGTTAAGCTGAATCCACCAATAAAAAAGTTTGTGGTTAAGGTACGGGTATTGTTTATGCATGACGTAGCCGATAGAATTGAACGCGACGCGATCCGAAAATTCCAACCAAATCGGTTCTAATAATAAATACCTGCATGCATTAATATATGCATTTTGATAAATAAATGACAGCTGTTAATCTACTATCATTCAAAGTTGAAAATGACTTCGAGGCCTCGAGTATCGTAAAACATATTTTTAGTTTCCTTCCCCTTTACATGAAATCAATGTAAATAATAATAATTATTATAAATTATTAATTATTAATTATATAAAAGACAAAAAATATCTACCGGGAAATTAAAGTTATAATAATTATAAAATACAAAAAATATCCACCGGGTAATCATCATATCGCAATCAAAACATCAATGATAAATAATAAATTGCATTAAAAGGAAGTTTCTTTTCATTGGTGTAAAAAAATCTCTGATATTATTTCTTTTATCAACGTAAGGTATTTAATTAATTAATAAAAACTGTTTAGTTTATGTTTACAAGAGTTAAACAAAAACTCTTTACTTAAATTATAAATTTTTCTCAAGACTCTTTAATAAAAAAATAGGTGGCTAACTCTAGCCTAAAAGCATATTGAAGAACTAATTCAGCTTAATTGGTCTTATGATGGTTTGTTTTTCGGAATTGGATGAATAGTAAATAATTTGATTGAAATTCTGAGAAAATAAAGCATTATAAGTTAACGGTATAGTAAGAACACATTCACAGTCAACATAGATTAATCAAGATGTAAAACTACAGTTTACATCTTAACAACGTCAGATCTCCTTAGTACAAAAAGGTCATGGTACGTCCATGGCTACGGTTGAACTTGGGTTCCCTAACGTTGTGAGGAAGACGATATCAATATTTATAAAGCTAATAAATAATAATATCAAATGGTTTTGAAAAGGAGTATTGTCCAGCTTAAATCCTACATAAAAAAATCTTAATTTTTTTTATGTTAATACTGAAATGGTAGAAAATGATACACACTATATAAATAAGTAGAAAATATAAATAAATACAGTATGTTATAAAAATATAAATTATAACTATATGCTTCTTTTTTTTTTTTTTACATTTTCAGCTGAATTCACGTATACGTGAAAAAATATGACAAACTAAATAAAGTGGCATAATATTAAGTACGAAGCCTTTAAACCTTTCAAAAGTGTTCTTGATGTGGTAAACATTAATTGTAAGTAACGTTTTATTTATTATGCAATATGATAAGAGAAAAGAAAAATATGATGACTAAACTTTGTTTCCAGACTCGAGATAGCTCTTTATAAAGTCGTAAATATATTCCAGCTGTTCCTGAAAATGCAAAATTATGAAAAACAGAAAAATAATTTTGAAAAAATAACTTAAAAAAAGGATACTTTTAATAAAAATTGGCTTCTAAAACAATTTATTAAAATTACAAGAATGAAATATTTCTGGTAAATATTAATATCCGATTGCATCGTCACATTTACATGACATTGTATGTTAAGCATGCAAGATAACCATTCAATTACCAAACAAGATACGATCTGTGGACGCCGGTGGCGAACATTCAACACAGTTTGTATAATGTCCACAGAACCAGAGAGTTGTAATTGTTCTACTAGATTAGCCAACACACAGAATAATCCACTTCTTTGAGCTCCATCCCTGAGAAATAAGTATATCGGAAGTCAATGTACAATTCTTCTTACATAAGTATAAGGGGATGCAAATCATGTAAATATGACACATAGCAATTGCTATAATTGTCAGCATAAATTATCAAACCAAGAAAACTATATTAATTTTCATCATCATCATCATTTTTTTAAAAATTTTAATGAATGTAGATAAAGAGTGATCAATCTTTGGATAACAAATAGGGATACAAATACCTGCACACAACAACCACTGGGTTTTCCGTTTGTTCTCTACGTCGGTTTAGAATTGTCTGGACAAGAGAAATCATGGGTTGAAAATCGTTAGGCACAAGGTGGTTACCATTCCAGAAGCGTTCACGATACAGCTTCACAGTTCTTGAGACTAAGGCCTTAAAAAAGAAATTTACTTTACCTAGTATTAATCAAGATCGCAATGAAAATCATTTGCGTTTTTTTACACTACGAAAAATATACGTGATCATCCTGAAAGTGGCAGGCCAACAGCTCAAATCTGCCGAAGGTGGTTTTTTCTTGCGGGTTCAGTTCAAACGTATTTTGAGGAAACGTTCCATTTTTACTCCGACAGCGATTCCGAAAGACCTAAATAAAATTCAACATTTAAAAAAAATATGATTTAGAGCCACGAAGCATCAAAAATTGCCCTATTTTAAACAAGAGGCCCAGGGGCCACATCGCTCACCTGAGCAACAATAGCCTAAACTCTGATCAAATAAGCATTACAGTATCAAAATCAAAATATCTTGACAACTAAGTACAATAGATCTTGCTCAAAAAATTTAAAACATCTGCCGATTTTTATCCACATATTTTTATGGTAAATACATAGCCCCTTTTGTTATTGTACCTGTAAGAAGATTTTTCTCTATTCCTATATAACCCCCCCCCCCCCCCCCCCCCCCCTGCACAACCCGTGCTTTCACACAAGTTACTACTTTTTGGACTGAAAACTTTCCCAGGATATTTTTAAAGATTTGCTCTATATATTCCTATGTAAAAATTCATCCCCCCATTGTGGCCCCACCCTACCCCCGGGGACCATGATGTAAACAAACTTGAATCTACACTATCTGAGGATGCCTCCACAAAAGTTTGATCTTTTCTGGCCTAATAGTTTTTAAGGACAAGATTTTTAAAGATTTTCTCTATATATTCTCATGTAAAAATTCATCCCCCCATGGTGGCCCCACCCTAACCCCCAAGGACCATTATTTAAACAAACTTGAATCTATACTATAGACTGAGGATGCTTCCGCTCAAATTGGAGCTTTTTCGGCCTAATAGTTTTTGAGAAGAAGATTTTTAAAGATTTTCTCTATATATACCTATGTAAAAAATTCATCCTCCATTGTGGCCCCACCCTACCCCCGGGGACCATGATTTAATCAAACTTGAATCTACACTACCTGAGGATGCCTCTGCTCAAATTGGAGCATTTCTGGCCTAATAGTTTTTGAGAAGAAGATTTTAAAGATTTTCTCTATATATTCCTTTGTAAAAATTCATCCCCCCATTGTGGCCCCACCCTACCCCCGGGGACCATGATTTGAACAAACTTGAATCTACACTATCTAAGGATGCTTCCACTCCAATTTGAGCTTTTCTGATCTAATAGTTTTTGAGAAGAATATTTTTAAAGATTTTTTTTTATATTCCTATGTAAAAATTCATCCCCCCATTGTGGCCCCACCCTACCCCCGGGGACCATGATTTAAATAAACTTGAATCTACACTATCTGAGGATGCTTCCGCTCAAATTGGAGCATTTCTGGCCTAAATGTTTTTGAGAAGAAGATTTTTAAAGATTTTTTTCTATATATTTTATGTAAAAATTCATCCCCTCCTATTGTGGCCCCACCCTACCCCCGAGGACCATGATTTAAACAAACTTGAATCTACACTATCTGAGGATGCTTCCATTTAAATTTGAGCTTTTCTGGCCTAATAGTTTTTGAGAAGAATATTTTTAAAGATTTTTTTTATATTCCTATGTAAAAATTCATCCCCCCATTGTGGCCCCACCCTACCCCCGGGGACCATGATTTAAATAAACTTGAATCTACACTATCTGAGGATGCTTCCGCTCAAATTGGAGCATTTCTGGCCTAAATGTTTTTGAGAAGAAGATTTTTAAAGATTTTTTTCTATATATTTTATGTAAAAATTCATCCCCTCCTATTGTGGCCCCACCCTACCCCCGAGGACCATGATTTAAACAAACTTGAATCTACACTATCTGAGGATGCTTCCATTTAAATTTGAGCTTTTCTGGCCAAATAGTTTTTGAGAAGAAGATTTTTAAAGATTTTCTCTATATATTCCTATGTAAAAATTCATCCCCCCATGGTGGCGCCACCCTACCCCCGGGGACCATGACTTAAACAAACGTGAATCTACACTATCTGAGGATGCTTCCACTTAAATTTGAGCTTCTCTGGCCTAATAGTTTTTGAGAAGAAGATTTTTAAAGATTTTCTGTATTGATTCCTTTGTAAAAATTCATCCCCCCATTGTGGCCCCACCCTACCCCCGGGGACCATGATTTGAACAAACTTGAATCTACACTACCCGAGGATGCTTCCATACAAGTTACAGAATTTCTGGCCTAATAGTTTTTGAGAAGAAGATTTTTGAAAAATACCTACAAATTTAAAATAATTCTAAATTATCTCCCCTTTAAAGAGGGTGTGGCCCTTCATTTGAACAAACTTGAATCCCCTTTACCCAGTGATGCCTTGTGCCAAGTTTGGTTGAAATCTGCCCAGTGGTTCTGGAGAAGAAGATGAAAATGTGAAAAGTTTACAACGACAACAACGCCAACGCCGACGCCAAAGCCAACGACGACAGACAACGGATAAATTTTGATCAGAAAAGCTCACTTGAGCTTTCAGCTCAGGTGAGCTAAAAATCACAATATTTTGGTGAAATATAGTGTATACTCTTAGCTTTTCATAGCTGTTATTCTTTTTCGATATCTACATGTATCGTACGTTTTTATAAACGGAGTTTACAATATGGCAGTTTTGATGAAAAATGTAAATTAACGTCATAAAATGATAAAACTACGCATGACTTGAATTAAATAAAATATATGAAAAAAAAATTATCTTGTAGACATTATAATAAATTTATGAAAAATAAATTTATTGATGAAAATAGCATTAAAAGCTGATTTACAAAAAAGTAAAAAAAAAAAAAATACAGGGATCAGTGCTGAAGGTCAATATAACGGCGATGCATTTACACGTAAATATGTCGGTGTCTTCAAAGTTCTTTTTTTCTGCAATTTGAAACTGCATGAAGTAACGCCGATGATGTGCAGTGTATAACTGAGGATTAATTATTAAATTCTACCGATATGATAACAAATTATTAAAAATAAATATGACAGAAATACGGTAATTATTTTAACAGAGATATAGGTAAATCTCGAATTTTGATGCATTACTGTAACAGTCTGTGTACATTATTCTGCATGATTATTTTACTTGTTTCAAGGCTTCAATATTTTCACACAAAACCTGGCGTTTTATAGCAGTTAGATGCCGGGGTATATGTAATGAATATATGCCGATAAAGTTCTGTGTGAAATAATATCAAACAGTTTCGAGGTCTGTTAGGGCCGAGAACTGTCTGATATTTTTTTCATACAGATGTTTTCGGCATATAACGTACCTAAAACACTGCCGTTGAATTTCATTGTTGATTTTTCTGAGGTAACGGTCTTATATTAAAGCTGAACACTGCTCGTAAATAAACACTGTCCGCCATATTTCTCTTTCATCACTGATGTCCCTACAACACTTATATAAGGATCAGGGGGCATGTTCACGAAGCTATCTTAAGACTAAGATATGTCTCAGATTTATCTTAGGACATATCTTAGTCATAAGAGAGTTTCTCGAAGCCGTCCCAACTTAAGACACCTCTTAAAAATCATCCTAACTTTAAGACATCCCAACAGCTGTCTTATCCTCAATTAACTCAACAGTAAACATGTAGATTGTGAACCACCATTTTTATAAAATAGGAGGAACCGATATATACACCATATCATAGTACTTTGGGATATAAACAAGCACACAAACAATTAGATGTACATGTATTTGGATGTTTTTGGAAGATACAGCATTGATGGATTCACTGAATATAACCACCTTTACATTTTTTCTTTAGATTTATTTGAATCTACAATATTATGCAAATAAATATGAATGAATCATTGGGGAAATTTTTATTTGGGGGGGGGGGGATAAATAATATTTGACAGTATTTAAATTTGATTGTCGAGAAGGAGGGGCGGGGTTTCGAGGCCTATCATTAGTAACTTTACTATGTGATTTTATTTGGTTTGAATTGTCCCCCCCCCCCAAGAAAAAAAACCAAAAAAAAAAAAAAAAACAAACAAAAAACACGCATGGCTTATGTTACAAACATTGAGTGCAAAATCCATTTGCTAAATTTTCAGAAAATTTGCCGTCTAATATTAACATGGAGATCTAAATAATCCTTTTGCAATTTTGCAAATTTTATTAATTTAAAGAAAATATTATGCGGCGAAATATATCTGATCGAAAATATCATTGATAGTTCCAAATAATCTTATTGTGTGAGAAAAAAGTACACGCAATTTAAATTTAATGAAAAAGTGACATAATGACCTGTACATGAATTGATATGTACATGTATATGCATGTACACACCACCATTGTCTTCATTTACTTTGGTAAGACATGCATAAACCAGTACATTTTTGACTCACGTGAAGAACCGAAAGTTTCCACTACGCAGAGACGATTCTTATTTTTCTGCTTGAAAACCCTCACCCCTCCCACCTCCACCCTGGAGTTACATGGGTTATCATTAGTAGGAGTGTTTGAAACTCTTTATCGGAGAATTTCGATTCTTAGTAAGGTGACCAAGGCTTGCTGATATTTAAAATGCATGGGCGATGAAATTTATATAAAATAAAGTATTTTAAGGCATGCATTTTACTAAACGTATAAAAATGTAATGGGTGATACAAAATCGAGCAATTAAAATGAATAATCGTCATCAGTGAATCAAATAACGCATTAGAAATCTTTGAAAATGTAATTGCTTAATGTTCAAATTTGTTTATGATATAAATTCACAATACTCAAATACTTGTTCACGTCATATTTTGTTGATATTTTATTGTTTAAAAGGAAAGTTGGTCAATCTAAGATATCTTAAAGGTATATGTGGCGTATTTTTAGTGAATAACAATAATAAGATCTGATTATTTGCTTCATTTCTTTACTTAAAGATAGGACTTTCACACAAATTACGCTTTATAAGTCAATCGCATAACAAAGATACAAGAAATCAAAAAAATATTTTTTATTTTTTACCGGCACGGTAAAAAATACAAAAGATTTGAATAACCCCGCCTTAAATGGGTCACGTGACATCCATCTTGGTTTATCAACAAGAATGGCGACGACGAGAAGATATAGGTATACCGTTAAGTTTGACAGATGTGGCAATGAAAGAAAAAAGAGACAGACCGACAAGGATAGGAACAAAGGGAAGATTGTCATCGGAGACCATGTAGATTGATGGAACAGGAATAAAAGCCGAATTAAACTTAGTTTCCATGATGAAGTTGTAGGGGTTTTGCTTGTCAGGTTCGTGCTCCATGTGTCCCGTGTCTTTACTTTATAAGTTTTAAACCACAAGTGAATTTTCGTTTATAGGAATTTTTGAATAAAGAATAAATAAACACTCTCAGTACATGCATCCCTCATGGAGAGGGGTATTTACTCCGTTTACCATGTCGATGATGCTACATGTAAAATCGTGCTTCGTCTTTATTACACTTAATAAACAATTTATATCGTTCTACATTAATGAATATCGGAATAATAATGCTTCGAGTATCATCTGATATAAGAATTATTTAATTTAAGACATGAAAAAACGTGATTCTTATTTGTAAACAAACTCTTCTTCCATCGTGTTTTCAATGCTAGGTTTTCCCGCACTCATGCGCAGTGGCGTTGTAAATGGCGGAATACATTAATATTCATCAGACGTGTAGCAAAGTTTAGAGACAAATAACTAAAGACAGAACATGTTTTATGGGCCTAGAGTTTGTGAAACGTCTAATTATAAGAAGTATGATGTATGTTTTCAATCAAACTCATGTCAAAAATTTTACTCCAAATACGCCACATATACCTTTAATTTAGGATACGTCTAAGATAGCTTCGGTTTACATCTTAAGATATGTCTCAGAGTGGTCATAAGATATGTCTTAAGACATATATCCTAGGACATGTCTTAAAATAGATCTTAAGATACTTTCATGAACATGGCCACATACCTCTAAACAGTTCAACGTACTTCGCTGTAGAGGGACGTACATCTTGCCTCGCCGTGTTACTCGGTCGCGATGAAATTTTCAAATTTTACACACTTTTTTCAAGCTAGGAGAATACTAACATCAAATAAATTGGTCAATGCATTATTTACGAATAGAATATGCAGATAGAATAAGAAATAAATGCATAAAATCCAAAGACCACGAAACAAATACTACATGTCAGCCATGAGTTTCAGGTGTGCAATCGGGTGTAACGAATTCGAAGGGTACCAGGTACCTGTGTGACGGTGCCTATTTACGAGCGGTGTTCAGCTTTAAGAAGCTCACTAATATCGGAGTATCACAGGTAAAATTTTAGACTGCTGGAACACAGGAATGACATCACAGCAGTGTTTTAATGTTTATTAATTAAATGAAAAAAGGAATATCGATTTCTCAAATATTATTTTTAATGAATTAATTATTCCTTATGAATGCCGTTAAATAACGTCTACTCATTTTCATTTCAATTTTTCTATGATATGCATATGTCTTTTGATAACTCATCCGTAAATGTCTTGAGAATTAAGATTATCTTTCATGGAGAGAGAGAGAGAGAGAGAGAGAGAGAGAGAGAGAGAGAGAGAGAGAGAGAGAGAGATGAGAATGTGGGTTCACTATTTGGAAGGGTAGATAGCTTACAATAAACATTTAAAAAAAAATAATGTTTCAAAGCCAAGCAGTAGCACGTGAATAATGTTGTGACATTGTCTTGAAAGGCTGAATTCATAGCAAGCAAGTAGAACTTGTGTTATAATATATGTATTTGTAATAAACTCGGCCGTCAATCGATTGATTTTTTTTGGGGGGGGGAGGGGGTGAATAAAAACAAATAACATTTCAAATCTCTCTGCATTCATCGTTGTTTTTTTAAGGAAAGGGCCCGGCAATCTGAAATCTTTTTTATATGCCATACAAGTCAAACTTTTTAAATAAAATTAGATTTAGTACGCGAAGAAATTTTCTATCGAGAATTTTGTAGGCAAATGTCACCGATGTACAAACATTTTATGGAGGGTAATCGTGTTCAAAAATCCAGTCATGTAAACTTGTAAATTCGAATATGCAATATCGTGTTGGTGTGTGAGTCTGAGTATGAATGTATGTAATTCTGATCGTGTAATCTATAAAACTCGGACATAAACACTCTAAAGTTGACTCCGCAGACCTTCAATGTAATTCTTCCCTCAGATGCACATTTGCAGCTTTAAAATGCTGTTTGTTATTTACATGTAACCTGTCACTATAATACACATTTCCCATCGGTAGTCTATGCATTTATATCTCCGTTTCTGAAAAGCACAGTTGACATGTTACAAATCGACAAATGTAAAGTCTACAAGTTTGTCGAATATATGGCAAATGCTCGCTGCGGGGAAAAAGGCATGTCGTAATCGCCGGAATGGATTATCATAAACATAAAATTCAGTTCTTTGGATCAAAATATTACTTTTTTTTATTTTTTTATAAAAAAAGATTTTGAGGTTTGATTGAAACTGGACCGAACAAGAAGAGGTGAATGTTTGTAAAAATTGGTGCCGGTGTAACGAATGCGCTGATTTCTGTAATATAATTCCCATGGACACTGGTATATGTAATTTTCGATAAGGGTTAACTTTTACTAAAAAAGAAATGCCTAAAATCTATTCTTATATCGCTAATAATTCACAAATAA
This sequence comes from Magallana ariakensis, assembly GCA_020458035.1. NCBI lineage: Eukaryota > Metazoa > Mollusca > Bivalvia > Ostreida > Ostreidae > Magallana > Magallana ariakensis. The sequence continues at coordinate 38,479,982 of CM035817.1, forward strand.
TTTTTTATCATTATTAGTTAATTTCTGCTATTTAAAATAAAATTAAGCAAATAATTACCCCAAAATAGAGTATTTCATTTCATTTTTTAAAATAAAATTAAAATACATATTGGTCACACGTGAGTACCTCTGAGATATTTTGCAGAAAGATGCATTTCCATAATATCTCAGTTTTAAAAGTTTCAAAGAGGTACTCAAGTGTGGCCAAATTCAAATTTGGGAAATATTGCAGTAAAATCTACAATTTTCAGCAATTTTTAACGTTTAACATGGTATGTTTGACGATGCGCATGTGCTAAACGGTGAGGCCGAGGTGAAAAAATACATATGTATAGAAGCATTGTATTGTGCCCTACATTATAAGATTTTACAATTTGTATTGTTTTAAACTTGAATTTTGTGAAAATTTTAAGGCACATTTTGATGCTTCGTAGCTCTAGCTCAAACGTTCTTTCTTTCAAAACATTCTACGAATTCATTTACATTATTGAATGCAATTGTATTGATGTGTTAATTTTTACGAATATTAATATATTTTACTTAATTTGCATTAATACTTAATCATTTTTTTTTCGTTTTACGTTCACTTTAATGGTTGAAGTTTATGTTAAAGAAATACCAATATCTGTGAAATTGGTCTAATAAAAATGACTGCTATAATTGGTGATGGAATAGATAAAAGTGTCATAAATAAAAATTAAACAATTTGATATCTTTTAATCTTGCTTAAGGACACCAATTAGCAAACAATGTAAGCAAAAGACAAGAGAAGAATAAATCCATAAAAAATACATTAACAAGTTTCAATGCATATGTTCATGAATTACCTAGAGATATCATAAAGGCTTCATCGTCCGATACATCAATTGTTATACATCATATGCTGACCATGCACATATCCTTAGATGTCATCTGCACAAAAAGTAGGTTAGAATAGTATCATAAACAGGAACATAACATTTCAGGAGTAGGTTGATATAAGAATGCATTGAATCATGCATAGAACGCATAGACAGCGATATTTCAGGGAAATAATGCGAAGAGTGATTTGTTTGTCAATAAAAACATGACATTGTATATGATTGTATATTATGAAATCACCGACCGGCAGCTACCGAGGAGCTGCCGGGTACTAGCAGCTCCGGCGCAGCTGCCCCCGTTATGTATATACATGTACATGTATGTGGGTGAAAGCGTGAGTGAAAAACCAGTAGTTTGAGAGTCAGAGTTAGAAACTGACCTATCTTTGTGTAAATCGTTAATATGTAGAAACGAAATAAATTTGTAAATAGATAACTGGACTTTCATTTTACGCTACCAAAGAAGGAAATTAAAAGAGAATTAAAATGGACAATAGTGGAAACTCAAGACCGCATGCTCGGTTGCGCTACCAAAATAATAGAATAAAAATAAACCAAAAAAGGTTTACTAACCTCGTCAGCGTCATTGTCTAATTGCACAATGGTAAGGACTTCCTGGTCAGCCATCATTGAAAAGAAATCATCAACAGTTTCTGGTAATGGCGTTTGAGTAATTATGTAAGCGAAGTTTTGCTGAGCGCTCTACAAAAGTCCAAAATATGATCAATATCAAAAGCTTGTATTTTTCAGTTTTCTAACAAAATTGTACTCAATTAAATATGATTGAAAAAATAAATTGTTAATAAATATGTGCTTACTGGGAGCGGAATGGCATTTATGTAGTCACTGCCCTGTCTATTAATATATATTCTAAAATTGTCATCTAAAATATATAAAAAAAACAGTGTTACTTATACAATTTTGTAAAAAAGAAAACCCTATTAAATAGCCTTTTCTCACGAATCTCAAAACTGAAACATTTTCAGAAAATTCTCTGATGAACATACATATGTATTCATATACAAATGTATAACATTACAAGAATTAATTATTGGTAAATGTATATGAAAGTATCTGAAAACAACATGAAATAATTCCATTACATTAACTGGCAAATAGTCTAACGAATACTATCATGTAATCGATGTTGTTTCAAGTATGATTTATGATTGCCGAAAAGTAGACATGTTTCAGGCGTATTTTGGTAATACAATTCGATTTTGTTAGCCAGAGAATTTTGGCTACTTTGGACAACTTAGATTCTATGATATACTGTATTTCTAAGCAGAGCAAGTCATCAAAAACAATCACAAACCTAAACAAAACTCACTGTTAGTGGGTCTACAAAATCATGAATAATGCGTCAATTATCACAATATACACATATAAAACAATCAAAGCTATTCACTCTATTTTCTGTCCCAAGTTTCGGTTTCCACCTATTTTTTGCTTAATATTTCGATAATTATAAATATCTTTGTGCCCAAACTACTTTTTTGCACTAGAATAAAAAAAGGTTATCTGTTTTGAAACACCATCTCTACCGCGTTAGGATTCAATACACAACCAAAAATAGAAAGTCTATGGGGATTTTGTATTGCAGCAGACATGAAAATACCCGGACGATAACGTTGATAAAATGTGCAAAGTGTTCCGAGTAATTCCGAATAGAGAAAAGATGTAAACATTTCCCATTATAAATCTCTGTAAAAATATGTTATCGTTCATGTTCATTTCTCCGGGTAAAATTAGATGAAGTGTCAATGAAGAAATCCTGGATCCCCTTTATATCGATTTGAATTATACATCTTTGACAGGTGTGTGTATTTTTGTTAAAATTCGTCGGATAGTGAGAAAAGCAGTAACCTGGGACAGACTACATGTGTATAATCAAGATGTGTCACTTTTTTCATTCTTATTTAAAAATGTTAAAATCATGGTAGATTTTTCTAAAGTTCAAACTATAAATAGGGCAGCTGATATTTGTTTGAGAACATTACCATTTGCAAACGATTGTATCTGTTGATCGAAAAAAATCTACCTGCTAGGATGTTACTGTGTCTGTTTTTATGTTTGTTGTTGACAGCCTTTGCAGTTTGATACCGATTCTCATCAATGTCTGGAACTAACTTCTCAATCAACTTTAAAAAGAACAAAATAATTTATGAACAAATTACCCCGAGATCAACCGCAAAGAATTTATGCAATACAAATGCTAAATTTTATCTACGTACGCCTCAAATCATTTAAAGCTTGTTTAATAATCAAATGAAAAAAAAGTTGTGATTGGCTTTAACTTTACATTAAATTCTTCTTCAATGGACATTCTTCCTTTTGACTGGTTGATGCGTTTCATCTGACTGTAATATGTCATGAATTCATTTTCCTGGATCCCAGTCTCTTTTCCAGTAAGTTCTTTTGTTACAGCACCGTACAGGTAGTTATACTGCTCCTAAAAGATGTAAAATACATATCTATACTTATAAATTAAGACATTTCGCTAATAAACTACGAAACGCCTGCTTATACCTTTGGTATTTCAACACGTGTAATATGATGTCCGTAAGCTATAATAAATTTTAACCTGATAAGAAATTATTAAGAATTAAATTAAAAAGCTACTTTCATTTTCGATAAACCAGCTCGAAATAGCAAAAATGAGAGTAATGTGGTGGACACGCTTTGGCGGATCCAAGTCAATGGGAGTTAGCATTAAAATATATATCATTGCAATGAAATAATATCAAATGATTACGTAAACAGTGAATATATTTATTAGGAACTTACTTGGATTATACATAGAAGTTAAGATTTGACAAATGCTGAATAAATAAAATAAGGTAATTCGTTTCTTGAATGCGCGATTTTAGTTTTGATATGAAATAGAATTTTCCAGAACGGGGTAACCAAGAACGCGGTTTGACTAATTAACGTCATAGCGAAAAGTGAAGGAAGGGTTCATCACGTATCGCGGGCAGATATTCATACCTTGGATGGGACATCTTTGGTTAATACAAAAAAGTTAATAAATAAAATGGAACAATTTGATGCAATTTTAGTTTTGATCGAAGAATTTATTTTCAAAAAGGGGGAGCCCAGTAAAGCGGTTTGACTAATTTACACCATGGAAGAAAGTGTAGGGCGAGTTATGCTTTGGATATGACAACTTTGGTTTAAAAAATGCAAATTAATATGCATACACTAGCTTTTTTTTGAATTTCATACTTTTTTATACCACGACAGATTGGTAGTAAACCTTAGACATTTTTTCTAAGTCTATATGAATAAATAATGTATACGTAACTATGAAGTTAAATTGTAGGTTTTTTTTCAGATCAGTCTTTTATCTGAAATTTTCATTAAGACAGTGATAAAAATTGTAGTGAAATTTGACCTAAAGATATGAAGAATAGGATAAGAAAACAATTTAGAAAAAAATTGGACACAGTATATACGAAAATGAAAAAAACCAATATGGTTCAACATTTTAACATTGTGTCATTAATGTGTAAAGTGCTAATTCCCGCCCTTGCACGGGATATCATCTAGTTGTTAGATATTTCTAAATCATTTTTCTTTCTCTTTCTCTCTCTCTCACTCTTTCTCTCACTCTCTCTCTCTTAAAGTGACCAAACGATATGTCGTGAGAATGGTCCCTTACCACGGTCTGTACGAGGTGTGTTCTTTGGTACCTCAAGTTGGTCACACAACTGACAACATCCACACTCCCTTCCTTTTGTCCTTGGTTAATCAAGAAGTCGAGGGCAATGAATGTTCCTGTTCTGCCAATACCGGCACTAAAACAGAAAAGTATATTACGTTAACTTAATGGTATTTAAGCATTAATGATTAAATACATTTATCGAAGTGGAATTCCACTTTTATCAACTAACGCGCTTGATAGATAACACCTTAGGTTCTCGGCCGTTTCCGCTTATTGTCACTAATTCGCATCTTCATCGGGTCTTATTATTAATCATACCATATATGGTAGTTGGATGTTATTGTAATGCCCTCGCTAAGCACATGCCAGAGTAATGGTGGATCGGATCAACCGATCTTTTAAATTCCAAATTTTTTTTGCCAGGATTAACATCATTGAATCGTAGTCTTAATTAATCAAGTTAACTAATTGTTGATCTCTGTTTCATTTGTGAGAGCCTTGCCTAAGAGAAAAGCAACACCTGCTAGCTAGCGCGTGTTAAGCCCAAGTGGAAGCAGGATCCAGCGCCGGTGTCGTATAATTAAAGGTCCTCCCCGTAAAATGGTCCGGAGCGGACCTATAATGTTAACATTTAAGGTCCGCCTTTGCTCTAAAAGGTCCGGCCCGTATAAGAAAAGGTCCGCCTAACATAAAAGGTCCGGGGTATATTTTCCATTTCGATCTTTTCAATTTCGAGTATTTTGTTACAAAATAAGTGGTATTATATTGTAATTCGTTTAAAGGAGTACTTACCCGATGTGGTTCGTAAATATCCAGCACAGAGTGTAAATGAAAATACATATAGCTTGGTCAACACAAATAAAAATTACAATATTTATTACAGTTTAAAACTTTTTTCATTTAACTTTAATTTTGCAGGGCGACCTTATATAAACAGGAAATGAAGCTACATGTATTAATTGGTGTCATTAATTAAACAATAGCTTGAACCAGGTGTTATATACACACACCACCCTGCAGGTGTGAAGGGTTCACACCTTCAGGTGTTTGACCGTTTGAAATTATCAAGTACTAGTAAACAATGGACATTTCACACGTCCTCTTTTTGCACATCTTTCCAATATGATACACGTCTGAAAACTTAAACCAATTCAAAATAAAATATTCTTCACAATTATAACGATACCCGCAAGCCGTATTATAATTGCTATATTTTATTTGCACTATGACACATGTGTAAGTTATGCTAATTATTATAAATAGTTCAGTTCTTCGATCCTTCTTTTCCCTAATTATATTTTTGGATCGGACCTTTGCCTTTGTTATAATCAAAAAAGGGTAGTATCCAATATTTTAAAGGAACTAATTTATATATAATAGGAAATTAAATACATGTAAGATTAGTAAAGAGCCCTATTCCTTCGGCTATATTAGCATTTTTCATCTGACAAAAAATATAAAGGGATTTTTTTAAAAAGAACATATTCGTGAAAAAGGCAAATGTTGACACCCCTGGTAAAGAAATTGGGCGCACAAGATTATAAGTTTGCAGGAATCATCGACACGAATCAATAGTGATTTAAATGTCTATAACCTCGAAAGGCTATGTACAGATTTGAACCAAAATTAATTACTCAAACTATATCATATTGAGAGTTGAAGTAAATGTCTATTTCGGCTATTAAAAAAAAACTCACAAGCTTTCTAAAAATGGCAATGAGAGGGTAAACCGATAACTAGTTATATTGGAAATGTTAATGCATACATATTTTAATTCATTTATATCGTATATCTTAATAAACTAGTAATAAGAACAGAAAATAGTGTTCATACGGCAGAAATCAATAACGGCAAATTAAAATATACTGGTATTCTAATTCTAATTCAACATAATGTTATATCAACATACATTTAAAACAAAAAAGTTAAAAAAAATAAAGTGAAAAAGGAGTCACCGGTAGGATTTGAACCCCAAACACCGCATGTATGTATTCACTAATCCAGGACGAAACCATTGAGCCATGCGTGACTTCACAATATGTGGTATAAAGTAGTGTTTGAAACAACATTGTCATATCCATGGACTTTGTTTTTTATCCTCTCAAAAATATTTTGAAAAAGTACATAATTAGTCATCTCTCCATCTTTTTTTAAAAAGCGACATCTTTAATGTTGAAATATGTCATCTTTGCACGTTTCAAATTTGTGAAGAGAAGACCCAGAGACAATAACATCATTTAAAAAAGCTGTAAATAAGTATGATTTTGCATGAATTGCATCGTGTTGCTATATTTAGACCCATATAATGATAAAACCTTTTGCATTACAAACATTTTTCTACCCATTCCACGTCCAGCAGAAACCAAATAACGGTTATAATTCGGAAAATGTGCAAAATTAATTGATGAAATTTCCACTCTCCTTGTGCGCCCAGATTCCTGCCGAATGTACATCTTAAGCGCCCACTTTCTTTTATTATTCTAGATTCCTGTTACAGTCACATATAGCATTAATTAATTTTTTCACAAATATCATGTAAACATCATAACATGCATTTCTTGGCCCCACCCCCAATAAAAAAAAAAAGGTCATTAGATAAAAAACAATACCGTCTGACAAATATGACAAATCTACCTTATTTTGTGATTATTTCAACGAGACGGACAATCGCTTGCAATGGATTCCAGGCCTTTGTCACGTTTTTAAAAAATCGTCGGATAAAACTCAATTATAAATATGTTTTCACTTCTTTTACTTAACATTACACTAATTTTAGGGTCTTTTTAGGGATACAATACATGTACCGGGGGTCTCACTTCTTTAAATGAAATATTTTACGATGAAAATCAATGATATAAATAATATTATAAATAATGTGTAACTACTCTGAATACATTTAAAAAAAACTAAGCTAAAGTCAATTTCATGTCCACTCCAACTTTAAGATCAACTGATAAATATCATTACAAGAACCTATATTAAACTCACTACATCCATGTATGACCAGTACTTTCAACGAGGCGGACCTTTTCTTGTACTATGATATTGGGTCCTACCCCCCTGAATCAAAATGTAATTTAGATGAACATCAATGCATGCATCAATATCTATTTTATACTTAATTCCTTGTTTAACTACATGTATTAAGTTAATGTTAAACATGTTTTTTCAACGGGCGGACCTCTACTTTTATTTGCAATTACGTCAAACTCCAGGTCAGATTACTCTCTTGAGGTATATATCCACCTCTACATGTCCCCTATTCAGTCGTAATGATTGCATTTCGTACATAATAATCATTTCAATTTTGGAATGTGTCAAAATGTTCATTGAAAATCATGTTGCAAAAGGAATACAACTTTTTATACTTGTGCCAGTTTATTATCCATAACGTATTGGATTAAGGAAGTTTTTTTTTTTTTTACATCCATTTATCAATTCATTTGATTAAAATTTTTGACTGTTCGCAGAGCTACGTCTTCTATTTGTTTATTCGCTTCGACAAACAGCGCTACTTAAAACCGTACACTTCCGTTCCTACACTGTGCATGGTACATGTAGTATGTTCATTTTTATGGCGCGTAGAATCAGTGGATCGGTAGATAAAGTTCATTCCGTGGTCTTGTCTTAAATTTGTTGACTTAATCTTTATAAGACACTTTAAACATTTAGATAAAGTTCCTTCCGTGATCTTGTCTTAAATTTGTTGACTTAATCTTTATAAGACACTTTAAACATTTAGATAAATTTCCTTCCATGATCTTGTCTTAATGTTTTTACTTCATCTTTTTCAGACACTTTAAACATTTTGTTTAGACATCATTTGTTTGAAGAGAGAGAGAGAGAGAGAGAGAGAGAGAGAGAGAGAGATTAACTTACCACATTATCAGATTTTTATTACTTTTTTAAACACTTTACCTGTAGTCAATTAAAATATGGTCTTCAATTATATGTACATGTATCATCTAATTAATTTCTTTTGTCTTTTCACACCCTTATAGTTACCACAGTTACGTATACACTATATTGTCAACGTATATCCTCTGTCCAGGTAATGCACATATGCGACCTTTAAATAATTATCTTAAAATAATGATAAATCTACCTATAAATTATTAGTATATTAGTATATTACCATACGTTCCTGATCTACTGAAAGTTTAACAAAGCACGAGCTAAAAAGACAATCTTAGTTGTGTAGAACACTATAGCGGAGACATTTTTTTTCTTTCTCAGTTCAGGGGTGTATTCTGATTAGCACAGGTGTGAATGCCTGCAGGGCTTCATTTACCCTTGTTTACATGTCGTGAAACACTCTGCTAATACGTATACACCGGAATAGATTTAAAAACAATGGGACTAAATGGTGTGTGCAAATTATTGTCAAAGTACTCATGGTTTTCCTTTTTTCAGATTCTTAAACAATTGGTCAAAATCTAATCCGCTATCAATATTTAATAGCGAGCGCAGCTCGCCGGCGCGCAGCGAGCTCTAACGGCAAGGCGTGTGTGAATAGAAAATTCGGACCAGTTGCACATTCATTCAACGGATTTTTTTGGCGTCAGTAAATCGGACCAGTAATGCATTGTTTTAATCGTCCCAGTAGTTCCCTGTAATCATGGCAATTTTTATCACTTCACACTCTCACGAGAATCAGCAAGACAATCAAAACAATAACGATGTATACGACATACCTCTAAAGTTCACCTCAGTACACTTTCAATCAAAAAAAAAAAAAAAATCAAGTGACGTCACAAAAGTTTGCACATTGATCCGATAGATTTTTTCGGCGTCAGTAAATTTTGACCCACAATTCATAGTACCAATGGTTTCCAACTCCTCACGTTCTCGCGAGAATCAAAGTAAAACTTTTGAGAAGCATATAAGATGTGTAATTTTAAGAACATCATGCTTTTTAAGTAAATAAAACAGTATACTTCGCTTACTTTTATTTCTCAGGGGAGTTTTAAAGAGTCAGACGACACTTAACCAACGTGAACTTTGACGTCACAATAAGGGGAAATTACTCTAACTGAAGTTATTGTAAATCTGCTGAAATTACCAAAATATTCTCAAAATCTTGCAAAGCTAAAGAATGAGGACATTTCTTCAGATATAGGAAACAGTTGTTACTTGCACTCATTTGGATGAATGCTCACATTTATTTTATTCACTATAATTACGGTAATTTCCAGGAACGTACACGTAGCATCGGTTTTTTTAAAAGGGGGGGGGGGTGGGTGGATGGCAGCCTCATCCAAAAAATCTTTACAAGCAAAAAGAAAAAAAAGATAATTCTCAAAATTCTGAAAATTCTAATCCATCAGCTCTTTAGCAGTTCAATGGTTTCTTTATGTTCACTTCCATTTATTACATGCTCCCAATCCCAAGGGGGGGGGGGGGGGGACAACTCCATGTCCCTTTAATATGATAAGAAAAATATTTTTAAGCGTAAATTAAAAAATAATAAGAAGAAGAAAAAATGTCGACTGAAAAAAGGGGATGAACTGACGTTACAATTACTTTAAAAGAGGAGATACAGTGCAATGAACATTTATATTAAAATCTTTATTATTCAACAACATTTTATCTCATCTGAGATTAAACTATTGTTCTACTTATAAATAAAAAAATAACAAATCTTATAACATATGAAATCTTATAAAATATGCATGGATAATGGAAATTTACTGAAAAAATAGGTATGTTTTATTTTTTTGGCAGTCAAATTTATTTACGTTTTTAATTTTATTTTTATTGATTTATCATAATTCATTGTTTGATCACATGCTGCGCTCGCCTAAACGGTCGCACCGTAAAACATATTATTCCACAAAGTAATTTAGTAATACGGTCATACATGTACCATACGCAAATGGCCGATTGGATTATCTACATGAGCGAAAAGTAATAACTTTAAGAGAAATTTTAAATAAGTGTCAACGGGTAGGACCTTTTCTTATAGGGGAAAGCCGGACCTTAAATGTTAACATTAAAGGTCCGGCCGGACCATTTTACGGGGCGGACCTTAAATTATACGACACCGGCACCAGCAGAGCCTCCCGCCCAAGCGATCGGCCTCAGCCGAATTCGTCAATTAGCAGAAGTAGTGGCCTCCAGGATTGAACCAAGAATCGGCGCCCCTTCGGCGGGCAAACACCCATCGACATTTAACATCCCCACAATGGTTAACATCCCCGCAAACCATAGTGACCCCTTTGAGCCAGAGCCAGGTAATTCATTCCCTGATACACTGAATGTTGAGCAATTGCTACAACCTGTAACAGGCTTTTCATGCATTGATGATCAATAAGGCTATAATAATGTTCCCAACAATCTTAAAGGTCATATGAAACGATATCAAATTGCAAATGATCAGTATGTCAATTTGTCAACAACCCAGACCCCAATGATGATGTTCAATTTTTGACATGTAGTATTGGCACTGTTTCATTGTCTCATAAGTCAAAGGCGAAAACAATAACTTCTATTCAAATGTGGGTAGACGCCTTTTTAATATTTGCGAGTATATACGAAACTGCTCACCCGGAATGTGCCACCGCCCTTTTGAAATATATGCACAATAATGGGCCATGGCTGATGATTTAATAGTTGAGCACTTATAACTGTTATGTGCCTGGCTTCACCTCGCACAACTTTAGTCAACTACACCCACCCACCCATCTAACTTTTATGGTTTTTCATTAGCTCAGTGAGCTATCTGATAGCAATGTTTTGTTTTGTTTACATCAAACAAATTTCAATTTTTTCTGCATTTGACGAGACTTAACTTTGCATTTGTATTTTCTTGCGACAATGCATTTTTCTTGTAGTAATATATAGTATGTATGTCTCCTCTTACTTATCGTTATGCTAAGTATTTTCAAATCGGCTACACCTTAATGTGTACAGAATTAAGCAAGTATAATTTATGTAACCTGTAAGAGCTTGATTTTAACTCAACCTTTTTTCATAAACATTATTCTGAAATCAGTTAAACCCCCCAAAAATGTGATGGTGATATGGGGGAAATCTACTTTAAAACAGTTTTCCGGTGTTGGGGGTGTTACAAATGGGGAAACGCTTCTATACAACACCAATTAATTCTTAAAGGGGCATGGTTACGATTTTAGTTAAAAATTATTCTCCCGATTTTAATGTTTACAATGCTTCAGTAAGGCATTTTTAATAGGCAACCAGAATTTGAGTGTCATTCGTTGAGTTATAAGCGAGTTACAGCGCTTACAATTCTTTGCTATGTAAACAAAGCTTTTCTTTACATTTTGAACGTTGAAGTAAAAACTCCGGTTTAAGACCGAAAATGAATGTGGTAAACGTTAGGATCTGCTTATTTATGCTTAAAATAGATAAGAAGATGGAAAAATCAGCTTAAAAAAGAACTTTTACTGGTATATTGGAATAATGTAAACAAAAACAGGGCACGAGCCTTGTTTACATGACAAAGAATTGTAAGCCCTGAATCTTGCTTATAACTTCACTACTGACTGTCTAATTTTATTTGGTCATTGGAAATGCATTCCTAAAGTATTTTAAATAATAAAAACAGAAAAATAGAATTTGACCAAAATCGTGACCATCCCCCTTTAACATGTAATGATTATACTCGCAAAAACCTCACTAATGAGTTAAAAGTAAATGTTTCTTATTTATTTAACCTCACACTTGGTATCAAACTAAGACATTTTTCATCGTTGATCAGCTTGACTGAGAAGTAATAAATCTCGTTAGTGCTAATAGTTATTGTTTTGTAACAAACAATATACTCGAAAAAAAAATCATCAAATATAAAATTTTATTTATTAACGTAGCTTATAGCTGTTAAACTGTTATTATCAGCAGATGAGTGCACATCCATAACTAACATCTACCAATGCCATCTAATGAAACAGTTGTTATTGATTTATAAAGTATTTTATTGAGAATTTATTATTTAAGTTCGTTACAGTGTGAGAAACTGAATGCAAATTTTTTCTCAGAATGACATTTTAAAACCCCATACGACGATGTAGAACGTAAAATGACAATTATTGATGATCACACGGATATAGTTTAACCCGACATATTTACAGGAAATTGCAAGTTTCAGAGGTTTAATTGGCACCTCGTGCAGGAGCTCGTGCAAATGAATGGATATCCTGATTCATAAACGCGCGGTTGTTAAAAATATTTCAGTTACTCATATCTTTCAGTTTCGTGTGTAAAGAAAAGCCCCTATCAAGGAAACTCATTGTAGTGTAAAAATATCCATGCTTTAATACGAAATCCGATTGCTTGAAGAATAGACATTTTGTTTATTAAGGAAGTGTTTTCAAGTAGTTTTCGCACAGCTTTCATGTTTGACGATGTCACTTACAAGTACTTCACAGCTGTTTTGGTTATGATAAGCATCATATACTTGATGTATACATGTTACAAGCCGGCTCGTATAGAGGAAAAAAGGAAAAACACTCATGTGTCTTCCGCATCGTGCAAACTTTTTTTTCAACTGAGTTTGTTAATTGTGATAGAGCGCGATATTCTCATCATTTTACGGAAAAGCTCTGTTAGTGTCAGATTTATATCAATGGCTCTAGCATTATTACCTAAAACTATAAGTTGTACTTATAATGATGATCAGACAGAAATAAATTTCCAATTTAAAAAAAAATCACAGAATCGGATTTAAAATTCCAGCAATATTTTTAAAAAAGGCTTAACAGAGACGTTTTCCTTATTGATGATCTTTTATGCACAGAAGTATTGATAGCTATACATATACCTGCAATGTACAATAATAGGACTTGCTATGACCGCCTTGCTTCTAATTTTTCTCCTGAAACCTAGTATAGAGTTGACAGTTCTAGGCACCCCTTTATCTGGCCAGGCAGTAAAGTGAAACTGCTCTACAGTCCGACATTCATTTTCCTGTTCGAAAATAAAAATGTTGAGAGAGAGAGAGAGAGAGAGAGAGAGAGAGAGAGAGAGAGAGAGAGAGAGAGAGAAAACTTTGTCTTTATTTGTGAAAAGTAGTTGATTTCTTTTTGAATCTCAAAGACCTTTTATTACAATTTATGTATATGACATTTCATTTAGATGTATTTTCTTACCAATGTTATTTGGAAGCGACGCACTTTGTAACAGGAGGAGGAATCCGATGATAATGTCTTCACGTGTATGTCTCCATACATCGTTTCAGTACTTGGCCAGTACTTTCTACACTTTTTCTAAAAATGAATCGCAATCTTTGTGTTCATGGTAACAATCATATAGACATCAGTTATTATGTTCAGAATATACATGTACTTACGACACCATTCTCTTCCAAATTAGTAAGGATAACGATTGTATTAACGTTCTCATTCCAAACCATTCTCCAAAAATCTGTAACTGTTTCGTCAGTAAAAGGACCTGTCAGTTAAAAAATAAGGTCTATATATTTAAAAGATATATATACTAACAGAATCACAAATTGTATTTACACATTTAGTATTTGGACAATTTTTACATGTAGTGTTATCAGCTTCCGAGACCTATACATGTACCATAGGTGTTTGGTATGGTAATCTAAGGGACTCACTTAAATGCCGATATCTAAGAAAATATTTAAGGAGTATCATTTCAGGGGGGGGGGGGTTTGTATTAGATAACGGTGCTCTGACACAATATCGAATTTTTTGACAATGTCTAAACAATATTAGGTAATCTAAAATCCATGTAAATAAAAGATTTGTAACATACCTGTTGTCATAATTATTATTTTCAAAATTACGTGTAAAAAATAAAACCGGAACTACGATTTTCAAAAATTAAACAGTTCTTTAAATTTATAAAAAGTGACGTTATGATACCCAAGGGGAAGCATCTCTTTGGAACGTGTGCCTATTAGACATCGGTTAACCAATATTATTCATACAAATTAGCAGGAAGAACTAAATAAACTTATAAGTATGTTGTTTCTTTAAAAAAAATGCGCAATACTTTAAGATCAAGCAATAGATATCTGTGAACCACATACTACATTATACATTGTATAAATAATGAAATTTTTTTTTTCATATAGAACTTGCCTTGAGACGCTATATATTCTTTAGGGGTTTCAAATCCCTGAAAGTATAATTTTTGTATCTAACGCATACATTTATATCTGCTCTTTGTTGATATTTAATACATATTTGTATTGTTTGCTTAAAAACAACTAATAAGATTATTCATTCATTCTTTTCAAAATAATTATATTCTAAAATGTCATCAAATTAAAAAAAATTGAATACTCATATTTCTACAGTAGTAATGAAGAAATAAGGTATACATACATTAATGTAACTAGCATTGACAAAGCTGTTGTTACATTTTTCGCCATCTGTTGAAAGCATTACTCTGTTTGCGTCATCTGTTAAAACAAAATTGGTATATAACTGTGTTCTTAATGTTATAAAAAGTTATTAATTTTACTTGTGCAGAAAATCAATGAATAGATTGGGGGAATGTTATTAAAATTGAAGAATAGGAAGTATGTTTAATTTAAAAAGGCGATGGCCGTTTTTAGAATGTATTTTTCTCCTTAGAAGGAAGAGATCTCTATAAAGATAAAAAAAAATAGTTACTCAAAAATAAAAAAACCCCTCAAATTTCTGTAATTATTTTTTACTAAATGATAAATTATACACTGTAGCTTACCACATCTTATAAGAAAATTTTAGGCAGAACTAATGGTTAATTTGTTAACCGTACGCCATCCTAAATCAGGATCTTTTCAGAATATCAATTGATACGTAACATAAATGATGTTTTAGTCTAATCTTTTTTCTATTAGATATTTTCTATCTTTACAAATAAACAAGACATCATTTCCAACTCTTGGAACAACTTGTAAATCAATATCGATAAATCATGTTTACTTTTATTAATATTAGCATAGTTTCTTGTTCCTCTACTTGAAGTTTCAGTAGTTGTGAAAACGAGTGTGCATCTAATATCTGTCGTTCTCAATGTTCATTTGAGACATTTTTAACACTGTTAATCGTACAAAGTAATGAGGTCCTAAACTCCGGCGTAAAGAAAGAATTCGAAGCTTTTTTCGTGGTGTTACATTGCATATTTTTCGGCATTTTATAATGACAATTGTTCAAGTTCTTTGAAAAAAATAAGTAACAATACAATTTTCAATCTATAATAGAAATAATATCAATAAAAAATAATTTGATTTTAGTCGTATCTGCGCAGATTTAAATTCAAATAGATTATTTTCTATCATAACGCACAAACAAGCACTTGAAAAGACATTATGTGACATGTGTATCAGTTAATCTTTGCAACAGTATCTTGTAAAAGATAACTATAATACTTATCAGTACTTACACGGGTATACGTTTTTGTATCTATTTCTTTTCTTGTTTTCGAATTTCTTTGCTTCCTTACATTTCAAAAGGAGTCCTGTTGGCAGATTCTGAATTTAAGAGACAATTATCAAGGAGAATATATTTGCTTAATTAAGAGCAATATACAATTATTCCATGATGTTGAGGGAAATATTAAGATTTAGCCCCCCCCCCCCCCCCGAGGGCTTTGTCCGAAGGAAATTTGATTTTACTGAGGGAATAAATCTTCATGTTTCCCGATCATTCATGCAATAATTTTTTTATAATACTGAACAACATATATAATTATACAAAATAGGTCGATTTCTAATAGTTTTTCGACTTTTTAAAAGCAATAACGTCGTGATATTTTATGTCCTTTGTTATTGGCTCTCTTTTCTTTCATAAATTCGAATTCCGGACACTTAAATTGAGTTTTGTTATATAAAAAGAATTAAAATGATTCAATAGTTTTGATTTAATCATATTTGTCTTTATCGTATGCTCACATCGGCTTTTTCATTTTTTTGGAACGAAAAATCAAAGACTTTCCGAAAAGGTGGAATATGATATTTATTCCACGGGAGTTATGACTTTGGTTTGCCGTCCCGTGACTTTCTAGACCAATCAGATGACGCTTTATATAGAATTATCATATTGAGGTATAATAATACCCATTCGATCACATCGGTTGTTATAATTGCTAATTGCATACAAAATTTTTATAAACCTTAAATTCTGTATTTATCCAGTCGTTTGCTGTATTTTGCAGTTTGTATTCCCACAGACGTTGTAGAGAAATGCGTGTCATGGTCACATTTACGTAGTTATGACTCTCAAACTCCTCTATGTCAGCGTCGTTAGAGTTTTCATCTGGATCTATTTCTTCAAGAAGTGCCTGGGATCCACGAGTGTTATAAATAGATATCCCAGTATTTTCATAGTGGTGTCCTTCAAATATAAATATTAAAGCATATTTTGAAAAATAAGTTTCAATGTTGAATTGTATTCTATTTTTGTTGATGTTCACCTGTTCTCTTTGATACTGGTTTTATTGTGTAGTTATGATAATCCATCATCTTGCCTCTGTTTTTCCTGAAACAAATATTCACATAAAATAACATTCACTGAAACATTCTGATAATTAGAACAAAGTTTCATCAATGTTGTAAAAAAAAGTACCATTTTTGCTTCAATTGTCCAACTAGAAAACAGAATACTAAATTCAATGCAACGATCATTATAGGAATTAGAACGATGGTAGCTATAAACGAAGACGACAATGCTGAAATGAAAAATAATCGAAAGTTTAATTCAAATACCCCAATACAATATATGATAGTTTAGTAAAAAAAAAAAGATTTTAATCTCATGATTATTGAAAGACAAAATTTTCATACGCACGTTGATTTTCACAGTAACTATCATTTACGTTGTTCCCAACACCTGTTATACAGGGATTTATTCTAGTTGTTGAAGTTTTGATTTTTATGCATTGTCCATCATTAATATTCCAATGGGATTTACATCGTGTGCAGTTGAAATCATCTTTGCATTTTATACAATTTTCTGAGCACATTCGACACGATTCCCCAAAATATCCAGGTTCACATTCCGAACACATTGTTGAATTTTGACAACTTGTACAATGTTTCAAACAATCTTGGTCACATTTGCCCCCATATTTACCGTCTTCACATCCTTCTTTACAATACCCTGCTATGTCACATGTCTTGTTTATACAGGCAGTGTTACACGTTAAATTACAATTTTTACCATAGTATAAATCGTTTTTACACTCCATGCACTCTACATCTGACAGACATGAAGAGCAATTTTCAGGACATTTCAAACAATTGGTCCCAGACAGATAATATCGATCGGCGCATTGCCGACAAACGGGAACATTGTGATTTGTGTCTTTTGAATCACATTCCCTGCAGTTTAGAATAGCGACACTACATTTATAATTACATTGTTCACCAAACCACCCATCTTCACACCCAAACGCACACGACCGATTGCTTGAACATGTCGAATTAATACAATGACTGCTACAGTGTTTAGAACAGTCTGGACCATACATACCAGCTTTACAGCTTTGACAGAGTCCGGTGCTTTGATCACAAATTTTGCTTGAATCACAATTTTCACTACATCTCTGATTGCATTTGCTCCCAAAGTATCCTGTAAGACACACATTGCAGTTACCTGTTTTTTTATCACAAGACCCGTTTCTCCCACAATTGAAAGAACAATTCAACTCACAATTAACACCATACCATTTATCAACACAGCTTTTGCATTCGAAATCGTTTTGATCGCAATATAAGCAATGGTCCGGACAACGCTCTTCACATTTTTCGCCCCTGTAACCTGCCATGCATTTCTCACATTCACCGTTATCTCTTTTACAAACACCTGCTTCACAATATTTTGGACATGTTTGATTACAGTAAGTACCGAATGTATTCTTTACACATTTCTCACATTTACCAGTATCCCGTTTACAGGCATCTTCTGTACAATTTCTTGGACATGTTTGATTACAGTAAGTACCGTATTTATCTTTTGCACAGCTTCCACATATGCCTGTTCCCTTATCACATTCGTCATTACAATCCCCAAAACATTTTTGGTCGCAAAAGTCGCCATATGATCCATTATTGCATGCCAAGCAAATTCCTTTTTCTTGATAACACTCACTATCTAAACAATTTGATGAACACTTTAAAGAGCAGTTTGGCCGATAGTACCCAGGTTTACATAGGCATGATCCTGATGTCATGTTACAAGACTTTTGACACCCAACAGAACATTTAATGTCACATTTTATTCCATAATATCCAGCAATACAGCTGTTACAATTGCCTGTATTAGAATTACACTCATTTGTACTACAGAACAAAGGACATGTCTGATTACAAAATTTCCCCCAGCGACCGTGTTTACAAACACAGTCGCCCGTGTCCATATCGCACCGTTTGTTACATCCGTCTGAGCAAATGTTGCTACAATTTTCTCCGTAAGTACCATCTGAACATTCTATAATATTAATTGTAACAATATCTAGTAAAACATCTTAATATTGTAAAACAAATTACATCATTCATGCACAGTAGTAACTGACATACATACATATTCGTATATTTAATCGAAATTGCATCTACAAACTTCTGAATGACACTAAGTATTGCAAATTTTTATCATTAGTCTATGATGCAAATTATGAAATGTTTTGAACTTACCGAACCGCTCAACTTCAAACACTTTTAAAGTTATGTCTTGGAAACCAGAAGCGACAATTTCAATCCATTGTCCTTGTAAAGGTGGGTTACATGTAACGGTAACAGTTCTTTTGCTACTTAAATCGCTGTAAGTAAATTTGCTGCAAATTTCCGATTCCATACTTGTATATTGACTTTTCTTGACAGAAACTTTGTAGGTTATCCCATTTCCTACCAAAAATGTAAATGTCATTTTCTTTTAAATTAAATATGTTAGATCTGAAATCCTATCATAATAAATATTCTTTTAATATACCTACCTAGAAAAAGAGTAATATCTATTCGATGAATTTCCGTAGAAGCGTTTAACTGAACTCGGACAAAAGGAGTGTCACTTACGGACATGTTGTATGTATTTAAATCACCATCAAGAAGGTTATCCATTGCATTTAAGTGAAAAAATGTGTTTGCTGAAAGAAGTCATATCATGCCATAAAATTAGGATGGAAACTTTTAGTATCAACCGTATTACTTCGTGTATTAAATATGATGAATTGTATTTTGAAATACTTTCTAATTAAATCTACATTTTTGGCAGTAGTTTGTGGTAGATCCGCTCCATCCGGGTAAGCAGGTGCTACATTTAGAACCACAGTCTTCACAGTGACAGACACAGGTACCATTGCCAGTACATTGACCTAATTAAAACTCAACAGTACAATTATGCAGCCAGAACATTTATTGTGTAAAGAAATTCTTATTTGATAATGTCTGTGCTACTTTTACCTTGAGTTACATTTAATATGTATAACAATTGCAGGACAAGTACCACAAAAGCCAGATCCATCTGTAATTGATGATATAGTTATTTTCACATTTCATTGGTATAAAATATTTATGTATGAAAATTATCTATATATACGACTTTTTCGTGTGCTGTTCTAAAATGTTTAAAGCTATTTGTTATATATTGTGTACTGATAAGGATCGTAAAAAATAGATTTAAATTATTTGAATTTCAGGCATAAAGTAAGACTGAAACAGTCCTTATATATCAAAGATGGTGTCGAGTGATCCTTTTAGTATAATAAAAAAGGGAGTATATTTTAATAATTAGAAATAATATGTACAGTACCGATCAGACCGAACCTAACACCAGAGTAAACCCCAACTAAACCCAGTGTTTACTTTTGGGATCTGTGTCTGTGTTTGGTGTTTAGTCTGTGTTTACTTTCTGAAAATTTGGGTCTACTCTGGGTTTACTTGGGGTTTACATTTGGTTTACTTGGAAATTGCTTTTGAGGTCAACTGTACACACTGAAGTGTGATGCAGACCCGTCTTTTATCTTACTATCCTACTGACTAATTCCTGCCCCTTGTATATTTCGAATACACAGTTAGCGTCTCCTTTCAGGGGTATACTTCTGACTGTGTTTACTCTCTGTGTCCACTCTGGGTTTAGTTGGGGTTTACTCTGGGTCCACTCTACTAAACCCAAAGAAAACCCAGAGTAAACCCAGAAAGTAAACCCTGAGTTTAGTTGGGGTTTACTTTCAGTTAGGTTGGGTCTAATCGGTACTGTAAGTAAGTGCTCGTGGGATAAACTGATTGACACAAAAATTCTTGTGCAAACGTCTCAAACTGCTTTCTTATTTTATAATGTAACATATACATGTATAACATAATTTCAAAAATATAAATTCCAACATTTTGAATGACAATTAATTTTTTATAATTATGAAATAGCGTGTGCCTTATATAATGTATGAAAATTATTCTCATACCAAACCTGTCCGGAACAAATCTTTTATACAGGTAGACATACAGACAGAGAGGTATGATAATTTCAATAAAGTTTTTTACAGGGGTTTTACCACAGCGAATTATTTTGCTTTTTACAATAAATTGATTAGGAAATTGAAACCAAAATTAATTTCTTATTTGAAGTCACGGGGTATCATTCTAAACATGTAGTATTTTCCGAAAAAATCTTATTGCTAACCTTGTAGGTGTAAATTATTCTAGCGTCCATTCCATGATATATCTCACACTTACTCTGATAAGCGTCAACATATGCTATTCAAAAAAGGCATACCACATTATAAATATGCATTTCATCTAGAAACTTTCTAACTTTCATGTGGTGTTACTTCCTATGACTAAGTACAATATCCTGCCGAAATGGCGCTCATCTGAGTAGGTGTGTTTAAATTACGTACCGTTAAAGTGAAAACACAAATGAATACTGTGATTTTCATCTATTTATAAAAACTTTCAAACAATACAGTGCACAGATCTACATTTAGTAGAGGGCGTCTAGATACACATAAAAATAACCAAGTAATAAGATTAAATCTCAAGCTTACCTAAAGTTTCTTTTTTATTATTTTTGGGAGTTGATTTTAAATCAACTCTTCTATGCAGTTAATCTGGTAAACAGGAAATGAAACAGTCTTTGGACCCAAGCAGAAATCCTCAACGCTGACAAAATTACTTGAAAATAAACGTTTAATTCGATGTGATATATTCAGAAGCATCGTTTTTCAAGTAAACTTGTTTTATAAATATCTTTAAAATAGTCAGATTGTTAAATGGTACGAATAATTTAAATATTTTTGTAGGACTTTGTACATGTATTCCTACGCCAAAGTTCAATATCGCTTGGATAAAATTTTCAAAAATATTCTAATTAATTCATATACATAACGAATCGTAGAGTTAGATGGCGTTAATTCAATCTATACACATATATATATAATATTACACACGATGATTCTAACGGGCTTTTCCGTCTATAGATAAAAATATTTAAAAAAATGTGTGTAATTTTTCAAAAACAGCTAAGAAACTACTTGCCAAGCAAGAATACATATCGTTGATTTTTAAAGAAATAATAAAAATATCAACTCTCGTCAGTACTTCAGTATTTTGATTAAGCTGTAATCTAATCTAAACGTGTCAAAAGGTTCTTGAGAGATGTTTAAAATGCTACATATGTATTTTTATCAACAAAATATCATAGTAATTTATCAAAAGACACACTTAATTCAGATTTTAACAGCTTTAGTTAGTTCAAAATTCATTGTTTTTAAAAGAAGAAAATGTTGCCTTACCTTTTTTAGCGATCTTTGTATATAAAATAGTTATCATTCCTCGATGTTCTTCATATCAGACTACACTCATTTCACGTCTATATTTTTTTCTTCATTTTTCGGCGTTAGTAATTATCGAATTAACGCTATTTAATTCTATTATAAATTCTTTAGAAATGTTAATATACAATAGATTAATGTTTTCACAATTTATTCATGCAAATACTTCATTCATAACTGATCATGATATGTTATAACAATGATATGTGTTGTAAAAAGCTTGTCTTGTGCACTTGTCATCTAACATCCTTGCAAAGTGTCGCAGAGAACACGAGTCTTTGGACAAACGAACTCTAAATGACATAAGCCTGAGTTTATACGTGGTTTAATTACACGATGAGCCCAAAACAACTAATATGAGATTTAGATATTCAAATGAAAAGCTTAATTAGTTGACGAAGTAAAAGCGTATTGTTTCCACACTGGTACATTGTTCCAGTGTAAAAACTAAATTGGGTTTGGCATGCGAATAAATCGTAAATTAACAATGGAAAAGCACCTTTAAAATAAAAAAAAAAACATTGTAACTTCTTTCATGTTTAGTACTGAAACATGATATATAAAAGGTTTTCGTGGCATCCATACTCATTTTAGTCATTTCTTCAAAGAAGTAGACTTGTCACTCAGGACGTGTTATATGGGATCAACATGATATTTTGTTACTTTTTTGCAAAGTTGAAACCATCTACTGTGGGTTTTTTAAAAGATAAATATTATGAGCATCAATTTTCGTCCACGACAAAAAAATACGGTTTAATTGAAATATATTATTATTGCCAATGATCTTTTTAATACATTGTGTTATTAGATTTTGCACGTTGAAGAGCATTTGATTTTAGTGGAGCAACTCAACAACATAATTCACGAATGGGTATTTAACGAATACTGATGAAGTTATTACTTGTCTATTTAGAAAATTAGACATGTATAGCCGAAAGCGTATCATAAATTATGTTCGTCGATAAAGAAATTTGTATTATTTTCAACTGGACATAACAAATTATTTTCATTGATGTTTTTAAAAGTTCACGCATGTGTTTTAATTTAAAATTCGAGTATTCTACACAACCAGACTTGATAAAAAGATAGGATAAGTCCCTACTAGAATGAAGTAGAGGGTCAGCTTTTAAAATTCCTACCATCGCCGGAAAATAAACTAGTTAATAGAAAATATATATGTAATATGATGAATAATAACATCAAAAAATCCGAATTTTTAACGATATAGCTGGTTTTATAATTTTGAAATCAAACGTATTCCGATTCACTTACTACTGGTCAAACATGCATCATGGAATTAAAATATAGTTAAAACAACCTCATTACAAGGCTTATTCGGAAGTAGGTCAAGTCCAAACAAATGACAATTGTCATTTATAATAATAGGGATAATACATTCTCAACTTGTCGGATAGCTTTTCTTACTTTTGAGTCTCCAGACAAGAGGTACAAGAAAAACGACCTTCTCACAAAATACAGGGGATAAATATTATTTACTTGTCAGATGATTTTTTAACTTTAAATTCTCCAGACGAAGGGTACAATAACAACAACCTTTTCACAATATGCATTTCCGGTACAAAATATTTCCTGTAAAAAATAACCAAAACAAAACCAACACAAAAACCAATACAAAAACAAATAAACAAAAAAAAAAAAAAAAAGACAAAAAAACCCCCAAAAAACAAAAAACAAAAACAACCGGATGATTATGCAGTTTATAACAGCATCTCTATATTAGCCTAAATTAACAAATATGATTTACAACCACCGCAGGACAAACTTTATAAGAAAACAGAATATATACTTATATTTTTCAAAATTAAACTTTTACACGGAAAGAACTACGGGTTGACATTAGTTGTTCTTCAGTTAATCATTGATTAACCCCATAGAAGGCTTTCTTTTGTGTGTGTGTGTGTGTGTGTGTGTGTGTGTGTGTGTGTGTGTGTGTCTTTTTTCGAAACTAACAAGTAATATTGAACTTAATACTACAAATCAAACAAATAATTGGAATGACAGAAGCTATTAACGTTGTTAGTAGCACGAAAATGCAAATTTTTAACAGAAATAATAATTTAAAAAGTCACATTGATTAAAGTAGATTCAATAAATCATTTTTTTCTCATAAATAAATGACATAAAATGATACGTACGTTGAGCATAAATCCATTTCTCCAGACATTTTCTATTATTAGAAATCCAATGCGCACTGGTTGAAAAATTTTCACATTTTTCCAACTTTTTTAGACACAATTGACACGATATCCCAAAATATCCAGGTTCACATTCCAAACACATTGTTGAATTTTGACAACTTATACAATGTTTCAAACAATCTTGGTAACATCTGTCCCCATATTTACCGTCTTCACATCCTTCTTTACAATACCCTGCTTTGTCACATGTCTTGTTTATACAGGCATTATTTCTAGTTGTTGAAGTTTTGATTTTTATGCATTTTCCATCATAAATATTCCAATTGGATTTACACCGTGTGCAGTTGAAATCATCTTTGCATTTTATACAATTTTCTGAGCACATTCGACACGATTCCCCAAAATATCCAGGTTCACATTCCGAACACATTGTTGAATTTTGACAACTTGTACAATGTTTCAAACAATCTTGGTCACATTTGCTTCCATATTTACCGTCTTCACATCCTTCTTTACAATACCCTGCTATGTCACATGTCTTGTTTATACAGGCAGTGTTACACGTTAAATTACAATTTTTACCATAGTATAAATCGTTTTTACACTCCATGCACTCTACATCTGACAGACATGAAGAGCAATTTTCAGGACATTTCAAACAATTGGTCCCAGACAGATAATATCGATCGGCGCATTGCCGACAAACGGGAACATTGTGATTTGTGTCTTTTGAATCACATTCCCTGCAGTTTAGAATAGCGACACTACATTTATAATTACATTGTTCACCAAACCACCCATCTTCACACCCAAACGCACACGACCGATTGCTTGAACATGTCGAATTAATACAATGACTGCTACAGTGTTTAGAACAGTCTGGACCATACATACCAGCTTTACAGCTTTGACAGAGTCCGGTGCTTTGATCACAAATTTTGCTTGAATCACAATTTTCACTACATCTGTGATTGCATTTGCTCCCAAAGTATCCTGTAAGACACACATTGCAGTTACCTGTTATTTTATCACAAGACCCGTTTCTCCCACAATTGAAAGAACAAGTCAACTCACAATTAACACCATACCATTTATCAACACAGCTTTTGCATTCGAAATCGTTTTGATCGCAATATAAGCAATGGTCCGGACAACGCTCTTCACATTTTTCGCCCCTGTAACCTGCCATGCATTTCTCACATTCACCGTTATCTCTTTTACAAACACCTGCTTCACAATATTTTGGACATGTTTGATTACAGTAAGTACCAAATGTATTCTTTACACATTTCTCACATTTACCAGTATCCCGTTTACAGGCATCTTCTGTACAATTTCTTGGACATGTTTGATTACAGTAAGTACCGTATTTATCTTTTGCACAGCTTCCACATATGCCTGTTCCCTTATCACATTCGTCATTACAATCCCCAAAACATTTTTGGTCGCAAAAGTCGCCATATGATCCATTATTGCATGCCAAGCAAATTCCTTTTTCTTGATGACACTCACTATCTAAACAATTTGATGAACACTTTAAAGAACAGTTTGGCCGATAGTACCCAGGTTTACATAGGCATGATCCTGATGTCATGTTACAAGACTTTTGACACCCAAAAGAACATTTAATGTCACATTTTATTCCATAATATCCAGCAATACAGCTGTAACAGATGCCTGTATTAGAATTACACTCATTTGTACTACAGAACAAAGGACATGTCTGATTACAAAATTTCCCCCAGCGACCGTGTTTACAAACACAGTCGCCCGTGTCCATATCGCACCGTTTGTTACATCCGTCTGAGCAAATGTTGCTACAATTTTCTCCGTAAGTACCATCTGAACATTCTATAATATTAATTGTAACAATATCTAGTAAAACATCTTAATATTGTAAAACAAATTACCTCAATCATGCACAGTAGTAACTGACATACATACATATTCGTATATTTAATCGAAATTGCATCTACAAACTTCTGAATGACACTAAGTATTGCAAATTTTTATCATTAGTCTATGATGCAAATTATGAAATGTTTTGAACTTACCGAACCGCTCAACTTCAAACACTTTTAAAGTTATGTCTTGGAAACCAGAAGCGACAATTTCAATCCATTGTCCTTGTAAAGGTGGGTTACATGTAACGGTAACAGTTCTTTTGCTACTTAAATCGCTGTAAGTAAATTTGCTGCAAATTTCCGATTCCATACTTGTATATTGACTTTTCTTGACAGACACTTTGTAGGTTATCCCATTTCCTACCAAAAATGTAAATGGCATTTTCTTTTAAATTAAATATGTTAGATCTGAAATCCTATCATAATAAATATTCTTTTAATATACCTACCTAGAAAAAGAGTAATATCTATTCGATGAATTTCCGTAGAAGCGTTTAACTGAACTCGGACAAAAGGAGTGTCACTTACGGACATGTTGTATGTATTTAAATCACCATCAAGAAGGTTATCCATTGCATTTAAGTGAAAAAATGTGTTTGCTGAAAGAAGTCATATCATGCCATAAAATTAGGATGGAAACTTTTAGTATCAACCGTATTACTTCGTGTATTAAATATGATGAATTGTATTTTGAAATATTTTCTAATTAAATCTACATTTTTGGCAGTAGTTTGTGGTAGATCCGCTCCATCCGGGTAAGCAGGTGCTACATTTAGAACCACAGTCTTCACAGTGACAGACACAGGTACCATTGCCAGTACATTGACCTAATTAAAACTCAACAGTACAATTATGCAGCCAGAACATTTATTGTGTAAAGAAATTCTTATTTGATAATGTCTGTGCTACTTTTACCTTGAGTTACATTTAATATGTATAACAATTGCAGGACAAGTACCACAAAAGCCAGATCCATCTGTAATTGATGATATAGTTATTTTCACATTTCTTTGGTATTAAATATTTATGTATGAAAATTATCTATATACGATTCTTTTATGTGCTGTTCTGAAATGTTTAAAGTTATTATTTATAAATAGTGTACTGATAAGGATCGTAAAAAATAGATTTAAATTATTTGAATTTCAGGCATAAAGTAAGACTGGAACAGTCCTAATATATCAAAGATGGTGGCGAGTGATACTTTTAGTATAATTAAAAAGGGAGTATATTTTAATAATTAGAAATAATATGCAAGTAAGTGCTTGTGGGATAAACTGATTGACACAAAAATTCTAGTGCATACCTCTCAAACTGCTTTCTTATTTTATAATGTAACATAAAAATGTATAACAAAATTTCAAAAATATAAATTCCAACATTTTGAATGACAATTAAATTTTTATAATTATGAAATAGCGTGTGCTTTAGATAATGTATGAAAATTATTCTCACAACCAAACTTGTCCGGAACAAATCTTTTATACAGGTAGACATACAGACATACAGGTATGATAACTTCAATATAGTTTGTTTACAGGGGTTTTACCATAGTGAATTATTTTGCTTTTTACAATTAATTAATAAAAAACTTGACACCAAAATTAATTTCTTATATGAAGTCACGGGGTATCATTCTAAACATGTAGTATTTTCCGAAAAAATCTTATTGCTAACCTTGTAGGTGTAAATTATTCTAGCGTCCATTCCATGATATATCTCACGCGGACTCTGATAAGCGTCAACACATGTTATTTAAAAAAGGCATACAACATTATAAATATGCATTTCATTTAGAACCTTTCTAACTTTCATGTGGTTTTACTTCCTATGACTAAGTACAATATCCTGCCGAAATGGCGCTCATCTGAGTAGTTGTGTTTAAATTAAGTACTGTTAAAGTGAAAACACAAATGAATACTGTGATTTACATCTATTTATAAGAACTTTCAAACAATACAGTGCACAGATCTACATTTAGTAGAGGGCGTCTAAATACACATAAAAAAACCCAAGTAATAACATTAAATCTCAAGCTTACCTAAAGTTTCTTTTTTATTATTTTTGGGAGTTGATTTTAAATCAACTCAACTATGCAGTTACTCAGGTAAACAGGAAGTGAAACAGTGTTTGGACCTAAGCACAAATCATCAACGCTGACAAGATTACTTGAAAATAAACGATTAATTCGATGTGATATATTCAGAAGCATCGTTTTTCAAGGAAACTTGTTTTATAAATACCTTTAAAATGGTCAGATTGTTAAATGGTACGAACAATTTAAATATTTTTTGTATTACTTTGTACATGTATTCCTACGCCAAAGTTCAATATCGCTTGGGTTAAATTTTCCAAAAATATTTTAATTAATTCATTTTAATAACGAATCGTAGAGTTAGATGGCTTTAATTCAATCTTTAAATATTACACACGATGATTCTAATGGGGTTTTCCATATATATTCTAAAATATTTAGAAAATGTGTGTAATTATTCAAAAAGAGCTAAGAAACTACTTGCCAGCACAGATTACATATCGTTGATTTTTAAACAAATAATAATAAATGATATCAACTCTCGTCAGTACTTCAGTATTTTGATTAAGCTGTAATCTAATCTAAACGTGTCAAAAGGTCCTTGAGAGATGTTTAAAATGCTACATATGTATTTCTATCAACAAAATATCATAGTAATTTATCAAAAGACACACTTGATTCAGATTCTAACAGCTTTAGTTCGTTCAAAATTCATTGTTTTTAAAAGAAGAAAATGTTGCCTTACCTTTTTAAGTGTTCTTTTTATATAAAATAGTTATCATTCCTCGATGTTCGATGTTCTTCATATCAGACTACACTCATTTCACGTGTATTTTTTTTTTCATTTTTCGGCGTTAGTAATTATGAATTAACGCTATTTAATTTCATTATAAATTCTTTAGAAATATTCAATATACAATAGAATAATGTTTTTACAATTTATTCATGCAAATACTTCATTCATAACTGATCATGATCTGTTATAACAACGATATGTGTTGTCAAAAGTTTGTCTTGTTTAATGGTTATCTAACATTCTTGCAGAGTGTCGCTAAGAACACGAGTCTTTGGACAAACAAACTCTAAATGACATGAGCCTTAGTGTTTATACGTGGTTTAATTACACGATGAGTCCAAAACAACTAATATGAGATTTAGATAATCAAATGAAAAGCTTAATTAGATGACGAAGTAAAAGCGTATTGTTTCCACATTGGTACGTTGTTCCAGTGTGAAAACTAAATTGGGTTTGGCATGCGAATAAATCGGAAATTAATAATGGAAAAGCACCTTTAAAATAAAAAAAAAGCATTTAAAATTCTTTCATGTTCATTATTGAAACATATAAAAGGTTTTCGTGGCATCCATACTATTTTTAGTTATTTCTTCAAAGAAGTAGACTTGTAACTCGGGACGTGTTATATGGGATCAACAGGATATTTTGTTACATTTTTGCCAAGTTGAAACCATCTACTGTGGTTTTTTTTAAAGATAAATATTATGAACATCAATTTTCGTCCACGACAAAAAAATTTGAAATATATTATCACTGCCAATGATCTTTTTAATACATTGTGTTATTAGATTTTGCACATTGAAGAGCATTTGATTTTAGTGGATCAACTCAACAAAATAATTCACGAATGGGTATTTAACTAATACTGATGAAGTTATTACTTGTCTATCTATTTAGAAAATTAGGCATGTACAGCCGAAAGCGTGTCATAAATTATGTTCGTCGATAAAGAAAATATGTATTATTTTCAACTGGACATTAGAAATTGTTTTCATTGATGTTTTTTAAAGTTCTTGCATGTGTTTTAATTTAAAATTCGAGTATTCTGCACAACCAGACTTGATAAAAAGATAGGATAAGTCCCTTCTAGAATGAAGTAGAGGGTCAGCTTTTAAAATTTCTACCATCGCCGAAAAATAAACTAGTTAATAGAAAAAATAAATGTAATATGATGAATAATAACATCCAAAAATCCGAATTTTTAACGATATAGCTGGTTTTATAATTTTGAAATCAAACGTATTCCGATTCACTTACTACTGGTCAAACATGCATCATGCAATTAAAATATAGTTAAAACAACCTCATTACAAGGCTTATTCGGAAGTAGGTCAAGTCCAAACAAATGACTATTGTCATTTATAATAATAGGGATAATACATTCTCTACTTGTCGGATAGCTTTTCTTACTTTTGATTCTCCAGACAAGAGGTACAAGAAAAACGACCTTCTCACAAAATACAGGGGATAAATATTCTTTACTTGTCAGATGCTTTCTTAACTTTTAATTCTCCAGGCGAAGGGTACAATAACAACAACCTTTTCAAAATATGCATTTCCGGTACAAATAATTTCATGTAAAAAATAACCAAAACAAAACCAAAAAAAAAAAAAACACCAAATAAAAAAAAAAAAAAAAAAACAACCCAAAACAAAAAAAAAAGAAAAAACAACCGGATGATTATGCATTTGATAACAGCATCTCTATATTAGCCTAAATTAACAAATTTGATTTATAACCACCGCAGGACAAACTTTATTAGAAAATAGAATATGTACCAATATTTTTCGATAATAAACATTTACACGGAAAGAACTTCGGGTTGACATTAGTTGTTCTTCAGTTAAAGGAAGTGAACATGAAAAAAATAACTCTTTTGCAATAAACTTTAAAATCCCTCTGAAACTTGATAATGAGGGTTTTAAACACCCTCAGTGAAAGGTTTATGGAGGTAATCCATTATTTCCCAGCATGCGTCTGTGCTCTGACGTAGATGAGACACATTGCTGCTGCTGACTGGGTCAGTGTTACAAACTGATAGCACAACGGGAAAATCATGCCTGAATGTCAAGGAAAATTTTGCACTGTGAGAAGGGGACATGAATTTAATACATTTTCTATTCCTGACCCGAAGCGTGACTATGAATTGTGCAAAAGATGGATTCATAATTTGGGGGAATGAGAAATTAAACATAAAGACTTTTGTGTTTGCATATCATAAAATTGTCTGTGAAAAACACTTTGAAGAGGATTGTTTTGAAGAAGATATTGAGGTAGGAATTTACTTTAGTTTTTTCAATTTAAGTTAAATATCCGTTTGATATACGAATGATTTTTATATACAGACAAAATATAAATATTTAAATAAAACAATCTTAAGTAAAAAGCATATTTCTTTAATAAAGGCACGCCTGATGAATTTCAAACCAAGAAAAAAACTGAAAAAGGGGGCAGTTCCTACTATTTTCCTTGACAGCAAAACTCCAAAGAAAAGGGAAACAAGTGAAAAAAGAATAAAAGAGAAGGAAAAATCGGAAGTGAGTACCGGGTATTATTAAAAAACTAACGTGGATACAATCAAATTCATGAACATTAATTCCGGGCATTTTTGAAATCTTTGTATAATTCTTGTATATACAGCTACGTACTTGAAAATATTCTTGGCAATGCTGAAGATATAGATGAGCCAGGCTGTTCTTATGAAAATGGGAGATCTGGACAGAAAAGGAAAGGAGAAACAATTCCTACGGGAAAATCAAAAAAATTCAAAGGTAAGATATTTAAGGTTTATGCATATATCTATTTTGTAAAGTAAAAGCAAAGACATTTTAACTTAAAAACCATACTGTTTTGTAGAATTCAAAGAATGCTGTGGATGTTGGGATTCAGTTTGAATATATTGATGAAAAAACTATAAAAGATATGGGAACACAATGTGACATTAGAACTGAAAAATCAAGAGAATTCTGTGTCAACTGTAGATCAAGAGAAAACCCTGGTCTAGCAACATCTGATCACGGATATTCAAAAATATTCCAGGACATTCCTTCAACATCAGAAACAGAAACTATTTTCCTCTCCTCTACACCTGTGAAATCTGCACAGTGCTTCTCGCACACATTTGAATCGGATGAATTATCACCTGTCAAATCAATTACTACCAAAGCTGACCCGGATTTCTCTTTCATTCCATCAGATGAGTCAACAATTTTATCAAATTTATCAAGTGATGAAGAGCAAGATGTTATCCTACTGAGGATTCAAAATTTATTGTCTTTTGGTCATGTATCAAATCTTTTTTCTGTATGTTAATGTGCCAAGTTTGCAAACAACCATTTGATGCCAATGCTACAAACCATTATGTCAATGGGACAGGATTGTCTGTGGAGTTTAATTGCATGAACAACCATAAATTTACTTGGAAATCACAACCGTTTGTAGGGAAACAACTTATTGGTAATATTATGCTATCAGCAGCCACATATTTTAGTGGATTGACTTTCTCAGGCATTTCAAACTTTGCTAAGTGCATGAATTTACAAATAATATCTAGAACAACTTTTATCAATAACAGCAAAACATTAGTGTTACCTGTCATAGATTTGTACTACAGAGAACAACAAAATGATATTCTTAAAAAAATAAAAAGAAAGCCACTAATAATTTGTGGAGATGGTAGATGTGATTCTCCAGGATTTAACGCTAAATACTGTACATATACAGTCATGGAGGCCATGACTTCTGCAATTTTAGATTTTAATGTAGTTCAAGTAAGTGAAACGAGATCATCTTCTACAATGGAGTTAGAAGGATTTAAAATATGCTTGTCAAAATTAAAACAATCAAATATATCTATAAAAGCTTTAGCAACTGACAGACATGTATAAATACGGAGTTATCTTAAAAAAGAACACCCTGGTATTAAGCATCAGTTTGATGTTTGGCATTTAGCAAAAAGCATATGTAGAAAACTTCTGGTAGCATCAAAAAAGAAAGGATGTGAAGATTTAGCTCCTTGGATAAGAAGTGTAAACAATCATATTTGGTATTGTGCATGTCGATGTAAAGGTGATCCTGATTTGCTTGTTGAAATGTGGAGGTCTTTAGAGCATCATATTTGTAATGTGCACGAATTTCCTGGTGACAATTATACAAAATGTGGTCACCCTCAACTGTCAACAGAAGAAGCCAGAAAGAAGAAATGGCTACAGAAAGGTAGCAAGGCCCATAAAGCCCTATTAACTGTCATTTTTCACAAAAGACTTCTAAAAGATATTCGCCAGTTGAATCTGTTTTGTCATACTGGTGAACTTGAGGTATATCATTCAATGATGCTGAAGTACATTCCAAAGCGTCAAGAATTCAAATATGAGCAAATGGTAGCCCGTACACAATTGACAGCTATTGACCATAACTTCAATATTTGGAGAAATCCAAAAACTGATAATGAGGGTCAACCGAAATTTTACAGAGCTTTCTCAAAAGTTACTGGGAGATGGACTGCCAAGAGACTCTATGAAGAAAAAGATTATGGATTTAGATTAGGCTTCATGGATATGGTTCTGGAGCAAAAAGCATTAAAATCAAACTTAACAACAATGCATCAGGCAAAAAAGAAAACACTTCCACAGAATATAGCTAAACTTCCAGCTCCCCCAACTTCTGAGCTTGTTGAAGCCCATATTTCAAGATTTAAAATCAATTAAATTTCATCCACTTTATTACAGTGTTTGATATATAGATATCAAGGTAACTGGATGGTATTTTTGACTAAATGGTAATTGATGCGGTCATGTCATTTATACATGCAATGAATACATGCATGCATGTATATATATTAGGTAAATATCTGTATTCTTATTTACAGTCTTTCTACACTGATAAATACAAGTACTTATTCAGAATCTGAATCAGTATCTGAGGCTTCATGAAATCCTTCATAATTTCCATGCTCATCAGGAAATGTTTTCCTTATTTTTGTCACTACACATGATGGAATAACAACTCGGAACTTTTTCCCAAGAGGCTGACCTCGTCTTACCCAATTTATAAACTGTCTGTAGGCCATAAATCTTGATTGTCTGTAACATAATTAGAATGTATCAGATGTACCAGTATGTGCAAGTGATTATACACAAATGAGATGTTGTTTACATATTTCAAATAAATATTGATTGTATTTGATATCATTCTTTGAGAGTCTTACTTGTTATTTAAGTGCTCTGGGGCTCTTCCTTTTTTGCTTTTATATCTTAAATAGATAATATAAGCTGTCTCCAGGATGACAGGACTAAGACACACTGTATCAAAATCTGGGTGCTGGGATATGCACTTAATGCGTTTGTTAATGTAGTCCGACACATAATGTTCAAACTCATAGCAACAGAGACATTCCTTAAATGTCGGTAGAATTGTACAGTTTTCACAAGTACACCAATCCAATGATGCTCCTCTCTCATTCACATTAACTGTAGGTGAAGGGGCATCATTCCGGGCTTCAATTTCTTCCTCTGTAAACTCTGGTTCAAACCGATAGCCCTCAACTTCAATTTCATTATTCAGTTTACTTTCTGACGATGACATTTTAACTGCGCAGCTAAGTGTTGATTAACCAATGTGCCAAAATGCAAAGTGTCTCACTGACGTCAGCATCAGTGCTGCCCTCTCTTAGATGCTTAGAGATAACCCAGCAGGGAGGTAATGATTTTATCAAAATGGCGGCTCCCATGGATTGCAAGAATTCGTTATTTTTAATGGAATATCTTCTTACTGAGGAAAGTTATGTCTAATTGGCTTTAGGAAATCAATATATTTATCAAACTGACAAATTTAAACCCTTGATTATTTTTTCATGTTCACTTCCTTTAATCATTGATTAGCCCCATAGAAGGCTTTATATATATATATATATATATATATATATATATATATATATATATATATATATATATATATATATATATATATATACACACAGTACCGATAAAACCCAACCTAACACCAGAGTAAACCCCAACTAAACCCCGGGTTTACTTTTGGGATTTACTCTGGGTTTACTTTTTGAAAATTTGGGTCCACTCGGGGTTTACTTTGGGTTTACTCGGGGTTTACTTTGGGTTTACTTGTAAATTGCTTTTGAAGACAACTGTATGCACTGAACTGTGAAGCAAACCCGTCCTTTATCTTACCATCCTACTGCTTGTAATTCCTGCCCCTTGTATATTCCGAATACACAGGTAGCGTGTGCTTTCAGGGGTATACCTCTGACTGGGTTTACTCTCTGTGTCCACTCTGGGTTTACTTTGGGTTTACTGTGGGTTTACTGTGGGTTTACTCTGGGTCCACTCTAGTATATATAGATATATATATATATATATATAAAAAGCACTAAATAAAATCAACAACACTAGGGATCTTTAAAGTGTCGGATCTAATATATAGATACTAAGCCAGTAAAATGAATATATAAAGCACTGAAAATGGCTAACGACACGAACAATTTCAATTGTTCGTGTCGTTAGCCATTTTCAGTGCTTTATATATATATATATATATATATATATATATATATATATATATATATATATATATATATATATATATATATATATATATATATATATGTGTGTGTGTGTGTGTGTGTGTGTGTGTGTGTGTGTGTGTGTGTGCTTGTATAAGGCCGTAACTCACTACACCAGACTTTACACCCGACATTCGCTACACCATATTCTAGTTATGCTATTCAATATATAATAACATTTTTATATAATATGAGGCATCGTTTTACTATTCTGCTACTTGAAACAAGGAAAATCTAACTCTATAAGTTCATGTTTTTATACCTGATAATCACTACATTAGGTCACATGACTCATTGTGAATACACACTAGAAATTCACTACAGTGTGTAAATGTTGTTAATTTACCTGAAAGTCAATACATTTAATAATTTGGCCGATTGTGAAAATTAAAAACATAATCAATCATTACTGAACACACGGAGAGAGAGAGAGAGAGAGAGAGAGAGAGAGAGAGAGAGAGAGAGAGAGAGAGAGAGATTCATCTTATTACATTTCAAAAATTTTGTTTCTTTAAAAAATAAATAAATAAATAAGTAAATAAACGTTATTTAAAATTAACGATAACGAAATGACACCAATTCGTTTATAATACTGAAAGCCCAATTGATATACCTGTCAATTAAAATCAACATATTCAGATCAGACCATGAGATGTATCACGTGCTGCTCAGCTCAGTACTATAATTTTGCTTGAAGAAAAATGAGAATGTTGTATATGCTTGCTATTTTAAAATTGATTTTGCTTTTAATTTTCTAAATCGTAAATTATTATCTTTAATTCATTTCTTTAGCATACGAACACCGTCTTTAAACAATAAAGAAGAGAAAGAGAACACACAGCAAAGTTACTACATAGTTGATACACACAGCCATGTCACTACATTGTTGATACACACAGCCATGTCACTACATTGTTGATACACACAGCCATGTCACTACATTGTTGATGCACACAGCAGTCACTACATTGCTGATACACACAGCAATGTCACTACATTGTTGATACACACAGCAAAGTCACTACATTGTTTATGTACACACAACATAGTCACTACATTGTTGATACACACAGCAATGTCACTACATTGTTGATACACACAGCATAGTCACTACATTGTTGATACATATTATAAAGAAAAAGTATTTACTATAAACTGCCTTTGTTGTGTGTGTTAAATGCTACATGCAGCTGATATAAACTTACTTAACTACCAGCTTGTCTAACCTCTTAAGAAAGGCTAAAGTGTAATTAGTGTACAGAGAGCTCTAATTACGTCAGTTAATATTCTCATACACGAGCATACTTAATTCAGCCTCTAGATCAACTCTTGTTACACCTCAGCCCTGTTTTGGGCCAATCTAATGTACATCAATTTTTCAAGTTATGCTCAATATGCATATATTGACAAAATTGTGGAGAACTATATACTATACTAAGTAAGTAAACTCTAAATAGGCAAGGCTGGACTGTATTTTAAACTTTTCTTTACGCATGTTTTCTATGTTAAATATATTATAGAAATTTTATGAATTTAACGTCTATCTAGTTAAACATGTAGTACTTCATCTTTAAAAAAATGTGATTGATATTTCATTTTTCTGAGAAGCATTTTGAATGTTGTATAATAAATTTATTCTATCCTTCTGACTATGCGGGGCCACTAGGCTATCTGCCCACTTTGCGCCAGCTTTCTGTTGCATTATGCCTAGAGAGGGAATCGAACCCACGTACATAGTCAAGGATTCATCATAAACGAACCAATGTGATTAAGTACATGACATGTTTCAAAATCATAAATTGAAAAGAATGGCTTTCTACTT
This sequence comes from Magallana ariakensis, assembly GCA_020458035.1. NCBI lineage: Eukaryota > Metazoa > Mollusca > Bivalvia > Ostreida > Ostreidae > Magallana > Magallana ariakensis. Next base: position 38,517,539 of record CM035817.1, read on the forward strand.
GGGATGTATGTTGGAAATAAGAAGATTATCCCTTTAACTTATATTAATTATATATTTGCATTAACGCAATTTATGATAATTTAGGGTGCAAATATTGACCCAAAATGATTGATTGCGTTTACATATTTTTGTTTAAATTTTCAGCTTTTTGACGTTAAGATAAAATAATTTTATTATCCAAATGCTGTGCCTTTTCAAAGCATACAAAGGTTATATAACAAAATAAAAAAAAAATACAACGCATACAGTAGACACGGTTGCTAAATGATATCGATAAATAGATGATGTGTTGTTAAGCTGTTATTAAGGAGGAATAAGGATGCAAATATTATTCCTAAAATATTTAAGGGGTTTCCTAAGTGTTTAACTATACATACTAATTTTTTAATGTTAAAATAAGAATTATGGGTTTCCTCAGGGGGTTCAAACTTAATAATTATAGAATTTTCCCTCTAACTAAATAAATGCTGATAATTTCTTGAAAGAATGAACTAGAGTGCAAATTTTCAGAAATAAATTTAGGGTTTATTTCAGTGATTTACTATACTGATTATTTAACGATAAAATGAAAATTATGGGTTTCTTCATGGGGGGGGGGGTGTGTAAATTTTTATTGTAATGAGTTTTACTTGCACTAATACTGATTTTATCTTTCTAATACTTTCATTAAGAAGGAATAAAGATGTAAAAAGGGGGATTCTAAAGGATCTAGGGACTTTCCTAAGTGTTTAACTTTAATAATACAGATTTTGTAACATTAAAATAGATATGAGTAAAGTGTTTCCTCAGGGGACTCAAACTTAATAATATAGGGGTTTTTATAATAATTAACGTTGACATTTCTTTGCAGTAGTGTAAGGAAGAAAAAATTAGAGTGCAAATATTTATCAAAAAAGATTTCGGGGTTGTTTAAGAGATATACTATACAGACTTTTTAACGTTAAAATGAAAATTATGGGTTTCCTCATTGGGGTGTAAATTTTTTATTAAAGAAGATTTCGTTAAACTAATGCTGAATATATCTTTGTCATTATTAAGTATCATTAAAGTAAAATAAAGATGCAAATATTGATCCTAAAAGATTTAGGGGGTTTCCTAAGTGTTTGATTATACTGATTTTGTAACTTTAAAATAAGAACTATGGGTTTCCTCAGGGGGGTCAAATTTCAGAATTATAGGAGTTTTCTTTAAATTAATGTTGACATTTCTTTTGCAATAATGTAAGGAAGAATAAATTAGAGTGCAAATATTTATTAAAAAAAAGATTTCGGGGTTTTTTAAGAGATTTACTATGCAGACTTTTTAATGTTAAAATGAAAATTATGGGTTTCTTCATTGGGGTGTAAATTTTTTATTAAAGAAGATTTCCTTAAACTATTGTTGATTATATTTTTGTTATACTATCATTAAGGAGGAATGAGGATGCAAATATTGATCCTAAAAGATTTAGGGGGTTTCCTAAGTGTTTGATTATACTGATTTTGTAACATTAAAATAAGAATTATGGGTTTCCTTAGTGGGGTTAAATTTCATAATTATAGGAGTTTTCTTTGAATTAATGTTGACATTTCCTTTGCCATAATGTAGGGAAGAATAAATTAGAGTGCAAATATTAATCAAAAAAGAGTTCGGGGTTTTTTAAGAGATTTACTATACAGACTTTTTAACGTTAAAATGAAAATTATGGGTTTCCTCATTGGGGTGTAAATTTTTTATTAAAGAAGATTTCCTTAAACTAATCCCGATTATATCTTTGTCATACTATCATTAAGGAGGAATAAGGATGCAAATATTGATCCTAAAAGATTTAGGGGGTTTCCTAAGTGTTTGATTATACTGATTTGTAACATTAAAATAAGAATTATTGGTTTCCTCAGGGGGGTCAAATTTCAGAATTATAGGAGTTTTCTTTAAATTAATGTTGACATTTCCTTTGCAATAATGTAAGGAAGAATAAATTAGAGTGCAAATATTTATCAAAAAAGATTTCGTTTTTTTTTGTAAGAGATATACTATACAGACTTTTTAACGTTAAATGAAGATTATGGGTTTCCTCATTGGGGTGTAAATTTTTTTATTAAAGAAGATTTCCTTAAACTAATGCTGATGATATCTTTGTTATACTATCATTAAGAAGGAATAAGGATGCAAATATTGATCCTAAAAGATTTAGGGGGTTTCCTAAGTGTTTGATTATACTGATTTTATAACATTAAAATAAGAATTATTGGTTTCCTCAGGGGGGTCAAATTTCAGAATTATAGGAGTTTTCTTTGAATTAATGTTGACATTTCCTTTGCAATAATGTAAGGAAGAATAAACTAGAGTGCAAATATTAATCAAAAAAGAGTTCGGGGTTTTTTAAGAGATTTACTATACAGACTTTTTAACGTTAAAATGAAAATTATGGGTTTCCTCATTGGGGTGTAAATTTTTTATTAAAGAAGATTTCCTTAAACTAATCCCGATTATATCTTTGTCATACTATCATTAAGGAGGAATAAGGATGCAAATATTGATCCTAAAAGATTTAGGGGTTTCCTAAGTGTTTGATTATACTTATTTCTAACATTAAAATAAGAATTATTGGTTTCCTCAGGGGGGTCAAATTTCAGAATTATAGGAGTTTTCTTTAAATTAATGTTGACATTTTCTTTGCAATAATGTAAGGAAGAATAAATTAGAGTGCAAATATTTATCAAAAAAGATTTCGGTTTTTTTTTTAAGAGATATACTATACAGACTTTTTAACATTAAATGAAGATTATGGGTTTCCTCATTGGGGTGTAAATTTTTTATTAAAGAAGATTTCCTTAAACTAATGCTGATTATATCTTTGTTATACTATCAGTAAGAATGAATAAGGATGCAAATATTGATCCTAAAAGATTTAGGTAGTTTCCTTAGTGTTTGATTATACTGATTTTATAACATTAAAATAAGAATTATTGCTTTCCTCAGGGAAGTCAAATTTTAGAATAAAAGGAGTTTTCTTTGAATTAATGTTGACATTTCCTTTGCAATAATGTAAGGAAGAATAAATTAGAGTGCAAATATTTATCAAAAAAGATTTTGGGTTTTTTTTAAGAGATATACTATACAGACTTTTTAACATTAAATGAAAATTATGGGTTTCCTCATTGGGGTGTAAATTTTTTATTAAAGAAGATTTCTTTAAACTAATGCTGATTATATCTTTGTTATACTATCATTAAGAATGAATAAGGATGCAAATATTGATCCTAAAAGATTTAGGGGGTTTCCTAAGTGTTTGATTATACTGATTTGTAACATTAAAATAAGAATTATTGGTTTCCTCAGGGGGGTCAAATTTCAGAATTATAGGAGTTTTCTTTAAATTAATGTTGACATTTCCTTTGCAATAATGTAAGGAAGAATAAATTAGAGTGCAAATATTTATCAAAAAAGATTTCGGGTTTTTTTTAAGAGATATACTATACAGACTTTTTAACGTTAAATGAAAATTATGGGTTTCCTCATTGGGGTGTAAATTTTTTATTAAAGAAGATTTTCTTTAAACTAATGCTGATTATATCTTTGTTATACTATCATTAAGAATGAATAAGGATGCAAATATTGATCCTAAATGATTTAGGGGGTTTCCTAAGTGTTTGATTATACTGATTTTGTAACATGAAAATAAGAATTATGGGTTTCCTCAGGGGGGTCAAATTTCAGAATTATAGGAGTTTTCTTTGAATTAATGTTGACATTTCCTTTGCAATAATGTAAGGAAGAATAAATTAGAGTGCAAATAATTATCAAAAAAGATTTCGGGTTTTTTTAAGAGATTTACTATACAGACTTTTTAACGTTAAAATGAAAATTATGGGTTTCCTCATTGGGGTGTAAATTTTCAAATAAAGAAGATTTCCTTAAACTAATAATGAATATATCTTTGTTATACTATCATTAAGGAGGAATATGGATGAAAATATTGATCCTAAAAGATTTAGGGGGTTTCCTAAGTGTTTGATTATACTGATTTTGTAACATTAAAATAAGAATTATGGGTTTCCTCAGGGGAGTCAAATTTTAGAATTATAGGAGTTTTCTTTAAATTAATGTTGACATTTCCTTTGCAATAATGTAAGGAAGAATAAATTAGAGTGCAAATATTAATCAAAAAAGATTTCGGGTTTTTTTTAAGAGATTTACTATACAAACTTTTAAACGTTCAAATGAAAATTATGGGTTTCCTCAATGGGATGTAAATTTTTTATTAAAGAAGATTTCCTTAAACTAATGCTGCTTATATCTTTGTCAGATCCATATGTCGACTTGTTAGAAAATATTATGTCAACTGGATGGCACTAATTGGGCGTGTAAAAGTTATGGTGTTGAATTTTTAAACACGTGAATAAGTGAAAAGTCGACATAAAGATCTGACAAGTCAACATAATTATCTGACAAGTCGACATAAAGATCTGACAAGTCGACATAATTATCTGACAAGTGGTGGCAGAAATATGCCACCATAGTTTAGTTATACTAATTTTGTAATATTAAAATATGAATTATGGGTTTCCTCAGGAGGGTCAAATTTCAGAATTATAGGATTTTTTTTTAAATTAAATAATGTTGACAATTCCATTGCAATAAAGTAAGAAGCAATAAATTAGAGTGCAAATTATAATCATAAATATTTATGGGGTCTGCTAAGTGATTTACTATACTGATGTTTCTTAGCGTTAAATTAAAAATTATGGATTTTCTTATCAGTACTCAGTTTCTTGATTAAAGGACTAGAAATTTTGACCCCTTTGAGTATACCCATATTTTTCCGCTCTCGATTAAAGAGCACATATGGTCTAGATTTTTATTGCTCCAAGTTAATGTTATTTTCTGCTTAATTTATTTATTAGATACGTGTAATCAAAGAATCATGAAAGAAAGTTTACAATTAAAACCTCTAAAATGTTTAGAAACCCTGAAGGAGACGCATATTTTTTTAATTGAGCTGCATGCAATTTGTTGAAGTTTAGAGGAAATTCTAACTTTTCGCGATTTTATTAAAATATTAATGATCTACCAAATTTATAACGAAATGAGTGTTTATTCAAAACACGAACGTTAATGAAAACGCATACTAGATGTAAAAATCTAAAAGAAATACATCTCAACCAACAGATTTCAAGATTATATTGAAGAAAAACTATTTTTTTCTTTACATACCAAAGGAATATATCGCTATATCAGATGTTCATAATTAAGACAGGAAATAATACGCTTAAAAACTGTTAAAATTGAAAATAGATTAATAAAACACATCATTTTTAACAACAAAAACTTACATTATCATTTCCTTCAATCCGACCTTGTTTTGAGAGGAAGTTGAGTTCGCGCATGCGCGAATAAGATCCCGGGGAAAGTGTGTAACTACCCCATTTTGACACGGTAAGTGTGTTACAAAAATCATGTGTAAACCGGAAAGTCACACTATGCTATGTTTTTTATTTTCTGGATAAAGCACGTCGAAAATTTCCGAATTACGGCGTTTTCAAACTCACTACACGGGTTCATGTAGCGAGTTTTGAAAATGTAGTAAGTCGCACGTGTGCAACCTAGTTAATGTAGTGAGTATCGGGGTTATGCAAACGCACTGTGTGTGTGTGTGTGTGTGTGTGTGTGTGTGTGTGTGTGTGTGTGTGTGGGTGTGTGTGTGTGTTTGTGTGTGTGCTTCTTTTCGAAACTAAAAAGTAATATTGAACTTTATACTACAAATTAAACAAATAATTGGGATGACAGAAGCTATTAACGTTGTTAGTAGCACGAAAATGCGAATTTTTAACAAACTTAAGAATTTAAAAAGTCACATTGATTCAAGTAGATTCAATAAATTATTTTTTTTCTCATAAATAAATGACATAAAATGATACGTACGTTGAGCATAAATCCATTTCTCCAGACATTTTCTATTATTAGAAATCCAATGCGCATAGGTTGAAAAATTTTCACATTTTTCCAACTTTTTTAGACACAATCGACACGATATCCCAAAATATCCAGGTTCACATTCCAAACACATTGTTGAATTTTGACAACTTATACAATGTTTCAAACAATCTTGGTCACATCTGTCCCAATATGTACCGTCTTCACATCCTCCTTTACAATACCCTGCTATGTCACATGTCTTGTTTATACAGGCAGTGTTACACGTTAAATTACAAGTTTTACCATAGTATAAATCGTTTTTACACTCCATGCACTCTACATCTGACAGACATGAAGAGCAATTTTCAGGACATTTCAAACAATTAGTCCCAGACAGATAATATCGATCGGCGCATTGCCGACAAACGGGAACATTGTGTTTTGTGTCTTTTGAATCACATTGCCTGCAGTTTAGAATAGCGACACTACATTTATAATTACATTGTTCACCAAACCACCCTTCTTCACACCAAAACGCACACGACCGATTGCTTAAACATGTCGAATTAATACAATGACTGCTACAGTGTTCAGAACAGTTTGGACCATACATACCAGCTTTACAGCTTTGACAGAGTCCGGTACTTTGATCACAAATATTGCTTGAATCACAATTTTCACTACATCTCTGATTGCATTTGCTCCCAAAGTATCCTGTAAGACACACATTGCAGATACCTGTTTTTTTATCTCAAGACCCGTTTCCTCTACAATTGGAAGAACAATTCAACTCACAATTAACACCATACCATTTATCAACACAACTTTTGCATTCGAAATCGTTTTGATCGCAATATAAACAATGGTCCGGACAACGCTCTTCACATTTTTCGCCCCTGTAGCCTGCCATGCATTTCTCACAATCACCGTTATCTTTTTTACAGACACCTGCTTCACAATATTTTGACATGTTTGATTACAGTAAGTACCGAATGTATTCTTTACACATTTCTCACATTTACCAGTATCCCGTTTACAGGCATCTTCTGTACAATTTCTTAGACATGTTTGATTACAGTAAGTACCGTATTTATCTTTCGCACAGCTTCCACATATGCCTGTTCCCTTATCACATTCGTCATTACAATCTCCAAAACATTTTTGGTCGCAAAAGTCGCCATATTATCCATTATTGCATGCCGAGCAAATTCCTTTTTCTTGATGACACTCACTATCTAAACAATTTGATGAACACTTTAAAGAGCAGTTTGGCCGATAGTACCCAGGTTTACAAATGCATGATCCTGATGTCATGTTACAAGACTTTTGACACCCAAAAGAACATTTATTGTCACATTTTATTCCATAATATCCAGCAATACAGCTGTAACAATTGCCTGTATTAGAATTACACTCATTTGTACTACAGAACAAAGGACATGTCTGATTACAAAATTTTCCCCAGCGACCGTTTTTACAAACACAGTCGCCCGTGTCCATATCGCACCGTTTGTTACATCCGTCTGAGCAAATGTTGCTACAATTTTCTCCATAAGTACCATCTGAACATTCTATAATATTAATTGTAACAATATCTAGTAAAACATCTTAATATTGTAAAACAAATTACCTCAATCATGCACAGTAGTAACTGACATACATACATATTCGTATACTTAATCAAAATTGCATCTACAAACTTCAGAATAACACTAAGGATTGCAAATTTTTATCATTAGTCTATGATGCAAATTATGAAATGTTTTTAACTTACTGAACCGCTCAACTTCAAACACTTTTAAAGTTATGTCTTGGGAACCAGAAGCGACAATTTCAATCCATTTTCCTTGTAAAGGTGGGTTACATATAACGGTAACAGTTCTTTTGCTACTTAAATCGCTGTAAGTAAATTTGCTGCAAATTTCCGATTCCATACTTGTATATTGACTTTGCTTGACAGACACTTTGTAGGTTATCCCAGTCCCTACCAAAAAAAATAAATGGCATTTTCTTTTAAATTAAATATGTTAGATCTGAAATCCTATCATAATGAATATTCCTTTAAATATACCTACCTAGAAAAAGAGTAATATCTAGTCGATGGATTTCCGTAGAAGTGTTTAACTGAACTCGGACAAAAGGAGTGTCACTTACGGACATGTTGTATGTATTTAAATCACCATCAAGAAGGTTATCCATTGCATTTAAGTGAAAAAATGTGTTTGCTGAAAGAAGTCATATCATGCCATAAAATTAGGATGGACACTTTTAGTATCAAACGTATTACTTTGTGTATAAAATATAATGTATTGTATTTTGAAAATTATTTAAATCTACATTTTTGGCAGTAGTTTGTGGTAGATCCGCTCCATCCGGGTAAGCAGGTGCTACATTTAGAACCACAGTCTTCACAGTGACAGACACAGGTACCATTGCCAGTACATTGACCTAATTAAAACTCAACAGTACAATTATGCAGCCAGAACATTTATTGTGTAAAGAAATCTTTATTTGATAATGTCTGCGCTACTTTTACCTTGAGTTACATTTAATATGTATAACAATTGCAGGACAAGTACCACAAAAGCCGGATCCATCTGTAATTGATGATATAGTTATTTTCACATTTCTTTGATATTAAATATTTATGTATGAAAATTATCTATATACGATTCTTTCGTGTGATGTTCTGAAATGTTTAAAGCTATTTGTTATAAATAGTGTACTGATAAGGATCGTAAAAAATAAATTTAAATTATTTTAATTTCAGGCATAAAGTAAGACTGGAGCGGTCCTAATATATCAAAGATGGTGGCGAGTGATACTTTTAGTATAATTAAAGGGACATGGTCACGATTTTGCAATTGGTCAAAAAAAAATTTTCCCGATTTTAACATTTACAATGCTTCAGTAAGGCATTTTTAACAAGCAACCAAAATTTGAGCGTCATTCGTTGAGTTATAAGCGAGTTACAGAGCTTACAATTCTTAGCTATGTAAACAAAGCTTTTGTTTACAGTTTGAACGTTGAAGTGAAAACTCCAGTGTAAGACCGAAAATGAATGCTGTAAACGTTAGGATCTGTTTATATATGCTTAAAATGAGTAAGAATATAAAAAATCAGCTTGAAAAAGATATTTTACCGGTATATTGAACTTATGTAAACAAACACAGGGCACGAGCCTTGTTTACATTACAAAGAATTGTGAGCCCTGTATCTTGCTTAAAACTTCACTACTGACTCTCCAATTTCAATTGGTCATTGGAAATGCATTCCTTAAGCATTGTAAATAATAAAAACAGAAAAAAAGAATTTGACCAAAATCGTGACCATGCCCCTTTAAAAAGGGAGTATATTTTTATAATTAGAAATAATATGTAAGTAAGTGCTTGTGGGATAAACTGAAAATTCTAGTGCATACCTTTCAAACTGCTTTCTTATTTTATAATGTAACATATACATGTATAACAAAATTTCAAAAATATAAATTCCAACATTTTGAATGACAATTAGTTTTTTGATAATTATGAAATAGCGTGTGCTTTATATAATGTATGAAAATTATTCTCATAACCAAACTTGTCCGGAACAAATCTTTTATACAGGTAGACATACAGACAGACAGGTATGATAATTTCAATATAGTTTGTTTACAAGGGTTTTACCAAATTGAATTATTTTGCTTTTTACCATAAATTGATTAAGAACTTGACACCAAAATTAATTTCTTATTTGAAGTCACGGGGTATCATTCTAAACATGTAGTATTTTCCGAAAAAATCTTATTGCTAACCTTGTAGGTGTAAATTATTCTAGCGTCCATTCCATGATATATCTCACACTTACTCTGATAAGCGTCAACATATATTATTTAAAAAAAGGCATACCACATTATAAATATGCAATGCATCTAGAACCTTTCTAACTTCAATGTGGTTTTACTTCCTATGACTAAGTTTAATATCCTGCCAAAATGGCGCTCGTCTGAGTGGTTGAGTTTAAATTACGTACCGTTAAAGTGAAAACACAAATAAATACTTTGATTTACATCTATTTATAAGAACTTTCAAACAATACAATGCACAGATCTACATTTAGTAGAGGGCGTCTAAATACACATAAAAATAACCAAGTAATAACATTAAATCTCAAGCTTACCTAAAATTTCTTTTTTATTATTTTTGGGAGTTGATTTAAAATCATCTCTCCTATGCAGTTACTCTGGTAAACAGGAAGTGAAACAGTGTTTGGACCTAAGCACAAATCATCAACGCTGACAAAATTACTTGAAAATGATCCATTACTAGTAATTTAATGTGATATATTCAGAAGCATCGATTTCAAGGAAACTTTTTTTTATAAATACCTTTAAAATAGTGAGATTTTTAAATGGTACGAACAATTTAAATATTTTTGTAGTACTTTGTACATGTATTTCTACGCCAAAGTTCAATATTGCTTGGATAAAATTTTCCAAAAATATTTTAATTACTTAAGATACATAACGCATCGTAGAGTTAGATGGCGTTAATTCAATCTTTAAATATTACACACGATAATTCTAATGGGGTTTTCCGTCTATAGACTAAAATATTAAAATAGAATGTGTGTATTTATTCAAAAACAGCTAAGAAACTACTTGCCAAGCCAGATTACATATCGTTGATTTTTAAACAAATAATAATAATATCAACTCTCGTCAGTACTTCAATATTTTGATTAAGCTGTAATCTAATCTAAACGAGTTAAAAGGTCCTTGAGAGATGTTTAAAATGCTACATATGTATTTTTATCAACAAAATATCATAGTAATTTATCAAAAGACACACTTAATTAAGATTTTAACACCTTTATTTAGTTCAAAATTCATTGTTTTTAAAAGAAGAAAATGTTGCCTTACCTTTTTCAGCGTTCTTTTTATATAAAATAGTTATCATTCCTCGATGTTCGATGTTCTTCATATCAGACTACACTCATTTCACGTCTATTATTTTTTTCCTTTTTCGGCGTTAGTAATTATCGAATTAACGCTATTTAATTTTATTATAAATTCTTTAGAAATATTCAATATCCATTTTATTCATGCAAATACTTCATTCATAACTGATTATGATCTGTTATAACAATGATATGTGTTGTAAAAAGCTTGTCTTTTTCAATGGTCATCTAATATCCTTGCAGAGTGTCGCTAAGAACACGAGTCTTTGGACAAACGAACTCTAAATGACATAAGCCTGAGTGTTTATACGTGGTTTAATTACACGATGAGCCCAAAACAACTAATATGAGATTTAGATAATCAAATGAAAAGCTTAATTAGTTGACGAAGTAAAAGCGTATTGTTTCCACATAGGTACGTTGTTCCAGTGTGAAAACTAAGTTGGGTTTGGCATGCGAATAAATCGTAAATTAACAATGGAAAAGCACCTTTAAAATAAAAAAAAAGCATTGTAAATTATTTCATGTTCAGTATTGAAACATGATATATAAAAAGGTTTTCGTGGCATCCATACTATTTTTAGTCATTTCTTCAAAGAAGTAGACTTCTCACTGAGGACGTGTTATATGGGATCAACACGCTATTTTGTTACATTTTTGCAAAGTTGAAACCATCTACTGTGGGTTTTTAAAAATAAATATTGTGAGCATCAATTTTCGTCCAGGACAAAAAATACGGTTTAATGGAAATATATAATCATTGCCAATGATCTTTTAAATACATTGTGTTATTAGATTCTGCACGTTGAAGAGTATTTGATTTTAGTGAATCAACTCAACAACAAAATTCACGAATGGGTATTTAACGAAAACTGATGAAGTTATTACTTGTCCATCTATTTAGAAAATTAGACGTGTCTTGCCGAAAGCGTGTCATAAATTATGTTCGTCGATAAAGAAATTTGTATTATTTTTAACTGGACATTAGAAATTTTTTCATTGATGTTTTTAGAAGTTCACGCATGTGTTTTAATTTAAAATTCGAGTATTCTGCACAACCAGACTTGATAAAAAGATAGGTTAAGTCCCTACTAGAATGAAGTAGAGGGTCAGCTTTAAAAATTTCTACCATGGCCGGAAAATAAACTAGTTAATAGAAAAATATATGTAATATGATGAATAATAACATCCAAAAATCCGAATTTTTAACGATATAGCTGGTTTTATAATTTTGAAATCAAACGTATTCCGATTCACTACTACTGGTCAAACATGCATCATGGAATTAAAATATAGTCAAAACAACCTCATTACAAGACTTATTCGGAAGTAGGTCAAGTCCAAACAAATGACAATTGTCATCTTTATAGAATGAAAATAGGGAAAATACATTCTCTACTTGTCGGATAGTTTTTCTTACTTTTGATTCTCCAGACAAGAGGTACCAGAAAAACGACCTCTCACAGTATGCATTTCCGGTACAAAATATTTCCTATTAAGAATACCCTCCCCCCCCCCAAAAAAAAAAACAAAAACAAAAAAACCCACAAAAACCAAAACAAATAAACAAAAAATAAAAATAAAAAACAAAAACAAAACAAAAAAGCAACCGGATGATTATGCATTTGATAACAGCATCTCTGTATTAGCCTAAATCAACAAATATAATTTATAACCACCGCAGGACAAACTTTATTAGAAAACAGAATATGTACCAACTTTTACACGGAAAGAACTACGGGTTGACATTAGTTGTTCTTCAGTTAATCATTGACTAACCCCATAGAAGGCTTTCTTTTATTCGTGCGCGCGCGCGCGAGCGTGCGCGCGTGTGTGTGTGTGTGCTTCTTTTCCAAACTATCAAGTAATATTGAACTTAATACTACAAATCAAACAAATAATTGGAATGACAGAACAATTAACGTTGTTAGTGGCACGAAAATGCAAATTTCTAACAAAAATAATAATTTGAAAAGTCACATTGATTCAAGTAAATTCAGTTAATTATTTGTTTCTCATAAATAAATGGCATAAAATGATACGTACGTTCAGCGTAAATCCATTTCTCCAGACATTTTCTATTATTAGAAATCCAATGCGCACAGGTTGAAACATTTTCACATTTTCCCAACTTTTTTAGACACAATTGACACGATATCCCAAAATATCCAGGTTCACATTTCAAACACATTGTTGAATTTTGACAACTTATACAATGTTTCAAACAATCTTGGTCACATCTGTCCCCGTATTTACCGTCTTCACATCCTTCTTTACAATATCCTGCTATGTCACATGTCTTGTTTATACAGGCAGTGTTACACGTTAAATTACAAGTTTTACCATAGTATAAATCATTTTTACACTCCATGCATTCTACATCTGACAGACATGAAGAGCAATTTTCAGGACATTTCAAACAATTAGTCCCAGACAGATACCATCGATCGGCGCATTGCCGACAAACGGGAACATTGTATTTTGTGTCTTTTGAATCACATTGCCTGCAGTTTAGAATATTAAAACTACATTTATAATTACATTGTTCACCAAACCACCCATCTTCACACCCAAACGCACACGACCGATTGCTTGAACATGTCGAATTAATACAATGACTGCTACAGTGTTCAGAACAGTTTGGACCATACATACCAGCTTTACAGCTTTGATCACAAATTTTGCTTAAATCACAATTTTCACTACATCTGTGATTGCATTTGCTCCCAAAGTATCCTGTAAGACACATATTGCAGTTACCTGTTTTTTTATCACAAGACCCGTTTCCTCCACAATTGAAAGAACAATTCAACTCACAATTAACACCATACCATTTATCAACACAGCTTTTGCATTCGAAATCGTTTTGATCGCAATATAAACAATGGTCCGGACAACGCTCTTCACATTTTTCGCCTCTGTAACCTGCCATGCATTTCTCACAATCACCGTTATCTATTTTACAGACACCTGCTTTACAATATTTTGGACATGTTTGATTACAGTAAATACCGAATGTATTCTTTACACATTTCTCACATTTACCAGTATCCCGTTTACAGGCACCTTCTGTACAAGTTCTTGGACATGTTTGATTGCAGTAAGTACCGTATTTATCTGTTGCACAGCTTCCACATATGCCTGTTCCCTTATCACATTTGTCATCACAATCCCCAAAACATTTTTGGTCGCAAAATTCGCCTTATAATCCATTATTGCATGCCGAGCAAATTCCATTTTCTTGATGACACTCACTATCTAAACAATTTGATGAACACTTTAAAAAACAGTTTGGCCGATAGTACCCATGTTTACATAGGCATGATCCTGATGTCATGTTACAAGACTTTTTACACCCAAAAGAACATTTATTGTCACATTTTATTCCATAATATCCATCAATACAGCTGTAACAATCGCCTGTATAAGAATTACACTCATTTGTACTACAGAACAAAGGACATGTCTGATTACAAAATTTTCCCCAGCGACCGTTTTTACAAATACAGTCTCCCGTGTTCTGATCGCACCGTTTGTTACATCCGTCTGAGCAAATGTTGCTACAATTTTCTCCATAAGTACCATCTGAACATTCTATAATAATAATTGTAACAATATCTAGTAAAACATCTTAATATTGTAAAACAAATTACATCAATCATGCACAGTAGTAACTAACATACATACATGTTCGTATATTTAATCAAAATTGCTTCTACAAACGTCTGAATGACACTAAGGATTGCAAATTTTTGTCATTAGTCTATGATGCAAATTATGAAATGTTTTGAACTTACCGAACCGCTCAAATTCAAACACTTTTAAAGTTATGTCTTGGGAACCAGAAGCGACAATTTCAATCCATTTTCCTTGTAAAGGTGGGTTACATGTAACGGTAACAGTTCTTTTGCTACTTAAATCGCTGTAAGTAAATTTGCTGCAAATGTCCGATTCCATACTTGCATATTGACTTTGCTTGACAGACACTTTGTAGGTTATCCCAGTTCCTACCAAAGATGTAAATGGCATTGTCTTTTAAATTGAATATGTTAGATCTGAAATCCTATCATAATAAATATTCTTTCAATATACCTACCTAGAAAAAGAGTAATATCTAGTCGATGAATTTCCGTAGAAGCGTTTAACCGTACTCGGACAAAGGGACTGTCACTTACAGAAATCTTGTAAGTATTTAAATCACCATCAAGAAGGTTGTCCATTGAATTAAAGTGAAAAAAAGTGTTTGCTGAAAGAAGTCATATCATGCCATAAAATTAGGATGGACACTTTTAGTATCAAACGTATTACTTTGTGTATTAAATATGATGAATTGTATTTTGAAATATTTTCTAATTAAGTCTACATTTTTGGCAGTAGTTTGTGGTAGATCCGCTCCATCCGGGTAAGCAGGTGCTACATTTAGAACCACAGTCTTCACAGTGACAGACACAGGTACCATTGCCAGTACATTGACCTAATTAAAACTCAACAGTACAATTATGCAGCCAGAACAGAAATTCTTATTTGATAATATCTGCGCTACTTTTACCTTGAGTTACATTTAATATGGATAACAATTGCAGGACAAGTACCACAAAAGCCGGATCCATCTGTAATGGATGATATAGTTATTTTCACATTTCTTTGGTATTAAATATTTATGTATGAAAATTATCTATATACGATTCTTTTGTGTGCTGTTCTGAAATGTTTAAAGCTATTTGTTATAAATAGTGTACTGATAAGGATCGTAAAAAATAAATTTAAATTATTTAAATTTCAGGCATAAAGTAAGACTGGAACAGTCCTAATATATCAAAGATGGTGGCGAGTGATACTTTTAGTATAATTAACAAGAGGCCCATAGGCCACATCGCTCACCTGAGCAACAATAAACATAATAAAATCAGCTTTATGGAGTCATATACAAAATATCTGAACAATGTCGTACAATAGATTCTGTATTAAAAAAAAATTCCCCTGCTTATTCTATGTTTACCATTGAGCCCCTTTGTAACAGGGTGGTTTTACAGACATATCACATATTGAGCATTGCAGTTCTCAAGAAGATGATCAGACTTAAACAACTATTTATATATATATGGATTATAAACCTACATCAAATTTTGAACCCCTTGTGAGGTCCAAGAATTGTCCAGGGGCCAGAGTCTAAACATTTTTTAAAGAGTTAACAATATGTCAAAATGTTTGCATATAAGTAAAACCATATATAATAACATTTGAGTTTTTGTGAATAATTTAAATGTTTTCCTTTGTAAAATTGGAATCCCCCCCCCCCCATGTGGCCCAACCCTACTCCTGAAGAATATGATTTTGACAAATTTTAATCTACACTATCTGAACTGACTGAAGCTTTTCTAGATTATTTGTGTTTAGAAGATGATTTTTAAAGATTTTTCCCTATATATTCCTATGTAAAAATTTGTCGACCCCCCCCCCCAATTGTGGCCTCACCCTACCCCCTGGGATCATGATTTGAACAAACTTTAATCTTCTTTACCTGAGGATGCTTCCACACAGGTTGCAGCTTTTCTGCATGAACTGTTTTTGAGAAGAAGATTTTTTAAAGATTTTTCTCTATATATTCAAATGTGAAAATTCACCCCCCCCCCACCCCCTCTAACTGACGCCAAACCTTACCCATAAGGATCATAATTTTATCAAACTTGAATCTATCCTAACCAAGGATGCTTTCAAACAAGTTACAGCTTTTCTGGCCGATTGGTTTCTGAGAAGAAGATTTTCTCTTTATATTCCTATGTAAAAATTCGACCCCCCATTGTGCCCCCATCCTACCCCTGGGGATCATGATTTGAACAAACTTAAATCTACACTACCTGAGGATGCTTCCACGCAAGTAATAACATTTATGGCCAATCAGTTTTTGAGAAGAAGAGATTTAAAGATTTTTCTTTATATATTCCTATATAAAAACTCGCCCCCACCCCATTGTGGCCCCACCCTACCTCCAGGGATCATGATTTGAACAAACTTGAATCTACACTACCTGAGGATGCTTTCACACAAGTTACAGCTTTTCTGGCTGATCAGTTTCAGAGAAGAAGATTTTTAAAAATTTACTCTATATGTTCGTTTGTAAAAAATTGACCCTTCATTTTGGCCCCACCCTACCCCTGGGGATCATGATTTGAACAAACTTGAATCTACACTACCTGAGGATGCTTCCACACAAGTTACAGCTTTTCTGGACGATCGATTTCTGAGAAGAAGATTTTTAAAGATTTACTCTATATATTCCTATGTAAAAATTTGACCTCCATTGTGCCCCACCCTACCCCTGGGGATCATGATTTGAACAAACTTGAATCTACACTACCTGAGGATGCTTCCACACAAGTTACAGCTTTTCTGCACGATCGGTTTCTGAGAAGAAGATTTTTAAAGATTTACTCTATATATTCCTATGTAAAAAGAGCTAGAGCCACGAAGTATCAAAATGTGCCCTAAAATTTTCACAAAAATCAAGTTTGAAACAATACAAATTGTTATATGCTAAAATGTAGGGCACAATATTCTGCTTCTCTACATATGTATTTTTTTCACCTTGGTCCCGCCGTTTAGGACGTGCGAAACATCAAACATACCATGGTCGTTAAAAATGGCTGAAAACTATTGATTTTACTGCAGTTTATTCAAAATTTGAATGTGGCCACACTTGAGTACCTCTGTGAAACTTTGCAAAATGTAACATATTGTTGATAAGCACCTTCACGCAAAATTTCTTAGAGGTACTCACGTGTGGCCAATATGTATTTTTAAATTTAAGAAATAATTGCTGACAGAAAATAAAAAAGAATCCTGTGTTTCAGAGCTGATTATTTACTTATCTTATATTGAAACAAGAGAAATTAATTATCAATGAAAAGGTATTATTTGTGGGTATTTGTAAAGTTCTCATTTTATTGCATGTTTTTACAGAATAAAATAAAAACTTAACTTTAACATGATTCATCTAGTATTTTAACGCTGCGTTTCCATTCAATATTACAACGTTCAACGCGCATCATCAATGACGTCATAATTTAACGTTTTCGACGTCAACTGAACCAGTGCGTTGAATATTCCATCATTATTTTGAACACGTAAAAGTTTGCAGAAAAAGTTTGATGACACTTGAAGACTTGTATGTTCCAGTTTTACCATCGGTAACAGGTAAATATCTCATTATATAAAATGTATTAATGTAACAATTAACGATATGGTATTAAAATACCTTCATACATGTAATTATTTAGAATATCACAAGCCTAAGATCGATCTTGCCATATACCAAATTATCAGTTACACGCTTAAGTTACAATAATATTATCATATGCGTCGGAACCTGGGGGCTGGGCTTAGTCCCCCCTCCCCTCCCACTTTTTGGCAAAGTTATACATAACCATACCCATAATCCTTGCGTGTCAAGATTTCTGAAAAGGTCTAGCCTCCCCCCTTTCCCCCAACACACTTTCAATTTGCTTTCGACGCCACTGATTATTAGAATCTACTTTAAGCTGAAAAAACCCAACAGGTTTATATGCATGATGTTTTAAGTATAACCACATATCTACAGGATTTAGAGCTCTATCAGACCTGCGTTGTGTTCTTTGCATTAATAGTGCCCGTTTACCCAACCATATGTATAGTACAGTGTAAAAAACGAAAAGAAGGGAAAATTACATATAGCTTAATATCTCATAAGACATTTCTATAGCTTTCAAAATATGCGGCATGAGAAATCAGAACTGATTCACTTGACCCTACACTTTTTTTTTTTAAATCAAATAAAAATAAATACTACAAGTATGTATTATTTTTACGGCATGGTGTTTAAGAGCGTTGTGGCGTAGAGGGTGCGAGTCCACAATTAACGTTTTTACACAAAGATTGAAGATCCCAAGCGCACGAGATCAAATCCTGTCGTAGCCAAAATTTTTCCCCTGCCCTTATCACATTAACCTGTGCTTACTCAGGTATCAATTTAATGTTTTTAAATACACACTTTAAATGTATGGTGTTGTCTATACAATTAGATATTTAAGGATTTATGCTACATTTATACAGTTCATAGAACTGACACAAAAACGATTCTTATATTGTTCGTTTGTTCAATGATATACATGTAAAATCATTGGATTTTTACTGCAACATTAAGGAGGTATATTAGAGGCCAAAAAGTTTCCTCTAATTTGTACTTGATTACGCAGACAAATACTAAGTACTAATTTAAGATCCATACTAATAAATACTTAGTTCAGCAATCTTTACTTCTATACTTTTTAATACCATTAATGATGTTCGAGATTTCGACCTTTCTCCCTCGTTCTCTTCATCTACTACCACTACATGTAAACAACATGTGAACGTTTTCCATATACATGTAAAAAAAGGAAATGAAAAAAAAATAATAAAAGGCACTCTTTAAATCAACGAATAAAACGTGAAATGAGGAAATGACATGCCTTTAAGGCTAGCGCGAGAGCTCCTTTGCGTTTGGAAACCAATGTAACGTTGCGAGAACTGACAACCAAGACTCCCCACCCCTTTTCAAAGACGAATAGAACGGTTCCATCAATTCTTCTAGTTTTCATTCCAAAATACACATTAGATTTAAACAAGAGGCTCACAAAGATGTTTGCGAAACATCTTGAGTTACTCACTTATCAGTCATCAACAATGAGAAACCTAAGGGAGATGATTATTATATCAAGCACATGGCATTGTTCTTCAAACTTGCTAATTACCTTATTATGTTACTTTTCTACAGAGAAAAATGCACCACCACCCCCCCCGCAAACCAGGTTACCAAGCTGCACCCCCCCCCCCCCCCCGCCAAAAAAAGAAATCCTTCCTCGTCGATACTTTCCTGTTTAGAGTAACCTTTGCTTCAACACACAATCCGGATTGATGCTAGCAATTTCGTCAATATGTGTTACAGGCACGTTGCATCAGGTGGGTTGGGGGAAGGGGGTCCTGCCCCCTTACCACAATTTGGTGCAGCAAAGATTTTTTTTACATAAAAAAATGTGAACTATGAACCATCATGAAGTTGCCCCCCCCCCTCCCAGTTTTTTGGGACAATGTAAAATAATTGAAGTAAAAGGAAGAAAATCAACAGTGAAATTGGAGTTGTAAGAATACTATCGCTACTACCCCCCCCCCCCTTCCACACACACACACACACACACACACACACACACACACACACACACACACACACACACACACACACACGGAATAAGATTTTCATGATTTTGGGGAGATCCCTTTTCTTTTTTTGCTTGTCAAAATTTTTTGGAAGAGTACTGTGGAATCATTAGAATTCGTGATGGCTCAATTTTCGTGGTATTCATGGGTAGCCCCGCCCACGAATTTACATCCTCAACGAAAACTAATTAGGTTTGGTTTACCTACTGAAACTGAAAACTGACTAATCCACGAAATTACATCCCCATGAACAAGCAAAAAACCCACAATCCACGAAAAATGGCCCCCCCCCCACGAAATTAAATGATTTCACAGTAAACCCCCACTTTAAAAAAAAACAACGATGCTGCGTGCCTGCTGTAAAACTTCCAATTCTGTCCATTTGGGATGAAACACAAAACAAACCCTAAATATACACTGAGACTAAATACATGTATAATAATTTTGTCTGTATTTTATTTAAAAAAAACCCAATTAGCACACAAATTGAATTAAGTTTTTTTTATTTTACTAGAATGCCTGGTTTTGGACCCAAGTTCTTCAACTGCATTCTTTGTAACTGCAGAACGAAGCCTAAAAACCGAAAACATGTAAATAAGGACACAGCTAAATATCTGCTCAAATATTTCATGGTTGAGGCCAAGGAAGGAGAAATAATTTGTAGCAAGTGTACCTTAATGTTTCACAAGAAAAAGACAAAACCTAGCAACTTGCATCACAAAAACATTCAAGAGTCATTGTGTGACCCTCAAATTCAAGATTTCATCAACCTCCCAATTAAAACAACAGTAAAAACACATGCATACTGCTGCCTTTGTAAACGCCCTGGACCAAAGCTGTTGTCAGTTTCTTCTGAAGCGAGGCTCAATTTTTTTGTGAAAAGAAACATTCTACTGCCCCATGGTGCTAGATGTTGCCCAAATCACGTTCATGAAGGCAGAATAGATGCTGGAGATCTTGATATTCATACCTTTGGGTCTATAGCAATGGGTGCTAATGGTATCGTGGATCTTATCACAAAACTAAAAGATATCTTGGCATCTGTTTCAAGTTCAAAGTTGGATTTTGACAATGATGAATCAATGTCAGATGAGGATTATCAGAATTTGACTGGGCTGAACCGGATGGACTTTGAGGTTCTATGTCAGTATGCATCACAAACCATGCGCAACACACCCACGCGGAGCATTAGGACATCAGTGGGTATATTTCTCCTGAAGATGAAATCTGGTCTGCCAAATAAAATCATGGCCACTTTATTAAACATTTCAAAATCAAGCTTGCGGAGAGCAATATCATCTGTACGGAATGCCCTGATGACATCATTTGTGCCGAAACACCTTGGTTTTAACCACATTTCAAGGCAATCTGTCATTTCTGATCATACAAGGCCTTTGGCACAGTTTCTGTTTGGTGACCAAGGGGACCCTAGAGCCATTCTTGTCATTGATGGAACGTATATTTATATACAGAAGAGTGACAACTTTCACTTCCAGAGGCGGACTTACAGCATGCACAAAGGTCGTCCTCTTGTGAAGCCTATGGTGATATGCACTACATTAGGGTACTTCCTCTCCATTTTAGGACCATACTTTGCAGACTCCAAGAACAATGACGCAGCTATTCTTAACCATGCCATTGCCAAAAATGTGGACACCATACGCCAGTGGGTCAAGGAAGAAGACGTCATGGTTGTGGATCGCGGGTTTCGGGACTCACTTCAAGTTCTGGAGGACCTAGGAATAAAGGCCCAGATGCCCTCTTTTCTCAAGAAAGGTGATAAGCAGTTATCCACAGAAGATGCAAATTCCTCCAGGCTGGTATCAAAAGCAAGTAGTTCTGAAACAAAAATATATACAACAGTTATTTCTATAATTTCAATACACAACAGTTATTTTCTATAATTTCAATGGTGGCAAAATAAACATGTATGTCCAATTTCTTATTTACTAAATTCATCAATAAAATCCTATTTCTTTACAAAAACATCTGAATCATTAGGTATGTTATTTTCTCTATCAAGTGTGTTGTTATTATTATCAATATTAAATAGGATTTGTTTTAATTGTAGGTGAGGTGGGTGGTAGAGTCTGCAAATGCGCGTATAAAAAAATGAAAATACCTTAACAATGTATTACCAACTAACCAAGTTCCATACATTGGGGACTACGTCCGAATAGTTTGTGCTTTGTCAAACAAGTTTTCGCCTCCTTTATCAAAATCCTCTCCACAAGATGAAAATATTGCAGCCAAAATGCTTTATCTATCCCATCAGAAAAACAACCTGCAGCAGTATGTTCTGGAGAATGGCCTTGACAGAAGAAGTGTAATCTGGAAGCCCATTGATCATGTTGATAGTTTGGAAAACTTCCCACAGCTAGATGAAGAAGACCTCTCAAACATCACCTGTGGTAGCTACCAACTTCGCCTCAGCTCTAGCTACATTCAAGAGCATATTGAAGGGGAAGCAGACATATTTGTTCACCGAGAGGACCCAGGCCTGATACAGGTGAAGCTGCAATCTCGACATGTCTCATCCAGGAAATACTCCCTATGGATCCAGTTCAATGAAACACAGATTATTGCGACCTACTGCAAATGCCGAGCAGGAGCGCGAGTTGTAGGGGTGTGTTCTCATGTGGCAGCTGTATTGTGGTTCCTTGGTTTTTCTAGGCATGCACAGAGGGAGTGTTCATATGGTGTCCAGAACTGGGGTGACTCACTGCAAGATGCTGCAGTCATTGACGATTCCGACTCTGATGACAGTGTGTGTGAGGAATAACTGTGTGAAGTTCTTTCTGAGGGCTCTTTTCTCTATCAATATAAAAGTGTGGTACAAAGTTAATACATGTACTAACAAATTGTAAATGCCAATTAACAACCATTTTGACTTATCAAGTATAAAATATAATCTTAATTACATGTACCAATTATAAATTCACACGTAAATGAAAAAACATTCTTAAAGTTTACAATTTTAATGGTAATGAAAATGTTTGTCAATTTCACAGTTGATTTATGATTTATTTATTTCATATTTTATTTCACCAATCATGTATAACGTATCACAGGTACTCCTTTTTTTGTTAACTGAAAGAATTCTTGTTTCACACTGAATTATAATATATCAAAAGCATATGGTTTTTTATTTTAAAAAATTAAACAGTTTATCTAACTTGCACTTCCAATGTTACATGTACATCTATCTTAGTTGAAGAACAATTTTACCTGTTTTCATTCTGTATGTAGGCATATCAGCAATGTTTCACAAGATGTCAATAGTTTGATTGGATTGAGGACTGAAGGTACTGGCTCAGCTACAGTGTATTTTGAATGCTGCAGCAACAGAAGTAAACATGCCTGTTAATATTACATGGTTTATGTGTATCTTATTGGCCATTATTTAAAATTAAATGAGGTATAACTTTCTTAATAAATCTTGAAAATTGATCAATTGCATCATGAAACTAATATTGCTGGGGGGGGGGGGGGGTCAATTGATTCAATGATTTAGAAATCAGACAAGTTCAATATTCATCTCATTTTACAGTCTATCAAAATTAAATACATGTATTGTTCTTACATGCAATGATGTAGCTGATCACTATAATGTATATAAATTATGATAGCTGTTAATAGACTTTTCCCTATTTGCAAACATTTTTAAAAAATATCTATACTATACTGGTGATGTGGTATGGTACACTACTGCAAATCCATTGATCGTCTTAAAGGACTCCAATGACTTTGCCATTATGACATCCTCTGGCAGCTGATGACTGCCAATGATAAAGTGAAAAATTACAGATGTAATTGTATTGTCTTTTTATTAGGGTCTTCCGTTTCCAACGGAAGACCCTCTTGTTATTCTACGGTTTCTATTTATTATTATTATACTTTTTCTTTTTTTTCTGACTCCTTTTCGGCTTCATAACTCAAAAATTTTTCGACCGATTTAAATGAAACTTTGAGTGGTTATGTGCAACTACTATGCCTCAAAGATATTAAAGTTTCAATGAGAACGTCACTTCCGTTTTTACGTTACGTCGTTTTTTAAATTTTAAAAAAGTCATTTTGTCCGGGGGATTTCTCAAAAACGCTTTAAGATAGAGTTTTGAAATTTTCTGTGATTATGAATTTGTCAATTTACCTGTGCAATAAGGCTGGAAATGGAAATCCGTCACTTCCGGTCGAAACCGGAAGTAAATCAAATTTTTCGAAAATTTGAATTTTTTGATCAAATCAAAAACGTATACGTGATTTGTAGAGCTCATTAAGCTGAATCAAACACTGAAAACCGTTTTAAAATCGGACGATGCATTACAGAGATATTTGGGTTTAAAAATGGATTTTTCCGGAAATTTTAATTCCGCATTCTGGGTTAAGAAAATAGTATTAAGTTCAAAGTTAAATTAACTCGTACCTAAAATAATTCGAAAATTGTTAAGTCGTACTGAAACAAATTCGGATTTTTGTTGTTAGGTCGTTCTTGAAATTGTTAAGGTTTTTGTAATTCGTACTTAAAATCATTCGGATTTTGTTAAGTCGTACTAAGTATTTTCGATTTTTTTTTCTTTTTTTTTTTAGTTACTTTTGATATTTGGTTTAAGAACTCTGCTTCTTACAGGAACTTCGAACTTTACTTTCGACATTAACGGAAGACCCACTCGTTGCTTTGCAACGAGCTCTGCTCTAGTTAGAACTATGATTATCACCGAGTTCAAAAGTTCAATGTTAAAGCATGTTCCCGAGAACTAAATCAAAATCATCAAGGCAACCCCTCCCCAAATATCGAATACTTTGACATGTTAATGTTTAGCGTATTGTATACACAGGTTACAATTTCTTTACTGCGAGTTATAATAGTCATTTTTCAAAAACTACATGTAATAGGAACATGGGTTGAACCACAGGGGCTTGTGTGGAAAATTCATCTAAAAAAAATTAAAAAGAGAGTGAGTACCTTGGAGGAAAAATAACCCCCGTGGTACCCAACTTTTAAGCTGCTTATTTTTTTTTCAACATAAGCCCCGGCGTTCAACATCACATCGCTATATCATCAGCTGATCAGTTCATTGCATTTACGCGTGGAATCGATGTATACACTAAACAGTAAATATTTACCTCTGGCAATATTTCATTCTATAGTTAAGTTACTACTAACAATACCACATAAGTGTTCTTTGTGCATTTTCTTACCATTTAACCGCATCTCCCGACTCCGATGTCTGTGTGTCGAAAGGAAAAGCACATGTTTTGTTGCTTCCGCTAAGCGGTTCCGACTGAGTTTAGCTCCAAACCAAAACTTCCGAAAGTTTAGATTTCATAAATAATCTGACATTCTTCTAATTTTGATTTAGAGATCTTACTGATAAATTATCATGTTCTATAATTGATTTTGAATAACAATGAATTCAAAATAGAGTACAAATAAATGACGCGATATCGTAGGAAGATTATAACTGCTCATTTTACGTGTTGCATGTAACGTAATCGGTCTGGTTAAAGCATACGTTTTTGTTATAAAACAATGCTACATTTAAACGTCTCGTATTGGCAAACTACTTGACATACTGAAAAAAGAAAAATTGTTTTAAAATCCCCATATTCTCTAGAATGTAATAGGAGTAAAATAATACTTCTTTAAATTAGGGCACATTTTGATGCTTCGTGGCTCTAGCTCTTTGACCCCCATTGTGGCCCCACCCTACCCATAGGGATCATGATTTGAACAAACTTGAATCTACACTACCTGATGATTGTTTCACACAAGTTTCAGCTTTCCTGGCTGATCAGTTTCAGAGAAGAAGATTTTTAAAGATTTACTCTATATATTCCTACGTAAAAATTTGACCCCCATTATGGGCCCACCCTACCCCTGGGGATCATGATTTGAACAAACTTGAATCTACACTACCTGAGGATGCTTCCACACAAGTTTCAGCTTTCCTGGCTGATCAGTTTCAGAGAAGAAGATTTTTGAAAAATTTCAACAAATTTTCAATGATTTTTTATGATCTCCCCTTGAAAGAGGGCGTGGCCCTTCATATAACAAACTTATATCCCCTTTACCTAAGGATGCTTTGTGCCAAGTTTGGTTGAAATTGGCCCAGTGGTCTTGAGAAGAAGTCGAAAATGTAAAAAGTTTACGGACGGACAGACAGACAGACGGACAGACGGACAGACTGACGCCGGACAAAAAGTGGTCAGAAAAGCTCACTTGAGCTTTCAGCTCAGGTAAGCTAAAAAGGGAGTATATTTTTATAATTAGAAATAATATGCAAGTAAGTGCCTGTAGGATAAACTGATTGACACAAAAATTCTAGTGCATACCTCTCAAACTGCTTTTTTATTTCATAATGTAACATATACATGTAGAACAAAATTTCAAAAATATAAATTCCAACATTTTGAATGACAATTAAATTTTTATAATGATGAAATAGCGTGTGCTTTATATAATGTATGAAAATTATTCTCATAACCAAACTTGTCCAGAACAAATCTTTTAAACAGACAGACAGGTATGATAACTTCAATATAGTTTGTTTACAGGGGTTTTACCATAGTGAATTATTTTGCTTTTTACAATTAATTGATAAAGAACTTGACACCAAAATTAATTTCTTATTTGAAGTCACGGGGTATCATTTTGAACATGTAGTATTTTCCGAAAAAATCTAATTGCTAACCTTGTAGATGTAAATTATTCTAGCGTCCATTCCATGATATATCTCACTCTTACTCTGATAAGCGTCAACATATGTTATTTAAAAAAGGCACACCACATTATAAATATGCATTGCATCTAAAAAAAATGTGGTTTTACTTCCTTTAACTAAATACAATATCCTGCCGAAATGGCACTCATCTGAGTAGTTGTGTTTAAACTACGTACAGTTAAAGTGAAAACACAAATGAATACTGTGATTTACATCTATTTATAAGAACTTTCAAACAACAGTGCACAGATCTACATTTAGTAGTGGGCGTCTAAATACAGATAAAAATAACCAAGTAATTACATTAAATCTCAAGCGTACCTAAAGTTGCTTTTTTATTATTTTTGGGAGTTGATTTTACATCAACTCTCCTATGCCGTTACTCTGGTAAACAGGAAGTGAAACAGTGTTTGGACCTAAGCACAAATCATCAACGCTGACAAGATTACTTGAAAATGATCGATTAATTCGATGTGATATATTCAGAAGCATCGTTTTTCAAGGAAACTTATTTTAAAAATACCTTTAAATAGTCAGATTTTTAAATGGTACGAACAATTTAAATATTTTTGTAGTACTTTGTACATGTATTCCTACGCCAAAGTTCAATATTGCTTGGGTAAAATTTTCCAAAAATATTTTAATAACTTCAGATACATAACGCATCGTAGAGTTAGATGGCGTTAATTCAATCTTTAAGTATTACACACGATGATTCTAATGGGGTTTTCCGTATATAGACTAAAATATTTAAAAAATGTGTGTAAGTACTCAAAAACAGCTAAGAAACTACTTGCCAAGCAAGATTACATATCGTTGATGTTTAAACATAATAATAAATAATATCAACTCTTGGCAGTACTTTAGTATTTTGATTAAGCTGTAATCTAATCTAAACGTGTCAAAAGGTCTTAGAGAGATGTTTAAAATGCTACATATGTATTTTTATCAACAAAATATCATAGTAATTTATCAAAAGATACAGATTTTAACAGCTTTAGTTAGTTCAAAATTCATTGTTTTTTAAAAGAAGAAAATGTTGCCTTACCTTTTTCAGCGTTCTTTTTATATCAAATAGTTATCATTCCTCGATGTTCGATGTTCTTCATATCAGACTACACTCATTTTACGTTTATTATTTTTTCCTTTTTCGGCGTTAGTAAATATCGAATTACCACTATTTAATTCTATTATAAATTCTTTAGAAATGTTCAATATACAATAGATTAATGTTTTCACAATTTATTCATGCAAATACTTCATCCATAACTGATCATGATCTGTTATAACAATGATATGTGTTGTACACAGCTTGTCTTGTGCACTTGTAATCTAACATCCTTTCAAAGTGTCGCTGAGAACACGGGTCTTTGGACAAACGAACTCTAAATGACACGAGCCTGAGTGTTAATACGTGGTTTAATTACACGATGAGCCCAAAACAACTAATATGAGATTTAGATAATCAAATGAAAAGCTTAATTAGTTGTCGAAGTAAAAGCGTATTGTTTCCACACTGGTACGTTGTTCCAGTGTGAAAACTAAATTGGGTTTGGCATGCGAATAAATCGTAAATTAACAATGGAAAAGCACCTTTAAAATAAAAAAAATTGCATTGTTACTTCTTTTATGTTCAGTATTACTATTTTTAGTCATTTCTTCAAAGAAGTAGACTTGTCACTCAGGACCTGTTATATGGGATCAACACGCTATTTTGTTACATTTTTGCAAAGTTGAAAACATCTACTGTGGACACGATTTTAGATCAAAATTTTATTTTATATTTTTATATGTAAAATGGTTTACTTGCACATTTGGAATGATTGACCAAAATTTGAATGTTAGAATTCAAGTTATATAAGAGATACAGAGGTAAGAATTCATTGTTATGTAAACAAAACTCGAGTCTTATATTTTTTTTTACAAATAATGTAAAGTATGGAAATACAATTTCTTTGACAAAATGACTCGTGGAAAACAAGGTAAACATATTAAATGTGTTTATAAATAATATTATCAACAGAAGACACAACATTAGATTGAAATTTATACCAATAAAACACAGATATAAAAATAACATGGCTCGAGCTTTGTTTACAAAACAAAGAATTTCAAACTCTCTATCTTGCCTATAACTTAATATTTGACTTTCAGATTTTGACAAAGCATTACAAATACCCATATTAACCATTCTAAACATTAAAAATGGAAAAATAAAATTCAAAATGTTGAGCTCAAATCGTGTTTTAGTCCCTTTAAAATGAATATTGTGAGCATCAATTTTCGTCCACGACAAAAAATACGGTTTAATGGAAATATATAATCATTGCCAATGATCTTTTTAATACATTGTGTTATAAGATTTTGCACGTTGAAGAGCATTTGATTTTAGTGGATCAACTCAACAACATAATTCACGAATGTGTATTTAACGAATACTGATGAAGTCATTAGTTGTCCATCTAATTAAAGAATTAGACATGTATAGCCGAAAGCGTGTCATAAATTATGTTATTCGATAAAGAAATTTGTATTATTTTCAACTGGACATAACAAATTTTTTTCATTGATGTGTTTAAAAGAAAGTTCACGCATGTATTTTAAAATTCGAGTAATCTGCACAACCAGACTTGATAAAAAGATAGGATAAGTCCCTACTAAAATGAAGTAGAGGGTCAGCTTTTAAAATTTCTACCATCGCCGTAAAAAAAACTAGTTAATAGAAAAAATATATGTAATATGATGAATAATAACATCCAAAAATCCGAATTTTTAACGATATAGCTGGTTTTATAATTTTGAAATCAAACGTATTCCTAATCACTTACTACTGGTCAAACATGCATCATGGAATTAAAATATAGTCAAAACAACCTCATTACAAGGCTTATTCGGAAGTAGGTCAAGTCCAAACAAATGACAATTGTCATCTTTATAGAATAATAATAGGGATAATATAGTCTCTACTTGTCGGATAGTTTTTCTTACTTTTGATTCTCCAGACAAGAGGTACAAGAAAAACGACCTTCTCACAAAATACAGGGGATAAATATTATTTACTTGTCAGATGATTTTTTAACTTTAAATTCTCCAGAAGAAGGATACAATAACAACAACCTTTTCACAATATGCATTTCCGGTATAAAATATTTCCTGTAAAAAATAAGCAAAAAACAAAACAAAAACAAATAAAAAAACAAAAACAGAATAAAATAAAAACCCGAAAAAAACCAACCGGATGATTATGCATTTGATAACAGCATCTCTATATTAGCCTAAACTCAACAAATATGATTTATAACCACCGCAGGACAAACTTTATTAGAAAACAGAATATGTACCAATATTTTTCGAAAATAAACTTTTACACGGAAAGAACTGCGGGTTGACATTCTTCAGTTACTCATTGATTAACCCCATAGGACGTTTTCTTTTGTGTGTGTGTGTGTGTGTGTGTGTGTGTGTGTGTGTGTGTGTGTGTGTGCCTTTTTTCGAAACTAACAAGTAATATTGAATTAATACTACAAATCAAACAAATAATTGGAATGACAGAAGCTATTAACGTTGTTAGTAGCACGAAAATTCAAATTTTAAACAGAACTAATAATTTAAAAAGTCACATTGATTCAAGTAGATTCAATAAATTATTTTTTTCTCATAAATAAATGACATAAAATGATACGTACGTTGAGCATAAATCCATTTCTCCAGACATTTTCTATTATTAGAAATCCAATGCGCACAGGTTGAAAAATTTTCACATTTTCCCAACTTTTTTAGACACAATTGACACGAAGTCCCAAAATATCCAGGTTCACATTCCAAACACATTGTTGAATTTTGACAACTTATACAATGTTTCAAACAATCTTGGTCACATCTGTCCCCATAAATACCGTCTTCACATCCTTCTTTACAATATCATGCTTTGTCACATGTCTTGTTTATACAGGCATTATTTCTAGTTGTTGAAGTTTTGATTTTTATGCATTTTCCATCATAAATATTCCAATTGGATTTACATCGTGTGCAGTTGAAATCATCTTTGCATTTTATACAATTTTCTGAGCACATTCGACACGATTCCCCAAAATATCCAGGTTGACATTTAGAACACATTGTTGAATTTTGACAACTTGTACAATGTTTCAAACAATCATGGTCACATCTGTCCCCATATTTACCGTCTTCACATCCTTCTTTACAATACCCTGCTATGTCACATGTCTTGTTTATACAGGCAGTGTTACACGTTAAATTACAAGTTTTACCATAGTATAAATCGTTTTTACGCTCCATGCACTCTACATCTGACAGACATGAAGAGCAATTTTCAGCACATTTCAAACAATTAGTCCCAGACAGATACCAGCGATCGCCGCATTGCCGACAAACGGGATCATTGTATTTTGTGTCTTTTGAATCACAATACCTGCAGTTTAGAATAGCGAAACTACATTTATAATTACATTGTTTACCAAACCACCCATCTTCACACCCAAACGCACACGACCGATTGCTTGAACATGTCGAATTAATACAATGACTACTACAGTGTTCAGAACAGTCTGGGCCATACATACCAGCTTTACAGCTTTGACAGAGTCCGGTGCTTTGATCACAAATATTGCTTGAATCACAATTTTCACTACATCTCTGATTGCATTTGCCCCTAAAGTATCCTGTAAGACACACATTGCAGTTACCTGTTTTTATATCACAATACCCGTTTCCTCCACAATTGGAAGAACAATTCAACTCACAATTAAAACCATACCATTTATCAACACAGCTTTTGCATTCGAAATCGTTTTGATCGCAATATAAACAATGGTCCGGACAACGCTCTTCAAATTTTTCTCCCCTGTAACCTGCCATGCATTTCTCACAATCACCGTTTTCTCTTTTACAGACACCTGCTTCACAATATTTTGGACATGTTTGATTACAGTAAGTACCGAATGTATTCTTTACACATTTCTCACATTTACCAATATCCCGTTTACAGGCATCTTCTGTACAATTTCTTGGACATGTTTGATTACAGTAAGTACCGTATTTATCTTTTGCACAGCTTCGACATATGCCTGTTCCCTTATCACATTTGTCATTACAATCTCCAAAACATTTTTGGTCGCAAAAGTCGCCATATAATCCATTTTTGCATGCCGAGCAAATTCCTTTTTCTTGATGACACTCACTATTTAAACAATTTGATGAACACTTTAAAGAGCAGTTTGGCCGATAGTATCCAGGTTTACATAGGCATGATCCTGATGTCATGTTACAAGACCTTTCACACCCAACAGAACATTTATTGTCACATTTTATTCCATAATATCCAGCAATACAGCTTTTACAATTGCCTGTATTAGAATTACACTCATTTGTACTACAGAAAAAAGGACATGTCTGATTACAAAATTTTCCCCAGCAACCGTTTTGACAAATACAGTCTCCTGTGTCTTTATCGCACCGTTTGTTACAACCGTCTGAGCAAATGTTGCTACAATTTTCTCCATAAGTACCATCTGAACATTCTATAATATTAATTGTAACTATATCTTGTAAAACATCTTAATATTGTAAAACAAATTACATCAATCATGCACAGTAGTAACTGACATACATAGATATTCGTACATTTCATCGAAATTGCATCTACAAACTTCTGAATGACACTACGGATTTCAAATTTTTTGTCATTAGTCTATGATGCAAATTATGAAATGTTTTGAACTTACCGAACCGCTCAACTTCAAACACTTTTAAAGTTATGTCTTGGAAACCAGAAGCGACAATTTCAATCCATTTTCCTTGTAAAGGTGGGTTACATGTAACGGTAACAGTTCTTTTGCTACTTAAATCGCTGTAAGTAAATTTGCTGCAAATTTCCGATTCCATACTTGTATATTGACTTTGCTTGACAGACACTTTGTAGGTTATCCCAGTTCCTACCAAAAATGTAAATGACATTTCCTTTTAAATCAAAAATGGTAGATCTGAAATCCTATCATAATTGAATATTCCTTTAATATACCTACCTAGAAAAAGAGTAATATCTAGTCGATGAATTTCCGTAGAAACGTTTAACTGAACTCGGACAAAAGGACTTTCACCTACGGACATGGTGTATGTATTTGAATCCCCATCAAGAAGGTTATCCATCGCATTTAAGTGAAAAAATGTGTTTGCTGAAAGAAGTCATATCATACCATAAAATTAGGATGGACACTTTTAGTATCAAACGCATTACTTTGTGTATAAAATGTGATGTATGGTATTTTGAAATATTTTCTAATTAAATCTACATTTTTGGCAGTAGTTTGTGGTAGATCCGCTCCATCCGGGTAAACAGGTGCTACATTTAGAACCACAGTCTTCACAGTGACATACACAGGTACCATTGCCGGTACATTGGCCTAATTAGAATAAACAGTAAAATTAAGCAGCCAAATCTTGCAATTTGTAAATAATCTTTTTAAAAATGTTCGTGATTCAGGACGTAAAAATTCATACAAAATTTATAATTGAGAATAAATAATTTATTTTTATAAAACCATTTGTCGGTCGAGCAGTGTTGGGTTTTCTTTTTTAATCTAAAATTAGTGCACTTATATGAATAGTTTACATGCACCATTTAAAGCACATTGCATCAGTAGCATCACTTTTTCTCGCAGGACAATTTTCTTAAATTTACCTATATAAAATTGAATTATAATGGACTTGGCCCACTTCACTTTTCTTGGGAGTATATAAGATATGTAAGTGAAAGATTGAAATTGAAGGTTAAGAAATACTACATACCCCCCCCCCCCCATACAAACCCACGGATTAGGATTTTCAAGATTCCGAGATTCAAGAAATGTCCTTTTTTCTTTTTTTGTGCTTGTCAAGATTTTCTGGATGAGGTTGCCCCATCCCCCCACTTTCAAAAACGATGCTACTTACTTGCCTTTTTGCATGTTAAAATTTTGTACATTAAACTTTACAATTGAAATTTAGATTTCTACTGGATTTTTATCTACATTTTGGTAGGTGTCGACGATCGTAACCATTTTAAGACTGTAAAAGAACCCGATATCAAATTATAGGAAAAAAAAACCCCTAAAATTGAAAGGGTAAAATATATGGGGTTTTCCCTTTACTGAACCATTAATTAAAGGTAACAAATCTTATTTTAACATTTTAGGTAGATCTAGATCTGATAGTTTATGTTTTGACTGTATAGCGGTCTTTAATCGATCTTACCTTTAATTCTTTCAAAAACGATGAAAAATTGAAGTACAAGTAATAAATCAGTCAAATCCATCTGTAAATAACGTAATGTTTTAAACTTAGTGATATAATTTATGTTTTTAGCAGTTAATACTCAAAATGTAAAATGGTTATTTTAAAAGAAAATGTCGTATATTTGCAGTCATGGCAATAGTCATGGCAATGTTTGGTTTCCAATTCCTGTTAGTTTAATTGAACCTCCGCCGCAGAAGAGTTCCATAAAAGGGGGTGGGTGGGTAATATCAGATATTCAAAATCAAAGTTTTGTTACTTTGCTTTGATTGTTATTTCTTTTATACACATTGACTACCGTTTTTTACCGATGAATCTTATAAACCAATTTAAGAATTTTTTATTTAATATAAAATCAAAACAAATTAAGGTTGCTTTTTAGAGAAATTAATTTTTAAAAATACTTAATATTTTACAATGAAAAATGTTAAAAAAGCAATTTGGAAAATAATACTTTGACATTCTGATTGCCAAATAAATGCAAAATTTAGTGTTATCAATTTTCTCAAACTTAACAAAATTTTATGTTGATATGCATTGTTATTTCTACATATTTGATGATTTGTTCGTATATCAGTGTTTTTGTCCTATTTTTGGTTGTTGCCATGGAAAAAATAACCATGTGGCCAAAAATACCACACTTCTAAAATACTGCTTACCTATATCAATCAACACCACAATATCAAGAAAAAATAATTTTTTACACTTTCCACTTATGTATGGACAAAGCTAAATGCTTACTGGCATTGTCTCTTAAATTGTATGATATGATGTCGAAAATATTCGTGTTTAAGTTTTCTTGTATGCCAAAATATATGAAATAAAGCTGTTAAATTCATCTATAAAATGGAATAATTTGTACCATAAACATAACTTTTTTCTCATAAATAAAGTGTGTCATTATTTTTTGTCTATTGTGTTGCCAGAACATGAAATGTGTAATAAATATACTAGATATCCTTTCGTGGACTCCAGTTGAATGCCATATCCTGATAAGAAAGGTTAAAGCGATGAAAGTTGTATAAAGTCAAAACATATAAAGTACAGTGGAAAAAGTCGAGTCACTTTGCCACCGTATATTAATTAAGATGTCCTTAAAGTTACCAGTTAAAAACTTTTTAAGAAAATTACATATATAAACAGTGTACAACTTATTTTAAATTATAATGATTCAGGTTAATTTTTTGCAAATCATTTTAATGGGGAAAAGTCGCTCCTTATCTAATGATTAAATGAAGTCTTTAGGGTATGTCCATGATGTTATTGTCCGACGTTTACCAAACCAGCAGTAACACCAAATCGACAATGAGTATATTTTTTTTAAATAATTTCTTAAAAAACATTTCAGCTTGCAATTACAACTTGTGATAAAAGTGAGCCAAAATACTCAACTTATCTTTGAGCTATTCAGTTTTATTTATATTTAACACACGGTTGATTGATAGGAAGATTTCCTTGTTTTAGTAACATTATGGACTGTTGATTGTAACATAATCGACAAACAAGACTTCATTAACAACCTCGATATTATGTCTACATATTATATGAAATAATATTACTTACTTAGATAATACTTTGCCAAAGCCTATTATGTACAGTGTACAAAGTTAAACAAAAGTCCATCGTGTTATTCAGGAAACACAGCTTGTGAACTTGAAATACGAAGTTATAGATAAAGAAATGCTAAAATTTCTAATCAAGAAATACTTTATCTAAAACATTATGACAAAAAAATAGAGTATCATTTGAACACTGACGAATGATTTCGTAGAGTTAAGGCTTTTTTGTTTACATTTTATGTCCTTTATGTTACTTTGGAAATACGAAAATGGATGTACAGTAAAAAATAGTTATTCGGCTGTCATCTACGTTAATTGAATGAGGAAATATATGCGATACTATATACTGTTGGTTTATTACCTTCAAATCATAATTTTCCTTTCTGATGACTTCTAGTCTGTCCTTGGTGTCACATTAATTTCACTGTTACCTATCAATGTTTATATTTTTTTCATTTACAATGGTCTCTAATCATGTTGTACTTTATTTATGGTCTGAAACATAAACTTCTATGACTTGTTAAAGAGATGCTCCTCCGTGAAGGTTTATTGGGTGGCTTTAAGGGGGGTCTGCGGCCATATTTTATATTTGAGGATAAGAATGTAAACATTTCTTGAACTGGCTCGTTTCTGCCCAAAACTGGCCAAAAGATATAAAAGCAATAAATATGAGATTCTACATGTTGTTTTGTATGCAAATTATTCATACAAGAACAGGACAATGCCTTTTTAATAACTTAAAACAGATATCGAACTGCGCAGCTACAGACTTATTTTGAAGATTTAAAAATCTGAAAAAAAACATGAAGGGGGTTCATTGGTGTCCTCTCTACAGCCATTTGTTGAGAAAAAGGTTTAATTTTTCACATAAATGTAGAATCTTTGCCTTAAAATAGGGTAACCTATTTTTATCAGTCGGCATTGGATCTATTTTAGACCAAGAAAACTCCAGGCTATAGTTAGAACTTCCGTGTCTATGAAGGCACATGAAAGTTATATTTTTATCGATAAAAATAAATTTCAATTCAAAACAATCTGGACTGAATCTAACAAACATCTCTATACCAGTTCTAATTGTTTTGTTTTAGTTCTATGAGTATAAATTTAATTAAATTCTTTTTCGAAGTAGGATAGGGGTCCAAAAAATTAATTTCCTTAAACACAAAATATACATATATTTTTCAATGAAAATATAACTTCAATGTACCTCCATAGACACAAACAAAAATGAAAATTGATGGTTTTTGAGACTTACTTTAAGAATAGGGTACCCTCTTTTGAGACAAACTTACAACTTAAATAAGCAAGCTTTCACCTTTTTCTCAACAAATGGTTGTAGACTGGACACTAATGACGTCCTTTCATACTTTTTCATATTTTTAAATATTAAAGTCTTTAGCTGCGCAGTTCAAAGTGATTTAAAAATGCATTGTTCTGCACTTGTATGCGTAATTAGCATACAAAACAACATGTAGAACGTCATAATTATTGCTTTTGTATATTTTGACAACAGTTTTAGTAAGTTTTGGACAATAACAAACCAGTTCAAGAAATGTTTACATTTTTCTTCTCATATGTAAAAGATGGCCGCACATCCCCCTTAAATCAAAGATTTTGCATACTTCGAGCCAAAGTTTGTTCTAGAAAGAAAAAAGTCTTACACACTGCTTGTAACCATAAATATTTTTGACGTGTCATATTTTAATGTCTTCGTGTAATTATGCTATGATATAAAGTAAAAATATGTCGAATTTGGATATAGTTCTATTTTTATTTTATATGTAGTAACACTAAAGAATTTTTTTTCGATCATTCGATGTAAAATTGTCCTACAGTTTTTGAAATCAGTCTTTACTATTACATATAACAGAAACAAATTTTAAATAGTACAAAATTTGTACAGCTTAGATAGATTTAGTAGGGTGGCAATCCAATTATAATATGGTCGATGTCATACATATAGATGTAGCACAAATTCGCTGGTATAATAGCTGCTGTTTAGCTTGCATTTGATTCAAAATACTCTGACTAAAGTAAGTGTTTGCCCTACTTAAAATAATAAATGCAAGTAAACAAGATAAATGAAAATATCCGTCTGTCCGTCTGTCTGTCTGTTTGTCTGTCTGTTTGTCTCCCCCTTAAACGAATTTGAATAATACTTTGTTACATTCTATTCAGTTGCTACGATTTATTGAAAATTATAAAATGAGCATTTGTGGTCCGTTCGATATATGTAGACTACAAAAAAGTGTGGCAATCTGATTACAATATGGTCGATTTCATACATAAAGTTGTAGCTCAAATTCGCTGGTATAATAGCTGCTGTTTAGCTGGCATTTGATTCATATTACTCTGGCTAAAGTAGGTATTTGCCTTATCTAAAATAATCAATGCAAGTAAATTAAGTTGATTGAAAATAAGTATTTATGTTCCTTAGTTATAAAGAGGCAAGACGACTGCACTAGTTTTTTGGTGAAAGTAGAAAAAACATAACATATTATTAAAGATGAAAATAGGCCATTTATTCAAATAAATGACAAAGATGTAAAAAACTGTAAATATTAAGGGGGTCAGACGAGACTAGAAAAAACCACTGATACAATTTCAATATATTTGGCAATATATAATATAGAATCTGACCCCCTTCATAAAAACATAAAAAAGTATGTCCCTGATATGGCAATCATCAAAAAAGAGTGGGATATACAAAATATAAAACACGCTAACACCTATAAATATATTATACAAAGTAAAACGTACAACTTAAGGTGGAAGAAAGGGGTGGATGGGGGGTTTTTCCGAAAATTATCTTAGCAAAATGAGCGTGGCTTCTCCTATAATTTACAAACGAACAATGAAATCACGTGACCTGAGAAGCCATGCTGATTGGTTGAATCCTATCAAATTCTCAGAATAAATTTAAAAATAGAATAATGACCTAGAGACAAACAAATGCAGACCTTTTGAGCTATTTTGATTGGTTGAAAATAATGCATAACAGAAACTTTAGCTGATGAGACCAGATATAACACCTGCTATTATGTAATACTTCTCGACAAAACATTTCAGATTAACAAACAGCATCAGAAAAATATAAAGATTTACATATAGAGGGTTAGGGTATGGGTTAGTATTTACAATTCAAACTTGTTTGTCTACCAAACACTTTGGCATTCATTACTTTAAGTACCCTGATTTGAGTGTAGTTCTTTTGATTTAAAGATCAATACAGGTCGTTTTGTGTGTCTGTAAATGTTATTTTTCCATAACAAAAGCGTACACAATCTTGATATATGCATACATTGTGTGAAAATTCCTTGCTCATGGTCCGTATGTAATATTCATGTCAAGAATGTGGATATTGCACTGTAAGTTATGATAAAAAATATATTACACTTAGAAACTTTTTAATAGTAGTTTAACACTTCGTTCTTACACTACAGAGTTATTAGATCTAATCATAATTAGATTTTATATAAACAATATGCTTATTTGAATAAAAAAACTGGGAGTTGACATCATACTAGACATCATCAAGATAGTCACCATCTCAATGGGCCTCGCTTTAAAATAAAGAACTTTAGGATGAAAAGCAAGAGTATGCACTAATGCACATCCACTATCCAACAAGCACTTTGCTGGACCCATGTAACATAAATCAGGTAGGGCCGTAAAGGAAATTAAGATTCTGACAAGTATTTTAAACAGAAGTATGCTGCTATTACCTTGACCGTTGACTGTTGATTGCATAATACATGTACATGCAGTCTTTTATTGAAGTTTGAGTAAGATCGGGCCAATACAAGATTAATTATCCTCCTAAACTAAGTTTTAAATAGATCTGTCATGACCCGGTACATGACAAATGCCTCAATTACAACTGACGGTACGTGTTTGGTGATCGTGCGTGTGCTACGGATTATCCAGTTGTGGCTTCCGTAGCTGATCGTAGCGTTAAAAATCGTGTTGAAGTGATTGAGAGTGCAAAATAAGACAAGCGGTCGATTGACGTGCCAATCGTAGGTGTCAACGAACAGTTTTGTTGCCACTCGCAACGTGCGATACCCATAAGAAGTGTAGTTTTGTTATTTTTAAAAAATATATCATTTATGTGCGATTCGCACTCTCTACGAGCAACTTGTTTACGCATGACATATATTTGTATGATGTTCGTTTACTGTGCTAAGTACGATTAGCTTACGGGTTCCTTGAGTGAAGCGAAAATTCAGCGTACCTGTCCAACAGCCACCGTGTGTGCATACAGAAGCTTACGTACTTCAAAAAGCCTAAGATGCACTTGTGTGTCTCGCTCGATTTTTATTAAACTCTGCCTGAACCAACCGTAGAAGCACGTACGACCAGTGGTGACTAAGGCTTTACGCGGAGTGTCCGTACTGTATATGTTGAGTTCGATGCGGACTCGTCGAGCATTTCCGCAGAGTACCTTTCTATGGGCGCAACGTCTGCACAGGCCGGAGCAGACTGACCCAGCATTACCGCAGAGCCTTTGCGACGTTACCGTCAACGGGCGGCCCCTGCACAGGAAACGTGATATGTAGCCCGGTCTGTCTCGACCGGAGCATACGCCGGAAGAGATACAGAGAATTAGGCATACGAATCATACCTACATTGTATTCAGAAAAAGAAATCCAATCTTTCTTAAATACATTCCAGGATAAGCTCAATTTTTGCCAGTCAAGGAATTGTCTGTATTGTTTTCAGTGTAACCTCATTTGATATTGGTTAAAGACTTTGATACAAGATCGGGCTATAGGGAAAATCGTTTGAGGATGACCCCCCCCCCCACCCCCCAAAATGAAAGATCATGCAAAGTATTGAACAACACGGTCCAGCATAAAATGCATGGTTCTGCCTGAGAAGACTGCGACAGAGGAATATTTTAAAGAACAGCAGACAAAACAAACAAATAATTAAACCTGATCTTTGGCATATATGACTTGTTATTGGTCATTGCAGAATTTTAAAAGAATATTTAATGGTTATAACCAAAAAGTATTTCCTCATTGTTTAGACGTGCTCATCGGAAGTTACAGTCGTCAGTGTTAATACCATATGGACAGTACTGAATATACTGTTTTAGAAGCAATAAACAAGAATGAATGGTGTGGTTGAAATTAATATTGTTTCAAATTACTGTTTTTATACCCACGCAAACGAAGTTTTTGGGTACATGTAAATAGGAATCACATTGTCCGTCCGTCTATCCGTCTGTTCGTCTATATGTGCAAAATTCGTGCCCGGTCATTATGTTTCTTAAAGAGAGTTATTAACAGTTCTTACTTCCCTCGAAGATAGCTTATGGCCTGAGGGTGTGCCATGATCTTCAACAAAAGTTATTTGGGCAAGGTCAAGGTCACAGACGGAAAAAGTGACAACTTCGTGTCCAGTCCATATCTTTTTTTATGGAAAACATTGAAAGTTTTTATTTCACACGAACTTTGCTTATGACCTTAGGATGTGTCATCATCCTGACCCAAGGTCATTTTGATGAGGTCAAGGTAAATGGCAAGAAAAGTGTAAAGTGTATTTTTTGGAAAAAACAAAGAATGTTTTTACATCACTCAAAGATTATCTAAGACCTGAGGGTGTGTCATGACCTCGACCCAAGGTAATTTAGCCGAGGTCAAGGTGACTGGAAGAAAAAGTGCAAAATACGTGTCTGGACCATATCCGTTTTAATAGAGAAACATTGGAAGTTCTTACTTAAAACAAAGATTGCTTATAACCTGAGGGTGTGTAATAATTTTGTCCAAAGGTCTTTTTGGCAGGTTCAATGTCATTGGAACAATAAGTTAATACTTTCTGTCTACCTTTTACTGTTTTTAAGGAGAAACATTGGAAGTTTCTATTTTATATAAAGATTGCTTATAACTCTTTTGAAAAATATAATGCTATGAATTTTTATTTGGCACCATGTGAAATTGTAAATTAGTTTCAATTGAATGTTTCAAAAAAAAAAAAAAAGATTGCTTATGACCCGAGGATGTGTTGTGAAATTGACCCAAGGTCAGTTGTGCAATTTCAAGGTCATTGTTTAAAAAATGCTTAATTCCTGTGTGTGTCATATCTTTTATTAATGGAAACGAATAGAAGCTAAAATGTAATCTGTAATTTGTCCTGACCTAAGCTTTGGTGATTTGTGGAAGTTCAATGAAACTATAAGAAAAAACGCATCCTTTTTTTCTAATAGAGAAATACTTGAGTTATGATTTTTTCTTAGCGGGGGTATAATTTGTGAGCTTCCTCACAGTATCTTTAGTTGTAATGGTTGTGTTAAAATGTTCTGATGTAGAAGGTAAGCAACTTCTCTATATGAATCAGGCATGGGGTAATCCTAAACGAATAATCGTAATCGATTGTAATGATTACTTTTTTCAATTAATCAACAGCAATCTGTAGACGAAGAGATTATCGATTACCTGTAATCGTAATTTAATCGATTACAGCAAAAATATAAATGTAATTATAATTACTTTTTCGAATTCTTTCGATAAAACGATTGACAATTTATTATGTAATAGAGATTTGTATACATTGGAATTTCCTCATATGACGCCTAATAATTATAACAATTTCCTTTCATAACCAGGATTTATGGAACAAATTATGAAGGCAATTAAAAGTTTATTTTGATAAAGTTTGAACCACTCATTGTTTTCAAAATGATTCATAATAGCCGATTGAAAATGTACAATTACTTTTCAAGTCTTTTCTTTGGGTTAATGGTATACGCACATAGTTATGTCAAAGGAAAATGATAAATGTGTATTACCTGATTACAATCTTTTTATTATAATTAAAACCGTTTCCGGTCATCAAACCACTTTGAAAAGTTTCCCACAGCAGACAACACTTTTTCATGATAATCATTAAAAGAATAATTAAAAAAAGTTCTAATCATCAAATCGTATTTAAGAATAAACACAAATATACATTTGTAAAACGTTCATCGGGATATGAACTTGTTTGGTCACGTGATCAAATCTTGGGAAGCCCTAAGGGCTTCTCAGAAGATTTGATCACGTATCATTCAAGTTCATATCCTGGTGTACCTTTAAATAATGATGTCTATTACTTATATTTACGTTTGAGAAAGGAGAATCGTTCAGCAAGTTAAAAGGTTTATCGGGATATGAACTTGGTTGGTCACGTGATCAAATCCTGTGAAGCCCTAAGGGCTTCTCAAAAGATTTGATTACGTATCAACCAAGTTCATATCCTGGTGTACCTTTAAATATTGATGTCTGTTACTTATATTTACGTTTGAAAAAGGCGAATCGTTCAGCAAGTTAAAAAGTTCATCGGGATATGAACTTGGTTGGTCACGATGGAATCCTGTAAAACCCGAATGGCTTCTCAGAAGATTTGATCACCTATCAACCAAGTAATATCACGTTGAACTTTTTAACATTTCTGTTTATGACTTATATTTACGTTTAAAAAAGGCAAATCCTTTAATATAAAAATAAGTGTGTTTTTACGCTTACAAATATGTAACCGTCAAACGATAAGAGCGTGCGATAACAATTGTGACGTCCAGAAAAAGTTCACACTGAATTGATCGCTTACGATATCCAATAAGTTCATATAAGAAAGCATATTTGAAATTTGTAAATATATATTTATAAACAAAGTTATTTCTAAAAACATAAATTTGCAACAGAAAGTTATACGTTTATATACATTAAATAGATTCAACCATTTCAGTAAGCAAAAACAAACTTACACCAGAAACAATTTTCCTTTCTTTGCTCAGCTATAATGTGCTTGTCATCATTGATTTTCTGTTTTGAGAATGAGGAAGTTTTTTTTTAACATTTACACTTTTTATTGTAAAAATTAAAAGTAATATGTCGATTACGTAAATTCAGAAAACAAGAGCTAGAATAATTTTTGGAAACTTAAACTCTTCTTTGATACAATTAATATGGCAAGTTTAAATAATTGTCCTTTACTGATTCAACTGTTTTAACTTGTAACTTGAAGAATATCATTTACTACAATAAATTAGATTCGCTCTCTTTGGACAATGTTTAAGTATTTCTCCTGTTCAACAAAAATCTCGATACCATGATCAGTTGCCAATCGCGCAAGTTATAAGCAAGATATGAAACTAACACTTTTTTGTAATGTCAACAACTAAGGTTTATTTACATGATTTATTTATATTTGTTAAGGATACTTAAAATTTTTTTTTCCTGCAGAGTTTGGCATTACGTTATGAACACAAATAAAACGTTTCTAGTGTTTGTCACATTCAATTTTGTTTAAAGTTTTTTTTTCAGCACTGAATTAGAAAAAAACCCAAATGGCCGTTGGTTTACATACATGTAACAAAGAATTGTGTTGTATCACAAACTATAGTGTACCATTTAGTAAAACCTAAAGAAATCATTGCAAATATAACAAAAGACACAGGTGCCACATCGCTCACCCATGTAGCAATGTTCATAACTCTAATCATAGCTGCAAACTCGAATCAATGTCGCTTTCTTAAGTTAAATATAAAAATATTTAAGCTGGTTTTGTTTCAGTGGTTATTTGATAAACAATTAAAAATCAGGATGTCTTAATTCATAATAAAACTACGAATTGATTAAT
Organism: Magallana ariakensis; assembly: GCA_020458035.1. Taxonomy (NCBI): domain Eukaryota; kingdom Metazoa; phylum Mollusca; class Bivalvia; order Ostreida; family Ostreidae; genus Magallana; species Magallana ariakensis. The sequence continues at coordinate 38,561,799 of CM035817.1, forward strand.
AGGGTTATAATTCTGATTAAGAATATTTCAGGTTTTTTTTTTAATTTTTACCCATACATTTCTATACTGATTTTTAAACTCCCCTGAGACCCAATAAGGGTTAGAAAATCATGGTTAAAATAATTCTAAACTATATTCCTATATATTTTTGGGGTCTCAGTTTTGATCCAAAGGTCACAATTTGAACAAGAATCTAAACTATACCAGTTTGCTTGCGAGTTAATTATCACATATGGTAGCTCGGAAATTATGGAGAAAAAAAAAAGATGTTAAACAATTGTTCTTTAAATTATTCAACCTCCATCTGCCTCATTCTGACCCAAGAGGTTACACCAATACTTAAATTAGAATTAAGTATTAAATCAATACACATGTAATCTCTGATTTCACAAATTGTAGCCTTTCGGAATTATTAAAGTGTTGTTTTCTAAAAGTTTTTAGACCAGGTGTGACTAAGGCTTTACGCGGAGCGTCCATATTGTTGAGTTCGAAGCGGACTCGTCGAGCATTTCCGCAGAGTACCTTTCTATGGGCGCAACCTCTGCACAGGCCGGAGCAGACTGACCGAGCATAATCGCAGATCCTTTGCGGCCTTATCATCAACGGGTGGCCCCTGCACAGGAAACGTGATATGTAGCCCGGTCTGTCTCGACCGGAGCCTACGTCCGGAAGAGATACAGAAGAACCGCGACCCTTGAGTATTCCGTTCCTAAACTTCCCAAGTAAGATCAGACATACGAATCCGAACTATTCGGAAAAAAGAATCCAATTTTCCTTAAATAGATTACAGGATTAGCTCAACTATTAGCATATTTTGCCAGTCAAGGAATGGTCTGTATTGTTTCAGTGTAACCTCGAACTTATTTATATGATATTGTTTCAAGACTACGAGGGAAATTCGTTTGAGGATGACCCCCCCCCCCCCCCCAAAGTACCTATGTCGGAAAATGAAAGATCGTGCAAAGTTTTGAACAACACAATCCAGCATGATTGCACGGTTCTGTCTGACACAACTGCGACAAAGGGATATTAGAAAGAACAACAGACGAAACAATCATATAATTAAACCTAATCAAATGTTTCTTTGTTAATCATTGCGGCATTCAAAAAAAAATTAATAGTTCTAACCAAAAAGTATTTCCTCATTGTTTAGACTCGCTCATCGGAAGTTACAGTCGTCAGTAATAATACTATGTGGACAGTACTGAAAATACTGTTTTAGAAGCAATAAACAAGATTGAATGTAGTGGTTCAAATTAATATTGTTGTTTTAAATTGGTGTTTTTATACGAAGTTTTTGGGTACATGTATAAAGGAATCACATTGTCCGTTCATCTGTCTGTCCGTCCGTCTGTCCGTCTGTCGTTGCAAAATTCGTGTCCATTCCATATCTTTTTTAAAGAGAAATATTGGAAGTTCTTATTTCCCTCAAAGATTGCTTATGACCTGAGGGAGTGTCATGATCTTCAACCAAAGTTATTTTGGGAAGGTCAAAGTCACAGGCAGGAAAAGTGCAAAATTCGTGTCCGGCCTATATCTTTTTTATGGAGAACATTGAAATCTCTTACTTCACACGAAGATTGCTTATAACTGAATGAGTGTCTTGATCTTGACAAAAGGTTTTTTTGGGAAGGTCAAGGTCAATGGCAGAAAAAGTGCAAAATTCGTGTCCGGTCCATATATGTTTTATGGAGGAACATTGGAAGTTCTTACTTCACACAAAGATTGCTTAAGACCTGAGGGTGTGGCATGACCTCGACCCAAGGTAATTTAGTCGAGGTTAAGGTGACTGGAAGGAAAAGTGCAAAATACGTGTCCGGACCATATCTGTTTTAATGGAGAAACATTTGAAATTCTTACTTCACACAAAGATTGCTTATAACCTGAAGGTGTATAATAATTTTGTCCAAAGGTCATTTTGGCAAGTTCAAGGTCATTGAAACAAAAAGTTAATAATTTATGTCTGCTTTATACTGTTCTTAAGTAAAAACATTGGAATTTTCTATTTCATATAAAGATTGCTTTGACCCAAGAATGTGTCATGAAATTGAGCTAGGGTCAGTTGTGCAAGTTCAAGGTCATTGTTTAAAAAATGCTTAATTTCTGTGTGTCATATCTTTTATAAATGAAAATGAATAGAAGCTGAAATTTGACCTGTATATATGTCCTGACTTGAGCTTTTGTCATTTGTAGAAGTTCAATGTCACTATAAGAAAGTAAAAAAAACATCCATTATTTTCTTATAGAGAAATACTTGAGTTACGTTTTTTTCTTAGCGGGGGATATCATTTGTGAGCTTCCATACAGTACCTCTTGTTGTAATAGTTGTGTTAACACTACTGGCTCTAAAAAGTACTGAAAGTGCATTTTTTTCTGATAGTTTCTGATATTTATTAATAATATACTGTTATTGCTGATAATTGCTGATATTTACTGATAATTTTTCAGTTGTTACTGATAATTGCTGTTGGTTCTGATATTTACTGATGTTTTTGCTGTGTGTTCTGATATTTACCGAGATTTACTGATGGCACTGAGAATTGCTGATTATTACTGAGAATATTCTGTAAGAGGCAGGGAATTTTCAAGAGATTAAATCACATTCAAATTGTTAAGATATTATTTCAATTTACCAAAAAAAAAAAAAAAGAAAAGAAACCAAACTTACAAATACCGGACATTTCTTAATAAAAAAATAAAAAATCTAAGTTTTCATTTTTTTTATCAACAGTAACTTCTCTTTTACAACCACTAAAAATTAGGTTTGATAATTTTTCTTATTATATCTGATCCTGCCTCTATCTTGGAGGTCCGTGTTGCTCTGCTCCGAATTTGTATTTCGTTTTATGGATTTTGGTTTTTTTTTGGTTGACGGTTTGTTATTTTCATTTTTTCATGTTTATTTATTTAAATGTAGTATTGTTTTCTTTTTGTTCCTGTTCCAAGTTTTGTTTTAGCTGACTAACACTATTCAGCACATACATAAGATACATGTAGAAATAATAAAATTGCTTTTTTACCAATCCCCGCGCGCGAATCCACTCAATACTAAAGTGCTATGTCAAAAACAATCCATGCTTAATAATCTTTTTATGAAGATTTAAACTTCTTTATGTAAATGATAAATACATGTAATGATTATCAATTTTGAGGGATCACTTCTTGTATTGGAGCATTGTTGCAACAGACCATGTTAAATAATCATAACCTTATGATGTTTTTTTTTATCCCGGCTATAATCACTATTTTTTGCAAAATAAAATCAACACTTTTGTTTCATTGTGTATTTCCCGGCCATTTACATCTGTTTATTCTGAGGCTACAAGACATATACACAGGTGACCAGTTTTCACATCTTGCCACGGTCACCCTGTCTTGTGAATAGTCTAAGCGTTGTCTGTTAGTTCTGAGGGTTTATTAAACCCAGACATACACAAAATTTGGTTCTGCGTGGTTCTTAACGTGGATTTTAACTACATAATCGTTAATATATCAAGGAAAATCAGTTGAATTGTGTGTCCTTTTTTCAAAATTAGGACTGAATGTACATATAGCCGCTAGTCATATTATCGCATACTAGTGCATTAATAAAGTATTTGTACATGTATTATAATAATATATCCACTTTTATTCGAATCAAACGCAACTTAAAGGATGAATATGAAATTTTTTCGGTTTTTCATATTGTTGTCAATAAAATACTAATTTTGATTAAACATTCTTTAGATAATGGATACCTCTATACAGATATAACGTAATGTCTTACACAAGGTGTCAGACTGACAATTTACAAGGTTGATGATTGCGACATTCACACCTCTTGATCCGCTGAATGTATGTATACTACATGTATCAATTTTTGCCCGGCTTTCTTGCATTAAGTCTAAAATGTGATCAGAATGCTTCCGAAGTTTAAAAGAAACAATCAAATAATTAAAAAAATATAAATAAAACTCTAAGTTAAACCCATAACTACCGAATACACACTTAAATCTGAATAAAACGTTTCTTATTCATTAAAACACAATGTTTTAGGCTTTAAAACTATTATCAATAATTAACAGCAATTATCAGTACCATCATACAGAGTTGGGGTCAATTACTTAGAAATGTAATTAATCACTTTCAAATACATTGATAATTTTGCAAATTACTTACAATGAAATCGATTTTTTCAAGTGTAATGAATTACTTTCAATTACTTTGACAAATGTTATTAAATACATTGCAATTACTTTACTTTTATTTTGATCGAATGATTTACTCAAACGGCATCTTGCTGGTCTGAAAATTTTTTCAGCCACACTAAATAGTCTTTTAACGGGTGCTGGCGTTGCTGGTACAGCCAGATATCTTAGGGCAAACTTGGAAAGGCAAGGAAACCTGGACTGATTATGACTCCAGTATGTTAGTGGACTGTCAGACATCTCTGTGCAGTCTTCCCTCAGGTAGATATCTATTTCTGTAGCTGGCCCAGATAGATTTCTTTTCCTCTTTGGTGTTGATGGGGGTAAAAAACTGAAAAAATCAGTTATTCTCTTCTATGCAGGTTGGCTTTGAGGGAACACTGAATCATCTAGATCTTGAGTATTTAGACTGCTTAATTTTTCATTAATCAAGGAAATTATTTCTTTCACTTTCCCTGATTTACGCCATCTCATTTTAAATCTTGAATGCAAAACAGCTGCAATAATAAATGTCTCATTCTTTTCAAATGGAGATTCCACAGATTCCACAGAATGAATAAGAGTCTGGATCATTTTGTTGCTATGTATGGCAAAAATCTGGCGCAGCAGATGCCTTATACTAAGTGTGACAGGGATGGTCAAGCTTGCACTTACATTTACCTCCTGTTGTACAAGCAATGTGGAATGCTCAAAAGGGTCAAGGATCTGGCAAAGTTCCTGTAGCAGTTTTCACTCAAAGTTGAGAGTTTACACTTGGTGTCAAGGCTATTCAATTTGCTCTCTGGAACTTTAAGAATTGACTTAAGCATGTGGACCTGGGAGTTCCATCTGGTGAGATTTGCAGCCTGTAAACGTTGTTCGTATTCCAACATTTCACTTGCTACCACATATTTCGCACGAAAGACAATGTTGGAAGCTTTTGCAACTATACTTTTGAGGCTCGGGGAACAATCACCAAGCCCATCTTTTACAGCTAGCTGGAGAGTATGTGCATAACAACGCGAATGCTTGGGGAAAATTTTATCACATAACCTGGACATGTCATCATCACAGTTATCCTCACCATTACTTTCACTCTCATCATCAAAGCTTTTTTGCTCATCTTCGAAACCAGGTAAAGCAACATTAAAGGATTTCGCCATATTTGCAGCATTATCACTGATTATACATGTGATTTTTTCATAAATATCATATGATGAAACAGTTTCTTCATATTCATGTCGAATGTTCTCTGCACTGTGTTTTCCTTTAAAACGCTTTCAACAAATCATGACTGATTTCATCTGCCATTCATGTATGTAATGACCCGTGATTCCAAGATATCCTCGCATTTGACGGTTTGACCAGATTTCAATTGTTAAACACACTGAGATAGCCTTTGCCAAATTCTATTTTAATTCATTTGATTTCAGTTGACTTTTCTGGAATAAGCTTTGTTGATAAATGTTTTCTGCTAGGGAACTGATATTTTGGGTTAAGTTTCTCGAGTCAATTTTGAAAATATTTGCTGTCAACAATAGATAGAGGCTGTAGATCCCCAGCAATGAAATGCACAAGGGAATCTGTAATTTGTTGTTGGTTTGGATCATTTGAGGAATATTTTGTTTTCCCTTTGGCAAATGTAGATATCTTTGACTGCACTTGGTATTCCTTCTTGATTTCAATAACACGAAGGTATGTATGTCTGTGTTTCCTCTAAAACATTAACAACAAATCATGCTCTGTTAATTTTGTCAAAGATCATAATATATTATATTTCAGTAATTTCACTGAAAAAAATTAAAAATCTCCATTTACTTAATGACCAAATTTATTAGAGATTATAGACACAAATTTATTTGTAAAAAACTTACCTTTACATGTGTAAGAAAGTTTGAAGTAGCCCTAGTACTCCCTGAAATGAAAGACTTGCAGTGTTTGCATTTTGCTTTAAAATTTCCAGAAACATTTCCAGAAACATTTTCTGGTACATGAAATTCATCCAACACCCTCGAGTTCATGTTTGGTTCTGAGTAAGATTTTTCAATAGTGAACAGTATTTTTCAATATTTTTGTGTTTGGGTATATAAGAGGGGTTCACATGTGAATATAATTAGACCTGTACCTATTGCCCTAGGCAGTGTGTTGTCCTGTCCTGTCCTGTACAAACACAACCTCATGCCAAACAGTTATACAAACTATGTATCATCATAAGACACCTTTTTAAAACTTTCAACTAGGAAAAAAGTAATTGAAATGTAATTGAAAAGTAATTGAAAATACATGACTTTTTTGGAATGTATTTAAATACATTCAATTACAAGTATTTGAGAACAGAGTCAATTACCAATTACTTCCAATTACTTGGAAAAATGTAATTAAATACACTCTATTACAAATACTCTTTTAATTACACCATCCCTGCCAACAGTATATCTGAGTAAATATCAGTAATTATCATAACTCACAGCAAAAACGTCAGTTAATATCAGTAAATATAAAAAAAAATTAAATTCAACACAAGTCCATACTTACATTAGTTGATCATAATTATATTCAACACAGTCTTTAAGGTGTTAGAAAACACATGTGCTACAAAATTTTAGAGTGGCATAGCTCTAAAATGGTAAATAACAAGCTTAAGCAAAATTGTAACGTTATAATAGAGTCATTATACCTTGATACATGTATGTAAATCAAAGTATACATATATTAAATATTTGTCAAAAAGCATGAGAAAATTATTATAATTGTTGACTTATTTTAATTTTTTAAATTTTTATATCAAAGAATTTATTGCACAACTGATGTTTGGAAATTTTAAGTGCACGTGTTGGTATAACGTGATACCTGGATTTTAGCTTGTTAATGGACAAAATACGACATTTGGAAATAAATCCGGCTAACAGGCAATACTAACAGTAAGTGAGCGTATACTTAGCTAAGATTTTTTTTATCTATAGTTTCTCTAGTTGTCAGATAGTATGGTTTTACAACCTGAAATTTCGTCAGAAGATCCAGCATCATGGAATTTGATGAATAAGGATGCCGAACCCGATATGAATTGCGAACACCAAACCCGATAGTTTAGCTGAAGCCTCATTAGGATAATGACTAAGGTTAAGGTTGCTGTTTCTTGTATAAATGAATTTATCCATGATATACAAAAACAACCTCAATATAAATTGTATGTGGTTGTACGTTTTGTCTGACAATTTGTTATATTTGATGTGCTAAATTAGAGAAGAGTCTAATGTATTCACTACCCGCTGGAGTTTTTTGACTTTTGATTCTCCAGACAAAGAGTGACCTAATTGCAAAATGCATTTGCAGTATAAAAGCTTCCGTTGTCTTTTTTTAAAAAATTCCGGTTTAATGGATATTACGGCCAGATAAGCTATTTACACAATCTACTTTACTTACTTTCTATACAAACTATGCGATTGGTACACGATTTGCAACCAGTCGGACAATTATAGTAAAGCTGCTGCCACTATAGCTACTTTCGTCAGATCCAATAACGCATCTTTTAATATGAATTGTCCGATCAATTCCACAATGCGTGCAATTGGAATTATCTTCGCATTTTGTACTATTTTCTGGACACACTTGACACCATTCCCAAAATATCCAGCTTCACATTCCAAACACACTGTTGAATTGTAACAAGTCTTACAATGTTTCAAGCAATCCTGGTCACATCTGCCCCCATTTTTACCATCTTCACATCCTTCTTTGCAGTACCCCGTTATTCCACATGTCTTGTTTATAAAGGCTGTGTTACATGTTAGGTAGCAAGTCTTGCCATAATAAAAGTTATTTTTATACTCTATGCATTCTACACCTGACAGACAAGAAGAACAATTTTCAGGACATTTCAAACAAATGGTCCCAGACAGATATCATCGATCGGCGCATTGTCAACAAACCGGTGTATTGCTTTTTAGATTACATTGTCTACAGTTTAGAATAGCGACACTACATTTATAATTACACTGTGCACCAAACCATCCATCTTTAGAGCAAAACGCACAAGATTGATTACTTGAACGTGTTGAATTCAAACAGTGACTGCTGCAGTGTCCAGAACAATTTATACCATACAAACCAGCTTTATAATTTGACAGTGACGGTGCTCTGGTCACAAATGTTGCTCGATTACAGTTTTCACTACATCTCTGGGCACATTCCCCCATAATATCCAGCAGGACACACATTGCAGCTACCATTCCCAATATCACAGGACCCGTTTTCCCCACAATTGAGAGGACAATTTAACTCACAATTAACACCATACCATTGATCAACACAGGTTTTGGATTCGTTCCCGCTTTGGTCGCAATATTCACAGTGATCCGGACAATTTACATTTTTCACCCCTGTAACCTACCTTACATTTCCCACAATCAGCAGTATCTCTTTTACAGAAACTTGATTCACAGTTTTTAGGACATTTCTGATTACATTAAGTACCGTATTTTTCTTTTGCACAACTTCCACATATCCCATTTGTCTTATTACAATGGTCGTTGCAATCCCCAAAACATTTCATGTCGCAAAAGTCGCCATATGCCATATTTGTCTTGAAAATTACATATCAATGAACATTCCTAAACATATTAGATCAACAATGACACAGTCTTGGTGTGGTGTACTATTGCTGAGGATAGAGACAGAATGATATCGGGGGAACCTGTAATTAAGCGTACTTGCAAATTCTGTAACTTGGATGAAATAGAGGAAGAATTCCAATTACTTCTAAAATATTAATAATATACTCTATATATTAACAATCTCAGAAGTGACCTTTATCAAAGCCACAGTTTTCAGAAAACTTTTTATTCAACTCCAGACAACCTATTTTAAACTCTTATTTGTATTTTTCTAAGACAAACAGCAAATGTAAACTTTGCATATAAAATAAGACAAAGTAAATTCTCGTGCATGTACTTAAAATTATTTATTAGTGTTAACTGACTTTAACATTAATATACATTGTTGGAAATGTCAATTTAATACAAATAATTGGTCTTTTAATACAATTCATGCTATATTTTGTCAGGGCAGTATGTAAATATTTTTAAAAACGTTACGGTAGCTTTAAAATTACATTAGTTTAACATTTTGGAGAATGTTTTTTTCAACGTTTTAAAAAACGTCATTCAAAATGTTAATATTTATGTAATGTTAATGTTATAAAAACACATGATTTTGATAACGTTTACATTGTTGTAAATTTAATAACATTGGTGTGCTAACTAGGCAAACATGTTCTTCGTTCTGTGATAGAACTGAATGTAAATCTAATACAGGCGATTGTTACAGCTGTATTCCTGGATATTATGGAATGAAATGTGACTACAAATGTTCGTTTGGGTGTCATAAATCTTGTAACATGTCATTAGGGTCAAGAAAAAGGAACTTGCATTACATGCACTAATTAGGCATATGGCGACTTTTGCGATATGAAATGTTTTGGGGATTGCAACGACCATTGTAATAAGATAAAAGGGATATGTGGAGGTTGTGCAAAAGAAAAATACGGTACTTATTGTAATCAGAAATGTCATAAAAATGTGAATCAAGTTTCTGTAAAAGGGATACTGCTGATTGTGGGAAATGTAAGGTAGGTTATATTACAGGGGTGAAAAATGTAAATTGTCCGGATCACTGTGAATATTGCGACCAAAGCGGGAACAAATCCAAAACCTGAGTTGATCAATGGTATGGTGTTAATTGTGAGTTAAATTGTCCTCTCAATTGTTGGGAAAACGGGTCCTGTGATATTGGGAATGGTAGCTGCAATGTGTGTCCTGCTGGATATTATGGGGGAATGTGCCCAGAGATGTAGTGAAAACTGTGATTCGAGCAACATTTGTGACCAGAGCACCGTCACTGTCAAATTATAAAGCTGGTTTGTATGGTATAAATTGTTCTGGACACTGCAGCAGTCACTGTTTGAATTCAACACGTTCAAGCAATCAATCTTGTGCGTTTCGCTCTAAAGATGGATGGTTTGGTGCACAGTGTAATTATAAATGAAGTGTCGCTATTCTAAATTGTAGACAATGTAATCTAAAAAGCAATACACCGGTTTGTCGACAATGCGCCGATCGATGATATCTGTCTTGGAACATTTGTTTGAAATATCCTGAAAATTGTTCTTCTTGTCTGTCAGGTGTAGAATGCATAGAGTGTAAAAATAACTTTTATTATAGCAAGACTTGCGACCTAACATGTAACACAGCCTTTAAAAACAAGACATGTGGAATAACGGGGTACTGCAAAGAAGGATGTGAAGATGGTAAAAATGGGGGCAGATGTGACCAGGATTGCTTGAATCATTATAAGACTTGTTACAATTGATCAACAGTGTGTTTGGAATGTGAAGCTGGATATTTTGGGAATGGTGTCACATGTTCCCAGAAAATAGTACATGATGCGAAGATAATTCCAATTGCATGCATTTTGAAATTGATCGGACAATTCATATTAAACGATGCGTTATTGGATCTGACGAAAGTAGCTATAGTGGCAGCAGCTTTTACTACAATTGTCCGACTGGTTGCAAATCGTGTACCAATCGCATAATTTATATAGAAAGTAAGTAAAGTAGATTGTTTAAATAGCTTATCTGGCCGTAATATCCATTAAATCGGAATTTTTTAAAAAGACAACGGAAGCTTTTATACTGCAAATGCATTTTGCAATTAGATCACTCTTGTACTTTTTGTCTGGAGAATCAAAAGTCAAAAAACTCCAACGGGTAGTGAATACATTAGACTCTTCTCTAATTTAGCACATCAAATATACAGTAACGAATTGTCAGACAAGACGTACAACCACATACAATTTATATTGAGGTTGTTTTTTGTATATAATTGAATTTATCCCTAAGGATAAATTCAAGAAACAGCAACCTTAACCTTAGTCATTATCCTAATGAGGCTTCAGCTAAACTATCGGGTTTGGTGTTCGCAATTCATATCGGGTTCGGCATCCTTATTCATCAAATTCTTCCATGATGCTGGATCTTCTGACGAAATTTCAGGTTGTAAAACCATACTATCTGACAACTAGAGAAACTATAGATCAAAATAATCTTAGCTAAGTATACGCTCACTTACTGTTAGTATTGCCTGTTAGCCGAATTTATTTCCAAATGTCGTATTTTGTCCATTAACAAGCTAAAATCCAGGTATCACGTTATACCAACACGTGCACTTAAAATTTCCAAACATCAGTTGTGCAATATATTCTTCGATATAAGAATTTAAAAAATTAAAATAAGTCAACAATTATAATTTTCTCATGCTTTTTGACAAATATTTAATATATGTATACTTTGATTACATACATGTATCAAGGTATAATGACTCTATTATAACGTTACACTTTTGCTTAAACTTGTTATTCACCATTTTAGAACTATGCCACTCTAAGATTTTGTAGCATCTGTGTTTTCTAACACCTTAAAGTCTGTGTTGAATATAATTATGATCAACTAATGTAAGTATGGACTTGTGTTAAATTTAATCTTTTTTTATATTTACTGATATCAACTGACGTTTTTGCTGTGAGTTCTGACAATTACTGATAATTACTGTTGGCAGGGATGAGGTAATTAAAAAAGTATTTGTAATTGAGTGTATTTTATTACATTTTTGCAAGTAATTGGGAGTAATTGGTAATTGACTCTGTTTTCAAATACTTGTAATTGAATGTATTTAAATACATTCCAAAAATGTAATGTATTTTCAATTACTTTTCAATTGCTTTTTTCCTAGTTAAAAGTTTAAAAAGGTGTCTTATGATGATACATAGTTTGTATAACTGTTTAACATGAGGTTGTGTTTGTACAGTAATTAAACGTCTCATAATGTTCATTTGTTTGTACGGGACAACACACTGCCTAGGTCAATAGGTACAGGTCTAATTATATTTACATGTGAACCCCTCTTATATACCCAAGGACAAAAATACTGAAAAATACTGTTCACTATTGAAAAAATCTTATTCAGAACCAAACATGAACTCACGGGTGTTGGATGAATTTCATGTACTAGAAAATGTTTCTGGAAATTTTAAAGCAAAATACAAACACCGCAAGTCTTTCATTTCAGGGAGTACTAGGGCTACTTCAAACTTTCTTACACATGTAAAGGTAAGTTTTTTACAAATAAATTTGTGTCTATAATCTCTAATAAATTTGGTCATTAAGTAAATGGAGATTTTTATTTAATTTTTTTTAAGAATTCAGTGAAATTACTGAAATATAAAAATATTATGATCTTTGACAAAATTAACAGAGCATGATTTGTTGTTATTGTTTTAGAGGAAACACAGAGATGCATACCTCCGTTTTATTGAAATCAAGAAGGAAGACCAAGTGCAGTCAAAGGTTTCTACATTTGCCAGAGGGACAACAAAATATTCCTCAAATGATCCAAACCAACAACAAATTACAGATTCGCTTGTGCATTTCATTGCTGGGGATCTACAACCTCTATCTATTGTTGACAGCAAATATTTTCAAAATTGACTCGAGAAACTTAACCCAAAATATCGGTTCCCTAGCAGAAAACATTTATCAACAAAGCTTATTCCAGAAAAGTCAACTGAAATCAGAAATGAATTGAAACATAATTTGGCAAAGGCTATCTCAGTGTGTTTAACAATTGAAATCTGGTCAAACCGTCAAATGGAGGATTTCTTGGAATCACGGGTCATTATATACATGAATGGCAGATGAAATCAGTCATGATTTGTTGTAAGCGTTTTAAAGGAAAACACAGTGCAGAGAACATCCGACATGAATATGAAGAAACTGTTTCATTATATGATGTTCATGAAAAAATCACATGTATAATCAGTGATAATGCTGCAAATATGGCGAAATCCTTTAATGTTGCTTTACCTGGTTTCGAAGAAGAGCAAAAAAGCTTTGATGATGAGAGTGAAAGTGATGGTGAGGATAACTGTGATGATGACATGTCCGAGTTATGTGATAAAATTTTCCCCAAGCATTCGCGTTGTTATGCACATACTATCCAGCTACATGTAGTTGTGAAAGATGGGCTTGGTGATTGTTCCCCGAGCCTCAAAAGTATAGTTGCAAAAGCTTCCAACATTGTGTCTTTTGTGCGAAAATCTGTGGTAGAAAGCGAAATGTTGTAAGACGAACAACGTTTACAGGCTGCAAATCTCACCAGATGGAACTCCCAGGTCCACATGCTTAAGTCAATTCTTAAAGTTCCAGAGAGCAAATTGAATAGCCTTGACACCAAGTGTAAACTCTCAACTTTGAATGAAAACTGCTACAGGAACTTTGCCAGATCCTTGACCCTTTTGAGCACGCCACTTTGCTTGTACAACAGGAGGTAAATTTAAGTGCAAGCTTGACCATCCCTGTCACACTTGGTATAAGGCATCAGCTGCGCTAGCTTTTTGTCATTCATAGCAACAAAATGATCCAGACTCTTTTTTTAATTCTGTGGAATCCAGGCTATCTCCATTTGAAAAGAATAAGACGTTTATTAATGCAGCTGTTTTGGATCCAAGATTTAAAATGAGATGGTGTAAATCAGGGAAAGTGGAAGATACAATATCCTTGATTAATGAGAAACTAAGCAATCTAAATACTCAAGATCCAGATGATTCATTGTTCCCGCAAAACCCACTTGCAAAGAAGAGAAAAACTGATTTTTTCAGTCTTTTACCCCCATCAACACCAAAGAGAAAAAGAAATCATCTGGGCCAGCTACAAAAAAAAATATCTTCCTGGGGGAAGACTACACAGAGATGTCTGACAGTCCACTATCATACTGGAGTAATAATCAGTCCAGGTTTCCTTGCCTTTCCAAGTTGGCACAAAGATATCTATCTGTACTAGCAACGTCAGCACCCGTTGAAAGACTATTTAATGTGGCTGGAAAATTTTTTAGACCAGCAAGATGCCGTTTGAATGATTCAAAATTTAAAAATCACACGGTGATTAAAATAAACTCATAACTGTACATGTGAAAACATTTCTATACATCTCAATGCTGTTTATACATGGTTTTGTTCTCAACATTCTTCAAAATAAAAAATAAAAGTAAAGTAATTGCAATGTATTTAATTTCATTTGTCAAAGTAATTGAAAGTACTTAATTACATTTGAAAAAAACAAAACACTTGTAATTGTGAGTAATTTGCAAACTTATAAATGTATTTGAAAGTAATTAATTACATTTCAAAGTAATTGACTTCAACTCTGACTGATGGTACTGATAATTGCTGTGAATTATTGATAATAGTTTTAAAGCGTAGAAAATTGTGTTTTAATGAATAAAAGCACATAATTCAGATTTAACGCAATTTATTTTTAAGTGTGTATTCAGTAGTTATGCGTTTAACTTTGAGTTTTATTTATATTTGTTTTTAATTATTTGATTGTTTCTTTTAAATTTCGGAAGCACACTGATCAAATTTAGACTTAATGTAAAGAAGCCGGGCAAAAATTGATACATGTAGGATACATACTTTCAGCGGATCAAGAGGTGTGAATGTCGCAATCATCAACCTTGTAAATTGTCAGTCTGACACCTTGTGTAAGACATTACGTTATATCTGTAGAGAGGTATCCATTATCTTAAGAATGTTTAATCAAAACGATGAGTATTTTATTGACAACAATATGAATAACTAATGATTTTCATATTCATCATTTTAGTTGCGTTTGATTAAAATAAAGTTGGAAATATTATAATAATACATTTACAAATACTTTATGCATGCACTAGTATGCGATAATATGACTAGCGGCTATATGTACATTCAGTTCTAATTTTGAAAAAAGGACACACAATTCAACTGATTTTCCTTGATATATTAACAATTATGTAGTAAAGATATACGGTAAGAAACACGCAGAACCAATTTTTGTGTATGTCTGGGTTCAAGAAAACCCTCAAAACTAACAGACAACGCTCAGACTATTCACACGACAGGGTGACCGTGGCAAGGTGTGAAAACTGGCCACCTGTGTATATGTCTTGTAGCCTCAGAATAAACAGATGTAAATGGCTGGGAAATACACAGTGAAACAAAAGTGTTGATATTTTTTGGCAAAAAGAAAAAAAAAATATTGATTATGGCCGGGATAAAAAAAAATCATAAGTTTATGATTATTTAACATGGTCTGTTGCAACCACTATTGAAATAAAACCACTATTGAAATAATTATTTCAATAGTGGTTGGCAATGTTATTCATTAGTAGAATCACTTTGCAACCGGACCACTATTGAAATAAAACCACTATTGAAATAATTTGTTTTAATAGTGGTTGGGGATGTTTTTCATTAGAAGAATCACTTTGCAACCACTATTGAAATACAATCACTTTTGAACTTATTATTTCAAAAGTCGTTGTGGATGTATTTCAATATAAGAATCACATTATAGCCACTATTGAAATACAACTACTATTAAAAGTATTTTTACAATCGTAGATGGGAATGAATTTCTTTATAAATATTACTTTGCAATCACTATTGAAACACATTTGGAAAGAAAGAAATTTTGAACATTTCTAACTTTGAAAGGAGACTATTTATGTTGGTATAAATATGTTAAAGTGTATTACAACTTTCTAAGATAATTAGTTTGTATGGAATATTATTTGATACTGTGTAATAGCCAAACAAATTGCAGTTTTAAAAGATGAAAGAAAAAAATCAAACATAATGACGTCAAATTGTAAACAATTAAATGTATCTATGTGTTGGGGGTCGTACAGGGCATAAAGACAGTGAACAGTTCAGAGAAATACATAATTCGCTGACGCATATTTTCTGAATGAACACTGAATGTACCCTCAAACATGTACTTGCATAAACCAGTAAAGAACTATTCTCTTGGTTAAATAAGTGTTTATTGCGCCAAATATCATTTAGGGAATCAACAGATCCATTAGAGAATTAATATAATTATAATATGTAAACTATCCTAAACCATAATGGATAGAGAAAGAGAGAGAGAGAGAATAGAACTGATATGTATTATTCTAAATGCTCATAAAATCTATAAAAAAAAATCAAGAATTTTTTATGAGCCAGAGTTTTATTTCATATTGTTATATTAAGAAATATGGGCTCTTATAATCAATATTGACCTCAACCCTTGTATACCTTTAGTTTACAATTATTGAATCTTTTTTCATTTAATTTTTCTTTATTAAAAAACTTTACTGAACGAAAAAGCTGAATGAAAGCTCAACTATTCACAATTTCCAAAATAAATCTTCTGTTTACTTAGGGTGAAAGCAAGTTCCTGTCTTAAGCAGGCACATTGCTAAATAAATGTTATTGAAAATAAGAAGCCAAGGGTCCACATCACTCACATGAGCAACAATAGCAATAACATTGATCAGATCTGCGTTATGCTACCAAGAAACAAAAAATGTTGACAATTAAGTAGAGAAGATTTAAAACAGATTTTAAATTGTTCTACACATATAAACATCATGCCCCGTTTGTTGTTTCAGTTTTTATGAGACGATTTTTCTTTATTTATTCCTATGTAAATTTTCAACTCTCCATTGTGGCCCTACCCTCAACCTTCTGGCCAAATAGTGTTTGATAAGAATCCTACATGTTTGTAACCTCCTCCGCCTATTTTGATTCAATGAATCCTATTCCGAGGATCATGATTTGAAAAGACTTAAATTTACACTAACTGAGGAAGCTTCCACACAATTTCAGATTTTCTGGTCATTTGATTTTTAAAGAGGATTTTAAAACCAATTCCAACAAATTTTCAATGATTCTTAATTATCTCTTTTTATAAGAGGTTACGGCCCTTTATTTTTACAAACTTGAATTTACACTATTTAACGGTGCTTTATGGCAAGCTATCAGCATTCTGTTTACTGTTTTGCAAATGAGGAAGTTTTTTTAATATTAAACGTTTTATTGTATTATTACACTAAGTAATGTTATATGTTATCGATTACGTCAATTAAAAATCAAAAGCTAATCTCATTTTTGGGAAAACTATTCATTTCCTTGAGACAATTCATATGGCTGGCAAATTTTAAATTAGTCTCCGTTTTTGGTTTAACTTTTTAATATACTAGTAGGTCATATGCACATGCAACGAGAAGGATCTCATTTCAAAGAGACTCTCCCCCTCTCTCTCTCTCTCTCTCTCTCTCTCTCTCTCTCTCTCTCTTTAATAATAACATTGCCTCTATAACACTCTGTTCAGTTACTAGGATTTATCGAACATTATATTATATAACATTTTTAAATAAGTTTACTCGTTATATCACAAATGAGATAATTTTATTCCTATGCCCTAAAATTGCTGAATCACACCGGAAATAGTTATATTACCCTCCCGGAAACAGTTATATTTCACAGAAAATAGATATATTGCCCTCCCGAAATTGTTATATCACCCTCGCGTGCGATAATTCTGCATATTAATTACTTCGGGTTCGAAATTAAGCTAAGCAAACGTAAAAATTTTCTCAAAAATCTAAATGTCAGGACAGCCTCTGCTATTCAGAGGAACTTACTTCAATTGTTTAATTTGAAAATTATCATTTTTTTATTTAAAGCACCGATCGACATTTTACTAAACTTCTTACATTTATTTGATTTGTACGATATAAAGATGAGTTTATAAAATACACTTGTTTATAAGGTAAACATGTTCTTAAACTGATTTTGATTTTTTAAAAATGTTTTAATATGTTTTACGGTGCGACCGTTGAGGCGAGCGCAGCATGTGATCAAACAATAAATTATGATAAATCAATAAAAATAAAATTAACAACGTAAATGAATTTGATTGCAAAATAAAATAAAACATTTCTATTTTTTCAGTAAATTTTCATTATTCATAGTTTATAAAATTTGTTATTTATTTGTTTATAAGTAGAACAATAGTTTAATCTCAGATACAATGTTGTTGTATAATAAAGAAGCCAATGTTGAATATTAAAGAAGCCAATACCATCGAGAGATTCAAGAATCAGCTAACTAACACCATGGCTGCCTCCTACTACCTTAGAAACCTGCCAAACTTCAGTTTTTAACCATTTTTTAAACTTGTAAATAAGAGGCTTTTAGCTGTGTTCGACGTGCTATTTACACTTGATATCGAGGTCAGCACAGGATAGGAGGAGGAAAAAAAGATTATAATATAAATGTTCATTGCACTGTATCTCCTCTTTTAAAGTGAGATTAACGTCAGTTCATCCTTTTTTTTTTTACAGAAGACATTATTTCCTAAACTTACAAATAAAAATTGACTTATCATAGAGCCCCCCCCCATGTTAAAAAAAAAAAATTTTAATTTTTTTTTTCAATTTACACATAGAAAATCGACTTATCATGGAGTTGCTCCCTTTACTTTAAAAAAAATGATTTTATTTTATTTACGCATAAAAATATTTGCTTATCATATTAAAGGAACATGGAGTTTCCCCCCCCCCCCCCCCAATTGGGATTGGGAGCATGTAATAAATGGAAGTGAAAATAAAGAAACCATTGAACTGCTAAAGAGCTGAAGGATTAGAATTTTCATGATTTTGAGAATTATCCCATTTTTTTTTTTTTTGGATTTTTTGGATGAGGCTGCCATCCACCCACCCACCCCCTTTTTAAAAAAAATAACGATGTTACGTGTACCTTCCTGGAACTTACCGTAATTATAGTGAATAAAATAAATGTGAGCATTCATCCAAATGAGTGCAAGTTACAACTGTTTCTTTTATCTGAAGAAATGTCCTCATTCTTTAGCTTTGCAAGATTTTGAGAGGATTTTGGTAATTTCAGTATATTTACAATAACTTCAGTTAGAGTAATTTCCCCTTATTGTGACGTCAAAGTTCACGTTGGTTAAGTGTCGTCTGACTCTTTAAAACTTCCCTGAGAAATAAAAGTACGTGAAATATACTGTTTTATTTACTTAAAAAAGCATGATGTTCTTAGAATTATACATCTTATATGCTTCTAAAAAGTTTTACTTTGATTCTCGCGAGAACGTGAGGTTGGAAACCATTGGTTCTATGAATTGTGGGTCAAAATTTACTGACGCCGAAAAAATCTATCTGATCAATGTGTAAACCTTTGTGACTTCACTCGATTATTTTTGATTGAGAGTGTACTGAGGTGAACTTTAGAGGCAACATTGACTGTATGTAGTATACATTGTTAATATTTTTATTGTCTTGCTGATTCTCGTGAGAGTGTGAAGTGATAAAAATTGCCATGATTACAGGGAACTACTGGGACGATTAAAACAATGCATAACTGGTCCGATTTACTGACGCCAAAAAAATCCGTTGAATGAATGTGCAACTGGTCCGAATTTTCTATTCACACACGCCTTGCCGGTAGAGCTCGCTTTGCGTCGGCGCTGCGCGCCGGCGAGCTGGGCTCGCTTTAACATATATTACATGTCTTCTCGAGCGACAATACCAGAATATTTGTCCCTCGGTGACAGGAAAGCCCTGGAGTATTATGTGGCCCTCTGCCTTCGGCATCGGGCAACATGACACTCCAGGGCTTTCCAGTCACCTCGGGGCAAATATTCTGGTATGTCGCCCTCGAAGCCATGTAATATATGTTTAATGAGTCTTTTTGGTATGTTCGTTAATGACTACAAAAATTGGTGGCTATCCGATTACAACACATAGTCGATTTCATATTTATTGACGAATCTCAAATGCACTAGTTTTATAACTGCTGTTTAGCTGGCATTTAATTCATACTACTATAGCAAAAGGGTAGGTATCTGCCTTATTTAAAATAACACTCAGTGCATGTAAACTAAGATATAATCAAAAATATGTACCTTCAATGTAAACTTCTTTGCAATCGCTAGATCCGTGTAGTATTAGGCAGGTAGGGTCAAATTAAGATTCTGACAAGGATTATAAACAGAGGTTTGATATGACATTGACCATTGACTGTTCAAGGTCACTGCACATATTAATACATGTACATACAGCCTTTTAATAAAGTCTAAGCAAGATTGGGCCAAGAGGAAAATAATTCTAGTCTTAAACTAAGATTCAAATAGATCTGCTATTATTACCCGGTACATGGCTGAGACACTAGTTCAAATTCACTACACCTTTTTTTTTACATTAACTTTAGGGAGTCTTTGGCAAAGGTTGCTCTTGCCGAAGGTGAGATATGATATGGATCGGACAAGTGTATCGAACACCCAAACAATCGGAATAAGCGGGACCCTGACTAATTTTGTTTGGTCCGTTGTCAATTAGGGACTGTCGCGGAATTAAATTAAAAATATACTAGCGGAAAAAAAAACTGTGCATTATAAAATTTAGTATAATTTTTCTATATCTATTGTTTGTATTTATAAAATTTAAACAATCGATAATGGTATTGTTTTTGACAATATCGGATGGTAACCGTCCGGGTGCACGGACTTTTTCATGGTTAGTGAGCACCTGTTGTTTATTGAAGAATTTGTACGCACGAGTTTTACGGGACAATGCTGTTTGGAATAGGAACTGTAAAGGATTTGTTTAAACTTTTTTTGTTAAGGAAAATCACTTTAGTTTCAACAAAATTTACCCCTATGTCATGCCACGACTCAACGGAAACCAACGTAATCGTGCTGTTGGGATGCTGCAAGCTGGAATGGCACAACATACTGTAGAAAGACACTTTGGAGTTCATCGGAACACCATCCAGTCATTATGGAGACGTTTTCAACAATCTGGCAACACCCAGGATCGACCACGCTCTGGGCGACCTCGTGTGACGTCACGTCAACAGGACAACCACATTAGACTTGTGCATCTGAGAAATCGTTTCCATACAGCAAGTTTGACCGCCCGTAGCATTCCAGGGCTTCGACCAATTAGTCCAAGAACAGTGCGTAATCGTCTGCGCGAGCAAAACATCAGACCAAGACGTCCAGCGGTGCGCCCAGTACTGCTTCATCGTCATCGTATCGCCAGACTAGCGTGGTGCACACGACATCTGCGATTCAGAATACAGGACTGGGCCAATATTCTGTTTACTGATGAATCCAGATTTCATTTAGATAGCAGTGACGGCCGTTGTAGGGTGTATCGTCGCGTTGGGGAGCGTTACCAGGACGCTTGTGTTGTGCAACGTCGACAATTTGGTGGAGGTAGCGTTATGGTGTGGGGTGGAATATCAGCACGTGGAAGGACCCCTCTACAAATTGTCAATGGAAATCTCACCGGCGTACGCTATCGAGATGAAATTATTCAGCGTCATGTGATAACCTTCATACAGAGACATCAAAATCACATCACTCTGCAGCAAGACAACGCAAGGCCACACGTTGCACGTGTAGTCAGGGACTTAAATTGTTTGTTCAACAGAATGTCGATGTCTTGCCTTGGCCAGCTGTTTCCCCCGATTTGTCGCCGATCGAGCACGTCTGGGATGAAATGGAAAGACGTTTACGCCGTTTACTAAATCAGCCAGTGACATTGGCTGGTTAAAGCAACCAACATCTGGAACAACATCCCTCAAGCATTTCTGAACACTTTAGTGGCATCAATGAGGCGTCGCTGTCAAGCATGCGTGATCGCAAATGGTGGTCACACGCGTAATTAATTTTGTTAATTCAATTTCAAATAACAGTGACTTTCGAGTGTGCTGAAATTGACGTTATTCTACGTTGACATTAATGTGTTATGAGATGTTGTTACGAATACATGTGTTAACAATATTACATTTGTTCATTGCAATTTTTAAATGTTTTTTCATATATTAAATAATGCACAGTTTCTTTTTTCCGCTAGTATATATATTTCTCCTTATGTTTGCATTGTAAATCTGCGACGTTCAATTTCCTAATATTTATGCATTGCATCATTATTTTTTGTAAGATTTAGTCTCATAACTGCAGCGGTGTGTGCATACAAATTGAGTATCGCGCGTTAGCGCGTTATGAAAATTTGTATGCACATACCGCTGCATTTATGAGACTATATCTTTCAAAAAATAACGATTTAATGCTTATATTTACATTTTTTTAAAACTTCTTGTCTTGTCTGCTAATGTCATTTATACGTTAAAATTTCTGTTTTATCCTAAGGGTAAGTTCAAATTTAATGGAGGAGCCACTGTAACAGCCACAAGCGTGAACTTTAATATGCGCTTGTGATATTGCATTTTACAGCGTTCAACGTTTGTGACGTCATTATAAAACTCGTCATTCTAACCTTTGAGTACCATGTGTGTGTTACGGATTTATAACTGCAGTATCTTTCCACCCGCTTTACATGCAAAAACTTTTTGGAATATAAATAATGAATACACTTTGCTTATTCATGTGCCATGAGCACAAATATAAACGTCACCACGTGTTTTGAGTATATTTATTTTTGTAAAATTAAATGAAACGTTTAACCTCTGAGTCACATAACCAATTAGATATGTACTCTTGAAAAAGAAATCATTGAATTGTATCTTCTCCTTAATTAAAAAGATTTTTCTCTACAAAGTTTCTGGCACGATATTTTTAGTCGCGGAAGCGAACTAAATAACATGTTAATATGGCTGTTCCATGTATGTTTCATATCCCTGACTGAGAGCGTATAAAAGGCTTTATAGCGACGATACATGTACACATATATTTCATACAAAAAAACATCAGTATGAATATTAATATAAGCATTTAATGCTTAAAGGGGCATGTTCATGATTTTCGTGAAACATTATTTTTTCGACTTTAATGTTTACAATGCTTCAGTAAGGCATCTTTAATAGGGAACCAAAATGTGAGTGTCATTCGTTGAGTTATAAGCAAGTTACAGAGCTCACAATTCTTCTCTATGTAAACAAAGCATTTGTTTACATTTTGAATGTTGAAGAAAAAATTACAATTTTAGACCTAAAATGAATGTGGTAAACGTTAGGAACTGTTTATGTATGTTTAAAATGAATAAGAAGATAGAAAAATCAGCTTAAAAACGATTTTTAGTGGTATTTTAAACCTATGTAAACAAAAACAGGGCAGGAGCCTTGTTTAAATGACAAAGAATTGTAAGCATTGTATTTTGCTTATTAATTAACGACTGGCTCTCGTATTTCATTTGATCAGTACAAATTCATTCCTAAAGCGTTGTAAATAATAAAAACAGAAAAATAGAATTTGACCAAAATCGTGACCATGCCCCTTAAAGTAAACGACTGTTCATCAAGCGTAAACAACTCAGTCCAGTTTTTTATAAATACTATTGAAGGAATGTGTTCAATATTCACCAATTAAACATAGGAAATGTTCGTACGCCTTTCGCGGGCCGAGTATTACCGCATGGTACCTTCCTAGAGGCACAACGCCAGCACAGACCGGAGCAGACTGTCGAGCATTACCGCAGAGTCTCTGCGGAGTTATCGTTAACGGGCTGACACCTGCACAGGCGTCAACGGGGTAATTAGCTCGGTCCGTCTCAACCGGATCAAACGTCCGGAAGGGCTACAGAGGATCCTCGACCCTTGAGTCTTCTGTTCCAAAACATTACCCATATAGTAAGATTAGGCGTACCAATCCAACCGAGAGGGAGAAATCTATTTTTCTTCAATATATTCCTGTATTCACTCAATTATTAGTAAACTTGGTCATGCAGTCAAGAAATAATTATTGTTTAGGTTGTTTTCAGAGTAACCTTAAACTTATCCATATGATTTGGTTTGAGATCGAGCCAAAGGGGAACTCATTTGTTGTTGAAACCCACAAAGTATCTTTTTCGGAAAATTAAAGATCGTGCAAAGTTTCAAACAACACAGTGCGGCATGACTGCCCGATTCTCTGAGACAAAACAGCGGCAGAGGTAAATTACAGAAGAACAGACAGGACAAATATATCATTAAACCTAATATTTGGCAGCATCAATTGACTCAAAAAAATAATTTTAAAGTTTATAACCAAAAATATTTCCTCATTGTTTAGACTTTGCTCATCGGAAGCAACAATCGTCGGTGTTAATATCAATGACACTTTGTACTTGTATAATGCGGAAAGTACCAAATATTCTTTTTAGGAGCAAATAATACGAGTAAATGGATCGGTTTAAATTAATGTTGGTGTTTCAAATTGGTGTTTTTGGAATAGTTGTGCTTAAATGCCCTGCAGTAGAAGGTAAACAACATTTCTATGTGAACGTTCGTAGTCCACTAGTTATACTTATAGATGTAAGGCCTATCAAGTCGATGGAATGTACTAAGGGGAAATGTCACTAATTTATCTTAACTTATCAGGTCGATAAGTGCTGTTTTTTACCTTACTTTCGAGTTAATGTGTATGTGGGGAAAATAAACATCTTACAACTAGAATCCAAGGTCTTATTACCAACATTGAAAAGAAACTTTGATACTTATGATTTATAATGCATCGTACAATCCCTGTAGGTTTTTTATATTTGGAAAAAGACTATCCCTCTGATGTTCTCTTTCGGATTGAAAATTGATTATGAATTAGAAGTTTGAAAATTGTGTGTTTGAATTGTTTTGAAAAGGAAGTAAATGAAACGTGTTTTAGAATTGCATGCATAAAAATTTCCTCATATGAACCTAACAATTATAACAATTTCCTTGTATGAAAGCAATTTAAAGTATTTATAGCAAATGTTGTACACAAATATTATTGTACAATTTATGAGGGCAATTACACGTGTATTTTGCTTTAAGTTTAACCGCGTATCCTATTTTTTGTTAAATATATAATAGCGGTTGGAAAATGTACATTCTCTTTCCAAGTCTTTACGATATCTTAAAAGTATACGGACTTTTTTTTTAATATATACCATTGCAAATACTGTCGTTTTCACAAATCACAATGAAACAGATGCAAAATAGGATAATGAGGAATTTGCATTTCTTTAATTCGGTTATCATGTTTGCACAAATTACGATAAAAAAGGATGAGCAACTTAATTGATTAGTAGGATATCTTAATTTCTCCGTAGTACAAGTACAATTGAAACAAGAGAAAAGCTGTCAATGCAACAGCAACCCAGGTTTTTTTTGTGTGAATAGTATCCATACTCCATTTGTCAACCCTGAATTGATGAACACTAACTATCCAGAGCAATGAGGTACTCTATATGCAATATTTTTGCCAAAACATAACTTGGTTCAACAGCTGGTATTTTTCATAAATTATTAGAAATCAAAATCCTACCAATATGCACATCTCTATTATATATACAATTGATCTGCAAAAGAACAACTTCCTATCTTCAAAACTGTAGGAGGAGTTATCTGTACAATAGGAGTACCCTATATGCAATATTGTGCCAAAAAATAAGTCTAACAGCTCGTAATTTTTCATAAATTATCAGAAATCAAAATCCTAGCAAAATGCTCACATCTGTTTTATGTACAATTGAACTGCAAAAGAACAACTTCCTATCTAGAAAACTGTAGGAGGAATTATCCATACGATAAGGGTACCCTTTTGGCAGCCGTCCGCCTGTCTGACTACTCGCCCACCCGCCCGCACGCCATATTCACCATTTATATAACCAAATTTTTCCTTCGGAAAACTCGGTTAATAAAACTTATAATTAATACAATTATTACTATCTTTAACACGCATATTACAAAAATGTAAATTATAAATATGGTTAAGTAATCATTATGTAAAAACAAGTTTGTTATATATAGTGTGCATGATTCCAGGTCAGTGCCGGATGTTTCCAAACTCCACCCAAGTTTGTATGTGCCACTGTGAAGATAACTGCAAGCACGGCTGTCAGACATGTGACTTAGGCTGGAGTGGATCAAAAAGGCTTCATTGTCAAAAAGGTTACAATTTGATACTAACAGTAAACAGATATTTTTTGTAAAAATACAGGGTTATATAATTCAGGAAAAGAGACAACAAAATCTTCAGCTATGAAACAAATAAGGTTCGTTTTGAAAGTATGAACCCATTAACAAAGTTATTATATATTATTTCTTCACTTTTTAAGTGTCTGCGATATTTGGATATTTTGAACCAATACTCCGAAGCTCTTCACTAACAATAATTTTTTTATAATTTGATGCAACTTTCAAAACATTGTTTGCAAAGATTGTTATTTAAATTAAGTATCGATTCATTAAAATTCAAATAATAAAACTGCAACCTTTGCAATTTCCAATGCATTATACACTTTCATAGCACTTTTCAATTGTATTTGACATATTTTGATAAATTTCTTTACCAGAAAACATATTGTTTGGAAAAACCACAACACAAGAGAATTCATACGCTAGTTCTTTTGATTCCGAGAAAGCAGTGGATGGTAACTTGGACACCTTCAGTAAAATACAGGAGAGGGTACACAGCGTATGGTGGAGAGTTCGCCTGAAAAGATACCACACCATCACCGATATCAACATAACGATGGAGACAGGTACAGTACGTTAAACTATCTGAGTTGATGCTCGAAGTTGGATTTTTTTACAATGGCAGCATTATGCCATATTTAACTCAGTTTTCTAATGATATTTAGAAATATTATGCAGAACAGTACGTAGGTCTGAACAAAGTACATGTAAGTATAAGAGATCAAGACCTTTCTCGTTTTTGTCTTTGTAGTTAACGGTGCTGAATACTTTGTGTACGTCACGGACGAGTCGCTTGTGACTAACAACTACTCCCTCTGTACCTCAACTAAAACATCTACCATAGAGCGAAGAAATTCGGTGTTAAGTTGTTCGCGGGCATTAACAGGCAAAGTAATAGAAATTCACGCACCCCCGCACATTCGCCTGAAGATTTATGAAGTCGGCTCAATGTGTAAGTATTATCATTACATGAACTTATCTCAATAAATATAGCCGACGTTGTCCTTTATAATTTGTATGTAAAATTTAGAGTATTAAAGGTATGTAAAAAAGTTATGGCAAACGGCCGGCTGATTTGTTCCTAGTCGATGTTTTGAATGTAAAGTCATGCTCTTTTATGACGCACTAAACATATCTTTGCATCAACGGGAAAAATACTCGTATTCGTGTGTTTTAAAATTTGCTTTTCGTTTTGTCATTTTTTAATTCAAAATCTATGACCCTGATTGACACATCAATTAAAAAATCAAAACGTAATACATGTATATCAAATCATACTTTTCAGATAATATTTGTACAATTTCATTGAAGTTCATTGAATTCATACTAAAACAAATCTATAATATACATATTATAATTTACAGATTTTGTTCCAAAAAATAAAATAATTTTCCAAAAAAACTAATTATATGATAAATTTGTCTCTTGTGTTCTTCCTTAGTATTAAAACTAATTTGTAATCAAATATTGTAGCTTGTGCCTTTGGTACCCATGGAGAAGACTGCAATTCTCTCTGTCCCATTGAGTGCCACAATACTTGTAACAAGGTCAGCGGGCAATGCGATCAATGTCCGGTGGGCTTCTCTGGTGAATTCTGTAATGTGACGTGTTCCAAATTCTGCGGAGCCAATGGATGCGACAAAATAAACGGACGATGTTTCCAGTGTGATCACGGACTTTGGAGCCAAGACTGTACTAGGTTTTGCCCCAAGGGCTGTCATTCATTTTGTCAAAGAGAAACAGGACACTGTACAGATTGCCATTCCGGATATATTTATAATGGTACAACGTGTGTGCAATGCCCAGCTGGGTTTCATGGGAAATCGTGCACCCTGTCTTGTGGATCGAATTGTAACGAAGGTCTTTGTGATCCTGAAACTGGCCGATGCAAAAGCTGTAAGGTTGGGTATTTCGGAGACTTTTGCCATAAAAACTGTTCAGAAAATTGTCTGAATTTTTCTTGCTCCGCTACAGCAGGGCATTGTTTACATTGCGTAATTGGACACCATGGTGAACAATGTACTCGATGCGACAGGGGATACTTTGGAGAAGGGTGTAAGAACACATGCAGTTATTGCAAATTACAAGTATGTAACAATGTAAATGGCACATGCTTTGAGTGTGAAAAAGGTAAATATGGCCCTTTTTGTAACCAGACGTGTCCGTCACAATGCGCAAACAGGACATGTCATCAGGATGGGGAATGTGTATCCTGTACAAATGGAAGATACGGTATACAATGTGAACTACTTTGTCCGCCCTTAAGTTGTTCAGCTTGTGATAAGAAAAGTGGAGTTTGTTTGGAATGTCATTTAGGGCGGTACGGCAGTGAATGTACAGAATACTGTCCGTCTGAATGCAGTCATGGATGTCTTATCAATAACGGAAGCTGTAAAAACAAAACAGGGACCACTTCTACGCCTTTAATCAGCAACAATTCAAAGTCCGGAAAGAGTAAGATGTGTTGATTTTTATTTCTTAATCAAAGAGTCGCTGTGACATGATGTAGATTTTTTTTTATCAAAAAGTATATGCCACATACATCTGTTTTTATTACAGGAATGCAGAACTTTTTGATTTTGGCAGGAACCACAATTTTAATTGTATTTTCCATTGTATTCCTCGCAAAAATTTGTAAAATGCAGAAAGAAAGGTAATACATACAATTGAATGCAACAAATGAATAATGCTATATATGGTATATAATTTTTATAGAAATGCAATTATGCCCTGAACTGGAAATAAGCTTAAAAATAATTAATAAATTTTTATAAAATTATATTAGTTGCTTACGCACTAAAAAGAATTTCAATACTTTAATACAGTAAAAAAATAGTCATTTTGTAAAATCAACATAATTTTGTAGACAAATATCAACAAGAGCCTCAAACTACTACAGGGGAATATCCTCAATAATTGATAGCTCTTCAGTCAATCGTTATCACTCCCTCGTTGAAGAAAACCCGTATGAAAATGTCAGCATGGATAGCCAGGCGATGGAAGCATCAGACTATGCAAACGAAGGCGCATGCGCATCCACCACCGACGACCTGATAGATAAACAAGTGGTTGCAGAAAAATCTTTTAAAAAGTACGGAAGATTTGTTTCCTTTGATGACGAGACTCCAAGACGACAGCAAAGTCGAGATTCCGCGAACTCAACTCCCTACGAATCCATTGTTATAAAAGATGACTCCATGGCAGTGTCCTTTACTAAGTATTGACCACAATTCCAAAAAGTCATATTTATTGTACATGTATATTTAGTTTATAAGATAAAAACATATAACATCAAATAAAAAACTATTTAAAATAATATCATTGTTTTAATCATATCAATGATAGTGTATGTTTGTGTAAAAAAAACCCACACAACATGGAACAGCGTTCATTTCATTTAAAAAAAAATTAAAAAATGAGTTCAATAATAAAAGTGTATGTCTCTAAACATATACGTACACACATCTCCATGTATGAAAGCTCTCATTTAACGATTTGAATCTAGAGTGTGCATCTACCTTTGCTGATCTGATCAAAGAAAAGTTTATGAAATGGTGTGAACTTGCATACTATTATTAATATGTATTTTATTTATACTGTTTTACAACAAATGAAGTTAGTTTTGCTCTGCAAATATATGAATTATGTTTAGTGAAGTAACTTTCACAAAAAAAGTATAAAAAGTATGTGGACTAAATATTGGCCATCCAGTCTTCTTTCTGTCACCTGTTGCAGTGCAAAATCTTCTAGTTTTTAGTTAATCAGTTATAATGGAAGGCTAACCTGATTAGCTTACATGAAAACTAATCAATAGTATTAAGTATATATTATTACTTTGTACATGCAACGACCTTTAGAGATTGCTCTTTATGATACATGAAGGTACGAGTAAATAATGTCATTCTTTTTTGTTTGTATTGGTTGGTTGAATGACCTCAAAAGATTGGTCATTATCACTTCTACTAGTTGTCCCAAGTTTTTTCAAAAGTGTCTCTTCTAGGAGATGTCGTCTTTTGTTTTGACTTCCAAAATTGACATCCTTGAAGCAGGTTTTTGCGATAATAATCAGAGTGATGCCGATCAGCGTGGCATTTATCCCCAGGATAAACAGCGGATCACGTGGGGTGTACGTCATAAATACGTGTGATAAAACCACATAGAACACTCCCTGACAAAGGGAGAGAAGTCCGAGTAGAGCCAGGAAAGCAGAAGGGCGATGTACAATATCGGTGATGACTGCACAAGACATACTTTTTACCTGTTGAAACAAAGTATCCGGATAAATTCCAGTATTGTAATTAAGTTTAATGTTGCATGTTTGATTTATCTGTATCTTTCCGTTGGTTGATAAATATATATGCAGTAATGAAATCAATTTTAATGTTTCATATGTTTCACAAATATTGAATTCATTCAATAATATATTGTTTAATTAAATGTTGCGTGAATCATGTTCTAACACCCAGTGGCTTAAAATTGTTTACAGAAAACGTCATCCTATACGCCCAGTCATCAAATTGTCTCCTAGTTGCTTTTTCGTATAGAAAGTAATGCATTTTCATTTTTTTTTTTTACAAATAAACATCCGCTCAAGAACAAAATCCCCTTTTTTCCGAGTTTAGTTCCCTCCCCCGCTTATCATTACGACTCTATCTATCTATCTATCTATCTATCTATCTATTGATTTGAACATATCTTATTGTATATATAATATACAAAGGGTCTTGCAACTTACTAGGTTCTCATCCTAATAAAAATAATTTACAATTGTCATGAAACATGATATATATTTAAAAAAAAATGGTAAAGAACAAAAATTATATAAAAACAAAATACTAAACTTGTATAAATCTGTGAGAATTTGTTATAAAGTTTTGCACAGCAGTGAAAATTCTAACATTAGTTTTATAATCAAAGTTATCATTACCCCATAGTAAAGTATGCGAATCTATAATACCAAAACTTAAATCGTGCATTTGGAATAGTTTGTTTAAGAAAGTATTTCTTGCATGCGAAAAACGTTTGCAAACAAATAAAAAGTGATATCTTCTTTATTTCCACAAATGCAATTTGGAGAATCAATTATATTTCTTCTGTGTAAATCATAATTTAGTAAACAATTGTGTCTTAATTTTGTATGAATGATATTAGTTACTCTTGAAATTACCATCGTGATGAAAAAAATATTTAGGAACCTTTGAATCATTGGTATTACTAGAAATGCTTCTTTAAAACTGGCGGATGAATGTAGATTTCTTGGTATGCGAATTTAGTGAGTTCCATTTGCTTATAGCATCTGGAATAAATGGCATTTATATGTATCACACTTAACCCTAGGAGGTATATAGTTGTCTTCATAACAAGTACTGTAATATGTCTTTGCCTAAAGTAAATTAAAAAAATTTGCAAGCGATGTTTACTATATCATTGATTTACACAGACCATTCTATCTATTGTGAAGGTTGTGCTATAACTTATTTTTTTTTTACCCTTAATGCATCATTGGAATGTTGGTCATAAAGCTGATTAGAATTGTTAACAAACGAAAACGACCTACAAAGATTGAACACCTAGCTTTGAACTTTGAACCCGCATACATGTATAACAGTAATTTACAATAACAATAACTCATACCATTATTATTTGGTCAACAGAAATGTATAGCTCTTAATTTTCAATAATTATGCATGTATCTTACCTTTGATAATCAGATTATACTATCAGTGGCAAATGTGAATGATAGCCTTTTTTCTTTAAATTCAATTAATTCCTCACAACCTATACTGTAATATTATCTAAATAAAAATTTCAATGGAATTTTAAATATTGTAATAGAGTTTGTACTTTTCAACGCGCCAAGATTTCATTGGTACACGTACGCGTTACGTTGTTTATATTTATATTTATGACATCAGAGCTGGCGATCCGAGAACATTTAATTTTAAACCGTCGTATTTTATTTTTACTTTATTAAATATTATTGATTTTAGTTCTATAAAACACGAATTAAATATGTTGGCTTGTTAACAATTTTTACCAATTAAAAAAAATCGCGTTCAGTATTTCACAACAATAACAAAGGAACGATAACTCGAGCAAAGATAACACGTGGATTTGGACACCGTGTGCCCGATATAAATAAAATCCATTCACGAGGTCGTTATTTGCGTGGCATTTAAATCTCCGACTATAAATACAGCTAGAAAATATATTTTGTATATTGACCATTTTATTAACTGAAAATCAGAATGTTTCTCAACTGGATATGGGATATTCTCTTTTATTTTGGTGAGAATTAAATTATTTTATATTGTAATATAAATAAGTTGGCTTGGAGTAATTTAAAGTATTTATTGAAATAAAAGACTAGTACAACCTCCACTCTTAAAAATAAAAATTATGTTTTCTTCCGTTAAAATGTCCACTTTTACCACGTTTTCGTAGATGGGAGAAAAGATGAAGCTGAATGAGGATGCATGAATATAGAATATATAAAATTTAAAGTAATCTTGTAACATAATTTTCAACAGGGTTTTACAAGCGGGCCAAACTAATGATAATAGGATTAGACAACGCTGGAAAATCAACTCTGCTGTCTCTTCTTAAACACGGGAGACTGGTTCAACACTCGCCGACCGCCAGACCTGGTATGTACATGTACATGTAATATTAATAATTCATTTAATCGCGTCTTCTTACAAATCAACACAAAATTGTCAATACAGAGAAAAGAAATAGAAACTAAAGAAATTGAAAAGTAAAAAAAGAACAATATCTTTAGCCCAGGACATATCTTTTGGTGCGCGAACGTGTGTGTGTTGTTTCTGTTTTTTGGAGGGTTTTTTTGTTTGTTTGGGGTTTTTAAAGGTTTTTTTTTTTGGGGGGGGTATATTTTTCAGTTTCTTTTTAAAACGACTCTTTAATAAATTATTTGTTTTATTTAATATATCTATTGATTTATCTTTTCGATTGGGTTGCAGTGACAACTAAGAGATCAGATCAAAACAAAATAGCACAAAAAGCAACCATACTTATGTAACCAATCTATATTTGATTCAGTTTCAGAAGAGATGACACTTGGGGGGATCACGTTTACAGCGTATGATTTAGGAGGCCATGAAATGGGTATGTATGACAGGTGCTTTTTACATATTTTGTACGTATAATACATTAGTAATCTACTACATCTTTTGCTGTCCGAAAATAAATCAAATTGATACGACATGCACGCCAAGAGAATCGTTTGAGTTTGATCATAATAAAACTAAATTTACATTTATTTAAACGCTCTGGCATACTGTAAATTTTTAATTTACTGGGTGGATGTAAATACAAAATTTATCATATGACAACTTGTAAATTTTGTATTTACACCCACCCGGTAAATTCAAACTTTCAATATGACAGTTCTCTTCCAATATTAAATAATCTTTACAAAAATCTCTGGAATTCCTTATTTATAACATGTGTTTGTAATAAGGTCCTAATTCATATGTAATCCGTGATCAAAACAAATTGCAGCCAGAAGACTCTGGAATGACTACATGCCAGCCATGAACGCAATAGTGTTTATTGTTGACGCATCCGACAAAATCAGAATATCGGAAGCGAAAGTACAAATTAAGGTGCGATACATGTATTCTTGCATTGGTGTCCTCGTGTTGGCACGACATCCAGTTGCATAAAAAGAATAACTGAAAAGATGCTATTATATTCAAGGTCACACCTAATTAACCATTTCATTTTTTTTTTATTCCAGGGTATATTAGAGAGTGAATTGCCAATAGAGGTTCCCGTAGTTATATTGGGGAATAAAACGGATAAACCAGGCTGTTATGGCAGGGTGGAGTTATTAGAAACTCTGGAAATACAAGAAGATGTTCAGAGAGTAAGATCATCTAATTACATTTAGTCTAATACATGTGCATGAGAAAGTTTCGATTCCTGTGGTATAAATTTTACTAATATTGAGGGTGTTTTATCTAGAAGCTTGTTTTTTTTTTAATTTTCCATAATGTAAGTTATATGCAATAAAGAGAGCAAGGAAATGTAACAATTATCTAATTTGCTCATACCAGTGCCATGATATGTCTACACTGTAAGTCTTGCATTATGAAATACCTTACTACACAAGAGTATATTACCTATACTTTAAGAATCCTTCTACCTATTCATTATATAATAATTTACAATATCAATTTAATTCGATTTTTTTAGTACGGTGAAAACAATCAGGAGGGTCGACAATGCCAGCTGTTTATGACCAGCATGCTCTACCGTCAAGGTTATGGAGACGCCTTCCGGTGGCTCGCTGCTCAGCTATAGGATGGACAATTGTAAAACTACTACTAACTGAATAAAAGACTTCTTTGTGCGAGTGATTGGTAGCTAGAGTGATATGAAATGTTAATAGAGTTTTCATAGAGTTAATAATAAAACGATTAACATAAAACCATTTATTTCATCAATCATGACGTCATAGTTGTTTATATACATTATGTGCGTGTGGTACCTTTATATCGATTTTGCGATAAAATATGAATGATAACGTTAGCCTTGTGTGGTTAATGTTGGCTATTTCAATATACATGTACATGTACTGTTGATTTGAATAATAAAAGTTTACTGCAACCACGGCGATAAAAATCATTCCCGTCTCCTTATTCTTTTGTCAATCATTTTATTTGAATTAATGTAACATCTTTGATTTGCTCTTTCGTTATACATTTTTGTTACTTTATTAGATGTATACATAATACAATATACATGTAAATAACTTCTTGTGATCACTAATCTTTGTCAGTTACAAGAATCTTACTTTGACAATAAGAGCGATGCCTTTCAGCATGGAATTCGATTCAATGTTCTATATTGTACATGTACCTGTCATTGCAAATACTCCAATCCAAATGTTTATCACATTGCATTTTGGTTATTCTCCTTTATTATATATCAATATGAAGATTAACTGATGAGAATTTAGCACATGTTAAAGAAGCGAATATTATTCATTTTCAAGAATGAATGATTTCTCAATTTTGATTTGTCGTTGTTATCTTGTCGTGTTGTCTCGTTTTTACCACATTTTGCTTAAACAAAATAAATTGTGAGTCAGCCAGTCTTATTTAACATTTAAAAAATGATTTAACTAACCGGGACTAATGTCAACAAGTATTCCGAAAAATCTTTAAACAGAAGCAAAATTGAAAGCTAGAGTTATCGTTCCTAGAACGCATTTACGGTTGGTGGGGAAAATTGTCATTCTTGGATCTGTTACTGTTATATCAATTGGTTTCTGTAACTGTTCCTCTGTTTGATGCTGCAATGTTGCACTGGTTACAGTTAATGTTGCTGTCTGCTGTATCACCGTATTCCAAACATTGTTTGGTGTAAGTGGGTTTTATCTCTATAGATACTGTAACATGTACTATTTTATTACAGGTGTTGGCCGGGTTGTTGTTTGATCCCGTTTTACCTGGATGTCTGCAAGGACTGCATTCACGCCTGTTCTAAATGTCATAAGGTGGTCGGAAAATACATTAAGATGTAAACAAAACAGGAATAACGCTGGATCAATCTCAAATGCTTAATATTAATTGCAAAAGTTATCGATATTTCTATTTTATGTTAGTAATATTGATATAAGTAAGTCTGGTACATGTAACTGCATTAATGTTTTTTGAAAGTGTATGTGGAAAATGAAAATGGTATGCTTACAGATGATGTCTTAATTGAATTGCAATCATTTAAAATTAAATTCTTTGAAGGTGGTGGTTATGAAACATGTACAATAAAATTTTTAATCTAATCTGAAGTGAGACTTTAGGATGCAAAGCGAACAAAACCTCTGCACAGAAGTTCAATCTACATAAATAAATACATTATACATAAAATTTACGAAAAACTATTAATAAGTTGTGCACATCGTATTTTCACGAGCTTAAAAAAGTCTCTTTAATTTTTTAATATTTTGTAAAATGTATGTGAAAAATGTTCTTACTTCGCTATTGATACCAAGTGGTTGTGCTATGATCTTACATAATAAGTTTATTTACTCATTTTAGAATTATTTGTTGATCACGACTTTTCATTTAAAATTGTAATACTAATAAGGCGTGTGTTAACCGTGTTTAACTTGCATCGTATATAGTTTAGAGCATATAAAAGTATCTAAGATTGCAGCATAACTATATACAATGCCAATAAAAGATTAGGTGCTATTACTAATGAAAAAAACTTGTTTTGTTTCCATTTACAGAATATGTCCTTTACGAATGCAACAAAACATTTACCACGCACTTAAATTTCGAAAACGTGTTGTAATTTGTCTTGTGCTTCATCAAATTGTGTATCATAACATAGTATATGATTCAGGTTTCAATTCTGTTTTGGTTAAAGTTTATTATGAACAAAATAACAAAACTATTTCAACGTTACTTTTAACAGGAAAATATTTGCCGTCATCATGTGCATGATTGTGTGGCATATGGGCGTATACATGTACATATGTATTAATAGAAAATAGTGCCATTCTGTGTCTTCATTTAGTTTTCGAAATCATTTCTGTACATTGAAACATAAATAAGCAAATACGCTTGAATATGTTAAAGAAATATTCAGTTAATAAACAAACAAAAAATCGATCAACAATACTTAGTCAAGTACAATAACACAAACTCGGAACAAAACTCTTGCCAAGTTCAACAGTTGGGGTTATTTGGACTAGAATGGGTGAGAGTATAAGTCAAAACCCTAACAAATCTAACAAAATAATTTAAAATACATGTTATGTTTGCCTACTAACATGGGGCTCTAATATCAAAACATATCATCATCACTATTGTCATCTGGACTGTACGCGGACACGGAAGCTATTTCCGGATTTTCGAATCCAGAATCTGTATCCTCACTTTTATTTCCATGCCTTGAATTCCGGTATACTGTAGGATATTCCTGCGTAACATCGTCCACCTCCTGCCTCTGTATTACGTCACTATTCTGAGGCGTGGTCCTTTCCTTGTTGTTCGCCTTGTCCATTTTATGTTCCTGTTTAGGCAACTCTTGCTCTGATTGGCTAGTCTTTGCAATGTTCGTTGCTTCCTCGACATTATATATCACATTTTCGTCAGTTTCTGGCCCATTATAAAGCTTTATAGACTCTTCAGAGCGTGAGCGTCTTCCTCTTCCATCGTCTTTCGGGACATTATATATCACATGGTTGTCCGTTTCTGGCAGCTCATTATAAAGCTCTATAGACTCTCCACAGCGGGATCGCATATCATCGCCTTCCGTTAGATTATATATTACATGGTCGTCCGTTTCTGGCTCATTATAAAGCTCTATAGACTCTTCAGAGCGGGAGCGTCTTCCATCTTCATAATTGTCCTCGTGGACCCGAGACTGTTCGTGCTTAGGCGGAAGTGAAGACGCATTACTTCGCTGTCTGTTTTCAATAGTCACAACAGACGGACTTGCTTGTGCCGATGATAAACATCCCATGTCAATTTTACCAATCTCGTCCAAACCAAAATGGCGTCGGCGAGGAATTCCAGGTACCGATAATGTATATATATATATTTTAAAAGTCTGTTCAATACGTCACGAAAATACCTTATTTTGAAATCATTAGTCTTTGCTCTTTAAATGTACTTATCACAGGTACGAATGGGATCAACGGTAACGGGCAAATATGTACAGTCGAGGAAGAGCATATCGATCGATGGACGATTTAAAATTTAATCTTCGACATGCTGAATACCTGTATTCATTGTGTACTGAAAGACTTCGGACTCGTTTGGAAAAAAATAGCGAATAATATCAATTAAAACTGTTCATGCGTGTATATAATGTATTTTAGCCAATCACGTATTTTGAATCAAAAGTTGAACATGCTGCATTTGTATAATATTGAATGGAAACTAATGTCATCCTTGCAGGCCAATATGTACGACTTCTCCGTTGTGGTTGCATAATAGCAACCACGGGTCAGAGAAGGAGAAGCTATGCGGACTCCGGGCCGTGGTTTTAGACGATGAACTACTGTATACATATTCTAAACAACATGTAATTCGTGAAGTATAAAGCTATTGAGACCCAAAATACTTAAGTGACAATTACAAACCTGTTACCCGGCCGCGATGACAAAAAGTTACATGTAATTGGTAAGTGTAATGAATTAAACGAAAACACACATTTTAATTAAATATTTACATCCTCTTTGTTTACATTTTGTTCCAAAGGTATCTACTATCTCCATCTACTTTTGATGCGATATTGTGATAATCCAATACATTGTAAGGCTATCATCGTCTTATCCAGTATCCAGTACTGCAAATACACAATAAAATATCATGTGACCGAGATTGATAATTAAACATATTTATCTCGAATCTGTGTAAAGGTCGATAATAAATTGAGCTTTAAAACCAGGGGTTTTTTGTGTGGTTCTTTGGAGGCGGGTTCAACACCCCCTCCCCCACACCTATTGACCTGTTGCTGTTTTTTCTGTATCGAATATCGTATGAGTTCCTTATCAGCTGTATAAAACTCTTTCAAAGAATAAAAAATTGAACAAACTCAAACAACGCTGACTCTTTAACTTCACTGCATGCGCTTTGAACAATAAATCCATACGGGTGGAGTCTTATAGCTCATATAGCAGTGATTATTAAAAAAAGTACTTTTATATGATAAGTTATATTTCCTTGTCGGACATAAGAATTAAAGGTGAGTGATTATTGGTCGGTCGGTTGCATTGAGATCGTACATCGCACTGGATTTTTCCCAATAAAGTCACATGAATGACTGAAATATCATTTATCAATTTAAAATCAAATTTTATACATAAAACAATCTGAAAATACATAATTATGTTGTTCTGTGTAATTCTTTCTTATTGCTACTATACATGTAGAATTGTATTTTTGAAATAAAATCAAGCATGATAAACTTTTGAAAAATGCGCAAGTTATGTGTAATTACAACATATCGATATTAGCATTTCACAATACATTACCTTTATAAGAAGTTGTCGCTCTTTAAACGTTCCTTTGAAATACACTATCAGCCAGTAATCTAATAACGCTGTATATTGCCCTGTTTATACTACATGTAGCTGAGGACTATGAGTTGGGTTAAGAAAATTTATCGGAACATTAAATAATGAGGAGATGTATGGGCCCTGAGGTGGGATGAAGGCGCTGTGTTGGGCTTATGACACTGAGGACATCAAGTTGAGATAAGGACAATAAGTGGAGTACAGGACACTATCACAACTGGACTAAAACACTAAGTGAGGTTTAGTATTCATAGTGAAGGCTGGAGCACCGTGTTGGGCTAAGCTGGGATGAAGACACTGAGTGGGACTTCAAATGGACATTGAAAGGTGTTGACACTAAAATATAGCGAAGACACTGATTGAGGATGAGAAAATACGTGGGGCTGGGGGAGTAAAGAGGGGTGGTGGTGGTTGTGGAACACTGCAGGTAAAAACCATATATACTAAACCACTGTGATGCCAGAAACTTAGGGACTTTTTGTGTAACTATACAATTATTTATACAAATCCGACCTCAATTTTCATCATTGTCAGTGCTAAAAAATCTTAAATCTTATAACTTAATTGTGCAATGAAAATGAATCTTTTAAAATCACTTATAAATAACTCGTTAACACTTTAATAAGTACATGTATTAACCCAATTGATTTTGTTTATGTTTTCCCATCAAATACATACATATTTTACATACTATGTATCTTTCATTTTTTTTAATGGTTACATATATAACATCAAATGACAGCAATTCCCAGGATTGAGGGGGGGGGGGGAGCTTATGGTGTTCCGATGGTGCCACTTCGACCTTCGCACTTTCGTCTTTAGGGCGAAGATGCGAAGGCGAAAGCGCGAGTTGCGAAGGCGAAGGGGCGAATATGCGACGGCGAAGATGCAAAGGCGGAAGTGCGAATTTGCGAAGGCAAAGGAGCGATACTACTATCGCTCCCTCGCCTTCGCACTTTCGCCTTCGTTTAAAGATAATTTTAGCTGTATAAAATGACATCTGCGGCAGAGTACGAACTTTTAAGAATTTATTTTCAACAGCCTGCGAAGTTCCATAATTTTTTCGAGGAGTGGGGTCCGAGGGATAATTGTATTTGCTGTGGGGAAGGGGAGGTTCCGAGGCATACTTTTGGTAAATTTACTATGTGAATATTAAATTTTCCAGGGAGGTGGGGTCCTGACCCCACTCTCCTCCTTTAATGTTTGAAATTAATAATATTGAATTTACGAGGCGCTGGGGGGGGGGGGGTCGGACCCCCTCTCATCCTCTAGATCCGTGAATGAACAATAAAGGTCGCATACTGAAATTAAAAAGTTACAGTGGATTTTATTATTAATAGGCATAGCCAGCACTGGTAAACATATATGTCACATAACATAGTAAAGATAAATAAGCAGATGGCCTAGCGCATGCGCACCTATAAGAGAGTGTTCGGCAAATCTCGGGCGAGTACGTTACCTGCATTAATTCTATGTAATCGATCGAGAATTGCTAAATGCAATTAAAAAAGACGAAGGCGAAAGTGCGAAGTTTCTATGTAATCAACCGAAACTTGTTATGCAATCAAAAAAGGCGAAGGCGAAAGTGCGCAGTTGCGAAGGCGAGAGTGCGAAGTTGCGAGGGCGATGAAGCGATAGTTGTATCGCTCCTTCGACTTCGCAACTTCGCACTTTTGCCTTCGCATCTTCGCGCTTCGCCGTCGCATCTTCGCTCCTTAGCACTTTCGCCTTCGCAACTTCGCATCTTCGCCCTAAAGGCAAAAGTGCGAAGGTCGAAGTAGCCCCATTGGAACACCATAGTGGCTCAACAAGACATCTAAGATTCCGTCTTGTCGCAAACACTCTGTGTGCTGTGCTTTCCATTTCGTTGAAATAGAAAATGTCATTTAAAAGCAAAATGCATACGTTGACAATATCCTGCAGATACCTGAGACGAATGTGTATTTCATAATATGAAAGTCAATCAAATTCTAATAATTTTCTGTATTCAAAGTCAATATGGCTGTTTGCTTAGTAAGATTGAGTAATGTTATATTAACTTAAAGATGCTTTGCCGACTGTACGATAAAGAAAAAATGTCGTTTACTCATTCAGATCAACTTGAGAAGCGAAAGCCGAGACTGCATCTTTTTTTTACTCGCGACACAATTAAAGTTATTAATAAATATATATGTCATTACTTGCGCTTATTAGACATGCGTTCGAGTGTACCAATCAACAATTATACATGCATTATATCCTTGATGTTCAGGAATACGTAGTATTTTTTTTTTCGTTCCTAATCAATGCAACGTTGCAAATCTTTAAAGCTTTCAAAACGCATGTTCTAAGAATGATTGTCAAACTACAAATTGCTACAGGTGTAGTTTAATTTTCCTGAAAATGAACTGTATGATTGGTGTTTAAAACATGTACACATTATGTAGATCTTCCAAAAATACATTTAGTACATAGTACTAAACACTACCGAGGATAGAATTCACACAGAGGGGATCGCCATGCCAGATAGGATTAAGTAACAGGTTTTCAAATTTTTTTTCTCAAACTTTCCATATTGAATTCAAGTCTATCAAATTTAAGCAGCAATTAAAAGTTAAACAGAGATAATGAATCGATCACATTTATAAAGAACCCATACACGATGCCATCTCTTGAAAGTACATTAATTACGTTCAACAAGTTTTAATAAAATGTTCGAGTCCTCTCGAATCTTCAATGTTCATAAGCAGAGGGGTCGCTTTGGAAAGCGTAGAAGACTCATGGTTTGGTAGGACACCACTTGAAGAACAAATCGCTCTCACTCTCCGTTATAACAGATACTTGGCACAGACCTGAAGTACGTGAAAGGTTCTATTTCAACACTAGAATGCTACAACACGTATAAGCCAAGGGTTGTGTAAAAGTATCATTCAGCATTGATTGTGGTGAGATACTTTTTCTCTGCATTTACCCCACAACAAAAGGGGTGTTTCAAGTTAAATATCGATTTTACTCATGTTGCGATTCTTTCGTTCTTGCTCTCTATGGCAAGATTTCTAATTTAATAAAATATATTTAAACAGTGGATCTGAAGATGATCAACTACAAAAGCAACAGGCTAGAAATGCAAATAACCAAAGCTCACAGGTGCGTTAATATATTTTTAATTTGACTTTTCTTTGTTAATGGATCACAACTTTAAATTGGAAAAAAATACATTTCCCACGAAGATGACGACAATTGTGCACTATTTTTGTTCTATTA
The DNA here is from genome assembly GCA_020458035.1 of Magallana ariakensis. NCBI lineage: Eukaryota > Metazoa > Mollusca > Bivalvia > Ostreida > Ostreidae > Magallana > Magallana ariakensis. The sequence goes on from CM035817.1 coordinate 38,604,105, forward strand.
AAATATACATCTTTTATTGTTCCATTCCAATATATACATTTTTACTTTCAACAAGGTGCAAGAGGCTTTTATTAGAAGTTACCGTTGATATATTTCTAGTACAATGTTATGTTGAATTCATTGCGTTCTTTTTTCTTTAGAGAAAAAAATTAATATTATGACATAAATTTTCTAAATTGTTTTCAAAAGCTGACACCTCAGCAATCATCCTTTTTTAATATTGTCACAACTTGAAGCACCCAGACAAACACCGAATATAATAAAAGATATAAAGTTTAAGATGGAAAAAAAAATCTTGCGAAGATGTTCGAGTGAAAAGCGTGACAGATCGTAAATGAAAAATGCTTCGTAATGTATTGTAGCAGAGACAGAAAAAAATCTATTCCGGTCAAATTCGCAAAGTAGAAAATGTAATGTTCAAATAGTGAAGTTTTCTCCTAAAGAAATCGTTTTCAATATGTTGCAGACCGTCATTGCTATGGAGAAACAAACGATTTGAGAACAATTAAGAGAGAGATTCGTCTGTAATTACTGTGTACAAATGCTCCTTATTTTGTCGGTTTGTCAGATTCACATGGGGGACTTCTGCATGAATTAGCCCTGTGCCGAACCTTATTGAAATCTGTCAAAAAGACTGGAGAAAGAAATAAATGTAGAGATCATTCCTTTCCAAAGAATACGGAAATAAGTCCTCCATCTGCAAGGAGACTTCCATGTCCGAATTTTTGATTTTGATAAGGACTGCATGAATAGCCTATTTATATTATATTGTTGAATGGGCATTGACGTTCCTCATCAGAGTCAGTGGTCATTTATTACAATACAGAGTGACCACTCTAGTAATTGTCCAACATTTTGTGCATGATAAAGGGCTTTACAATCAGGGTCCAGTAAGATTTCCATTGACGTAAAGAAAAAAACCCATCGCATATTATTTCGATCAAAAAAAACTTCCCCACATTTTAAACGTTATTTTCCAACATTTTTAGTATTTGCATTGTACTATATGCATCACTTTTTTTCCATTATACCAGATCGGTTTGTGGGAAACTTAACGAATCGGTGATCCACGCCAGGATATTTTTTTAACATGTATTTTGGCACACAATTAATAAACATGTTGTTTATTTTATCAGTGAAAAGAACAAACTTCGTTCGATATTTATTGTGGTTGGCTAAGTTACTATAAATAATCTTTTTGTTGCCTTTCGAATCCTTTAAAACATCGATAATGACTGTTAACATTTTCAAATGTCCTGACCATTTGCTCCTGTATACTATACATATAGTAAGTACTTAATGTCAGCTCATAAAAGATGTAATGGTCGCTTGTACAATATTACAAATACAGGTACTAAATAGAAGCTTTCTAATCTAATCTAAATTCTATTTAACTTGTTTAACTTGTTTTTGTATCAAACTTTCGTAAACTTAATTTTGTTAAAATCAATGGATAGATGGATGGATGGATGGATGGATGGATGGATGGACGGACGGAAGGTACGGGGGATATAGCTACAAAACAGGAGATATGAGATTTGTTGGTGTTTAAATATTTAATGATTACCGTTCCTCGACGTGGAATAACAATTCCTCTTGGTACCGAAGCAATGTACACTTGATTAGCATTTTTGGACTATAACAGTTAGACCTTGATGGATGAGTTTTCAAAAATCTTGAAACATTATCCCCTGAAACACTTCTGTGGATATATCTTCTTATAAACGTATTAAATATGCAACGAAAAGAAATGTCTGAAGTATTTTTAAAATACCGAACGGCCATTTGTCAAAATGTTGTTAGATGAAATAATTCATCATCGAAACCTAACCTGACATGAGGGTTTAACAATATCGTTTTTGCAAACACTATAAGGTTTTTTAATTTGCTATGCTCTCAAAAGTCAAACATTCAAAACTTCAATGTCTAGAAGACACAGTAGACACACAGAATTGTGTATTATGTGTACACAGACAAGATTGAAAGAACAAGTTCGAATTAATGACCTTTGAAAGTCAAAACGGTAACTATAGATTTTTTAAACTTCACAATCCTTCACCATTGCACAAGTATCGTGAGTATTGCATCAGTAGTAGCTCTTTTGTTTTGAAACGCAGACAATGACACTGTTACGAACCCAACCAAGTAAGGCGACGCTTAAACATCCAAAAAGTATTTTCTCATATAAAATGTACCATATAAATTATACTGGTCATCATTTTGAGTCCGACTTCACTCTTAATAACCACAGTTGATTAACTACAAATGAAGTATCATATATCATTAAATAAACTTCTTTAAAGCATTGCACATTTCCCGAAGTTAAAGAATACTTCCTTTTTTTCGAAGTAAATCGGGGCCCCTTTTCTATTTTTTAGACGGTTGCGCTAGAAAATGTAACAGTTTCATATTATTGACACATTTCTTTTGTCATATTCATCCACTAGGTAGGTATCACTTCTCGTTTACTCAGAATTCATGATAAATGGGTATGGTTTGAAGATTAAATTCCACTCCTCCGGTTACCTGCTTTTCTTTTGTGGATAATGGTGGGAGAGTAGCAGAAGAGAAACACTTGCAGATGTTATCAAATCTAAACAAAAATGAAAATGATTTTCCTGTCGTTTGCGTTTTTTTATACTTGTTTAATTCGTTTATATCTGAAAAAGGAGATGATCCCCTTTGCCTTGAGAATTTTTTATTGACGAAACCAAATATCTACGCAAACTGAAGACAGGAAACGCATATTTCATTGCAAAAATACGACCATTTAAAGCGAAAATTTATTACTTTTAGGTGTACAACCATAACAAAATAACCATGTTAATACGTAATTTCTGAAAAAGGATCCCTGTAAGATGACTTTGTCCACAAGCAATTTATGGCGTATTTTGTATTTCTAATTGATTTTTATATATTCAGGTGTTGCCTTTATGACGTCATTTCATTCATTCGGAAAATCTGTTCGAGGACCTTCATTCCAAAAGAGAATATAGAAACTATCTAGGTTATCAATAGGTTTTGCTTGGCTGTATAGTTAAGAAATGTTGCAAACGACAGAGAATCAAAAAGGTTGTGGTTTATCAGGGTGTCGGATCGGGTGAAACACAGCGGCTACAGACTGCGGCCGATAGTTGCTCATAATGAAATGTGTCCTTCCAGCGTCACAGCCTGGTACCTCATTATCATGGCATAATTGATTGAGGGCTGCTTTTTTAATGTAGCATCTATAAGCTTTTTTTTTATCACTACCTGATTTAATGCAAACTGTTTATTTTGTAATTGTTCACAATCACTGCAAGGCGCTCTTCTTCCAAGGCTGCACCCTGCAACATCTTTTTGCTAGTAGTCATTCAGTCGTATCATTCAACTCCAATCTAAGATTAACCAACGATAACGTCCAAAACGTGTTCTATTAAACAGAGATAGCTAATAAATATATTCGTTTAACACTATTCACACATCCTATATATGGATTGCAAACCAATTCAGCAAACTATCTTGAGTTTTATCAATAACTCACGTAATTTTTAATTGCTTATGTTTGAGTATCTATACCTATTTTTGGTCATTTTTTAAGGAATATTGCATATCTTATATACAAGAAGGCACACAGGCAGACGGCCAGACATCGGATACTTTGTAATTTGTCCCCTGCCTGGGGCAAAATAATATAGAGGAGACATGCTTCCTCTTCGCTTTTTATTTCTGCCATATTAATCAACAAAATTGGTCTGGTTTCGGGGTTAATATTTTTTGTTTTGTTCTGGGGCTTTTTACGTTTTGATTTTTCTTGTATTCCGGCTGTAACACTGCCAGCGGTACACAGATCACTAGGTGGTCATACCTGGTCTTTATCTTTGACAAACGAAAGACATATTCCTTCTGACAGCTACCCCATCAAGTGGGATGACTTCTAAAAATAATCACAGAGTGTCTTAAGAGAAATTGTAAGCTTTGCGGACTGCCACAAAAACAGAACTAATAATGCGATGCGGTCTATCACAACTAAAACAGATGTAGCTTTTGGTGGAGCCATTATTATCGATTCCAATGGTTTGAACACTTTGATGTAGATATTAATTGACAATTCAAATATTGATCATTTATCTGTAGCACGGTAATGTTTGCGTATTAATTAGGTAATATTCTGAAAATCATATCTTAGAAGTGCTTATCCACGCCTTGTTCACTGTTGACTGTTTGATTTTTAAATGTTCTCATACAAACTTTTTTTTCTTTTCTTCTTTTCCATTAATATCATTATTGGGATTTTATCAACGTATGAATTTTGGAAAAATCAAAAGTTTTAGTGGTGAACTCATTTTTTCCAAAACAAAACAAAACAAAACAAAACACTCTAGATAATTTTTTTTCCATTCTGATATCCGAATGATTGTCGCTTTGTCGTCGCTAGTTCATGATACTGTGTATACACATGTACTTTCAATTTTATATGACACGTGTTTTAAGATTGAGATATACATGTAAGTTAGTATTATTCAATGAGTAGAACTTTCATGCTTATTGTGGAGTCCAAGGAGCAAGGTTTTGCGGACGCCATAGGGTCAGCTAAACCATTAATTTGGTCTTTGGAAGTAATTGTCTCTCACAAGTTTCAATGATAACCAATAAAATACATTTTTATCATTACATGCATTATGACTATTCTGCTCGTGTAAAAGGCACACGTAGGAAATCAACAGCCAAACGCAATTTTAAGGACGTATAGAAGGACACATAGAATACGATTGAAATTTTAGAAAAAAAATTAGCATGATAAGAATTTCATTGTCTTTAATGCTACAACAGGAAGAAGAGTCATACGTTGATATAAGCGTCGAGACTCAAAAGCTATTGATAGTTTAAAGGGGCTATTAAAGAGAAAATAACCCAAGAGCAAAATGTAGTCTTAAAGAAAATTAATTTTTTCAATTATCTCCATACGCATTATTTGTGAATAATTTCAAAACATATATAAAATATATTATTTTAACTCAGAGTAAACTGTGTTAGCTTTTTGTCAATTTTTTAAAAGTTACTATTTGTAAGATGTTACGTTTCCAACACAAGTACTTATACCATAGAAATAATGGATTTATTTTTTATTTGCATTGTACATACATAAAATTAAATAATCATGGATACTTTGTTTTAAACAAAAAGGGTGTATTTTTAAAAAAAATTATGTGTAGAATTCCATTTTTTTAAAAACCAAAATCACTGAAGTTTTCTAATTCAATAAAATTTAGAGGTTTGCTAAAAAAAATTAACTTCTATACAGCAGAATAATTTATAATAATTTTGCTCTCAACTAAAATATCATAACGGCACTTTCTTTATGTTTTATGAAATATTCGTTGTCTCTCTGGCTTCAAATCAATTCATTAAATCAACGAAAAGAACAGTACTATATGTATCTTTGCTACAAAAGAAATTATTTGCGGTTTCAAATTGAACGGAAACAATTTTAAATCAAAATTTAATTATATAGCTTGTTTTCTTACTTAAATATCTGTATTAACCGATGGTGGCAGAATATGTCGCCTAAGTGAAGTTTAAATTTTTTGAATCGGATTTCAGCGTCGTGTGTGAAATTTCTTTTACAACAAAATAAACGTCCTTCGCACACCCTTCAATCATTTAATGAGGTAAATACAAGAGTCGGACTTCTGACAACATTTAAACCAATCACAAGGCGACAAACAGTTAATAGTGATTTTTCACTAGATAAAAAAATCTAATCGCTCCTAATGGGCGGGTACTTTCCGGTACATAATCAGAACTTTTCAAATAGAACCGGGAGCAGACGACAACCCTCAGAAGACTCGTGTCAGCGAGGGATCAATATCATTTACAGTCCTTAAAGGCAAAAACACAAGAAGGGGGTTTTACAACAACCAACGAAATCGACAAACACACAGGGTTTTTTTTAACGTAAGGAAGTCTGTCAAGGAAAACCAGAAGAAATTTGCAAAATGAGTTCGGACGAAGAAAAAGGTGATTCCCATGGCTCCGTTTTTATGCGAGCATCCGATAGATACCCACGCACCCCAAAATGTGCAAGATGCAGAAACCACGGAGTGGTATCCGCCTTGAAAGGCCACAAACGGTATTGTAGATGGAGGGACTGTGTATGCGCAAAATGCACCCTGATAGCAGAAAGACAACGCGTGATGGCGGCTCAGGTGGCGCTCAGAAGACAGCAAGCCCAGGAGGAGAACGAGGCAAGGGAATTGGGGATGCTCTATGGACCTAATGGTCTCCTCCAGCTGAATCCTGAAACTATCACCATGTTTCCTGATGCCAAGAAAAATGTCGATACAAGCGGGAGTGACAGAGAAGATGGGCCAGGTAGGATTTGTTTAACTTTTATCTCTTTTTTTCTATTCAGGTTCCACAAACATTATTTTAATCATTATAAATTTGAAATTATGATGTTCTCTTTAATGTTATATTATCTTTATTTTTCTTTCTTTTTGTTAAAGCAACTTAATGGTATGATGTTATAATTAAGAAAATAAATCCCCAGATTTTGTTTTGATTACAAATACAGATTTTAAAAACAAACCTAAGCTAATTCTTATTTTCAAAATTAAATACAATTGTTGCTAGGATAACAAAAATCCATATTTAAGTCCATATTAAATCTAATCATTTCTTTATTTGAAATATACAATTTTAATTTTACCATTAAACATTAATAATACTGAACAATTATGAGTTTAATTCAAGAATGGTCTAATAACTCTTTACTATTTCCCAATAAAAGATTCAAATCAGTTTTGTTTGCTTAACAATATATTTTAAAAATTACAAAATTTAAAAAACAAGTCAAATAACATATTGATGTAAAGTTGCAAGTCAATGCATTATACATATATTTATCTCTTATCTTTAAAATCTATAAATGACAAGAAACTATAAAAATGACAATTAAAAATTTTAATTTATTTACGTCATTTATTTATAATTCACTATGCTTCACTTTCAGCTACAAAACGACAAAAGCTAGACTCTTCCAGAACCGATTCTCCGGTTTCACGGTGTTCATCAGAAGATTTGAACGAGAGGACGCATTCGCCCGCCGATTCAACATCGCCCCCAACATCTCCAAAACTTGCAGATCCACCCTCACCAAGCGATGAAAAACCGGAACCATTCCCAAAGTCCCCCTTTGAGGAAGGTCTTCTCGCAGGTAACTCCAAAAAGAATCCCATAGAAATGCTTCAAAGGATTTTCCCACACATGAAAAGAAGTGTTCTTCAGCTCATTCTACAAGGCTGCAATGGTGATGTAGTGCAGACGATAGAACAAGTCTTAAGTAACCACGGCACAGACCAATCATCGGCGACGTCTACCTCATCTAGTTCATTCATGCCACATCCTGGCCTAGTGTCTACCATGACAAATTCATCCCTTAGATCAGCATTTTCTCCAATCTCCACACTTGCTAACGCACATACATTAAATTCGATGAGGTATGCATGGGGAAGTATGGGTGGAAGAGGACTGCTTGCCATGCCCTACCCTCCTGTTTTACCCGGCCTAACCCTGGGCGCTGCTTATTCAAATTACACTGGTTTAAATTCATCTTCAAATGGCGCCAAACCTTTTCATTATGCCATGTGTCCTTGCTGCACGACGAAACCTTTCCCCTCATCCAACTCTGAGAAGTCAAGCTGCATCGCTGAATAATGAGATGACATAAACTATCTTCATGCTGTGGTGATCGCATTTAATTATTTGAATAACATTACACTTTGATGTAGGAAACACCGAGATTGTTTCATACTGTATCTGTGCTTTTGGTCGTGGCATTTGTTGCAAGTCGCTCTATGTAGAGGCGTCTGGACTGAACAATAGTCGTAAACGTCAGTGCTTAGTAGTACACATTTATATTAGCATAGATAAAATTGTAAATAGTATTACGATATTGTTAAATTATTTTCATCACCTTGTGTATATTGTCATGGTTATTTCACTTACCTTATATGTCAATAAATGAAAATGGAAAAAAGGAACAAGATTGTATTTTCTTTCATCATTGTGTTTATTCATACTTCGTTCTATTTAAAAAATATATCACTTACGTCAAACCTACAATTCTCAAAGCAGAACAGAAAAATGGCATTGCACATAAATGACTTAATACAAGTTTACAGTTGCAAAATAAATGAATGGCATTTTTTTTCAACGCTTATCTTTAACTACATTTTAATCTGGTAATGATATATGACAGTTTATAGAGAAACATTATATCAACCGCCCATGCTATGAATAAGATGATACATGGTAAAGAAATGGTGTAAGATATCTAACTCCCTAGTTCTCCTCACCTTTGTTCAGATTATATCTGAAGGTTTATCTTATATAACACAGAAGTAAAAGTATTCATACAAGTATTAAATGTTGCAAAATAATTGAGGGTATTTTAATCTAGATATTATAACTTATACGATATGAGCCGTGAAACACCTTGAAAATGACTTTGCAAATATTCGTATTAATAAAGAATTGTGGTTTGAAATGCCTCAAACTTTCTTTATATTAAACGGGATTTATGTTAATAAAAATACTATTGCATTAAACCACAGGACCTGTTTACGCTCCGATTTGACGGTTCACATCGCTCTTAAGGGGTTTGACTGTTATGTGTCCTGCTGTTCCAAGCAAAAGATACAAACATAACATTAAATATAATTATTCTTTATTTACAAAAAAGAAAATATATAAAAGGCCTATAAAATTGTTTCTTTTTAAGTGTCAAAGATGTCATCGTTTTGCTTGGTTTTGTAATCACAGCCTAGTAGATAAGGAGACAAAATGAACATTCACTATATTCATTTTTCACATTTATTTCAGAAAAGATTTTCACAGTTGGCGCAGTTTGTATAACAACAGAAGGGGTATAATTAATTGCATAATATTCCAGTGTCAACGTACATCCCCTCACTGAGTAATGTACACAAGGCGAGCACTATTAATAAAACAGTCACGCCCAGATCTCTAAAGGCCTCAATACTGTGTCTTTTTCCATTGTTGGCGTTATTGACAATTGGTCTTACCACGTAATGCCTTATATAAAATATGTTGCAAGTATTCGACGACTTTCATACGATAATGATCGACAGATTTGAAATCTCGGCACTTCTGATCTGAAGATGTTTATCAGACTGAAATATAATCTTAATGTAAATTCGAATTCGTGTTTAACTGACCATTCTAGACATTGTGCAACAGAAGGTATTGATAAAATTTATCGAATGTTGAAAAAGATACTGAATTTTTTCTTGGTAACTATCAAATGAAAGTGATATCGTGACCTTATCTTTGATCGCATTTAACTGATTTATTTTTGTCTGGATTGCTTTAACTTAAAGTTTATTGCCAAAAAAGAAGAATTATTTTATTGTATAAAAGTACTTAAAACTATTGGGTAGTAATAGTGATTTAAGTTTTAGATGATTAAACAATTTTCAGACATTTAAAGTAGCAGTGTACTGTACGTATGTATTTCTGCGTTTAAATGCAGAAAACAGTTTGCATTTGCCCAAATTCCATTTATCATTCTGAGCAGATGAATTTATTTAAACAATTATGGTCAATATGAATTTTATTTTTTAAATAAAATTGTCGTTGGATATTTAACAAATGGTACTCTTCTAAAACAAGCTATTGGCACGATGTTTATACATTTTTTCTTGGTGTATAGATATATTTAACTGTTTCAATAAACAATGGATGAGTTAATGCTCAAGATGAGTAAATGGGATTAACTTGTTATTTTTAATTACTGTTTTGCTGCAATTATATAGCAATAAATCTTTGAAAAAATTATCTTAACCTGCTCGAAAAAAAAATAAGCTTTCTACTGAAAAAAGATAACACTTTTTTCTTTGTTCGTCATGATTTATTAACTCCAATTCAAATTCCATATTTATTATATTTATTTCTTTTATAGTTCAGACAATCGTTTAGTTACATGTATAAGGGTAAAACCTGATGACCGATGTGAGCTCTATAAGATATCAACTAGCGATCTGGTCAGCGGAAGTTGCAATACCTCCCATCCCGTATCTGTATCTTTTGAATGAATCCCTGATTGTCAACAGTCTTTAATTCTGTTCATATAATAGAATACCCGACGACACTTAATAGTGACCTCAGATACATTTAGAGAAGTTTAGTTTAACCAGCCAGAAAATGAATTTGGATAAGGTGAACTCTACGGCCCTGGCCGCCGTAGGACATTCCAGCGAATTACTGGGAAGAATAGCGGAAACTAATCTTATAAAATCACTGTTTTATTTAAAACCACGGTAAGATGTGTTTCTGTTTCGTTTGTGAAGGGTTCCATAAAAGTGAACTACAATCCAGGTGTAGAAACGTTTGTCAAAGCTAGTGCAAAGCCACAGGGAGCGCTCTCTGACCACGGGTAGTGAAGGTAGCCGCCATCACCTTTCTACGATTTTATTTGAACCATGGTCAGATTAACTTTTTTATTTAACTGGACAATACTCTTTCTTTTTCTGTAGAACTCTTCTTTCGATAAAAAATAAAGTTTCAAAAATGCTTCTTAAACGCTGCAGTGTCCGGCTGACGCTACAGTCTGAAATCAAATCATTGAGTCGTAAAATGTGATTTATTTTGAACTCGTTTGAACAAATTATTTTATGGTCAAATACATTTGAGTACTAAGGGCACAACCTTCAAGAGACAATGGTTATGCGAATGTGAGCGGAAACAATATTATGTTTAAAAAAAAACTTTAATAACATGCTTTCCAGATACCCATTTTCTTTCTTTAAGAAGAAGAGTTTACCGTAGGTGCAATGAAAATGCAATGAGACAGTTGCAAATCGCAGTTATTATACAAAAAGCATAATATTAAGCTGTTTTATGGATATATATATATATATATATATATATATATATATATATATATATATATATATATATATATATATATATATATATATTTTAACATGCACTATGTTTATTTAAAACATAACACCGGACAGCTCTCGTACTATTCATACATGTGATAAAAAATAATATCTTTCGTAAACATACTTTGAAAAGAATGGGCGAATCCCAGCAATTTTTTTACCATAATTAAGTCCTATTAAACTTAGCTCTACCATATAAATGTATATATTTTTGATTCTACTATTTCTAAAGACTGAACGTTTCTGATTTCCTCTGTTTCAGGTGAGTCTATTTTCTTCTTGGTATGACGTCTAGGGCTTGGCTTAACATGATCAAAAGATGATGAGGTGTTTTCGATAGATATTTTGTTGAAAAAACAGGGAATCAAAGATGTTTCTTGTTTAATTTAATTAAATATAAATTATAGACATTATCAAATATCACTGAAATCCCACTGTGATAGATAAAAGTTACCAAATCAGAAAATCTCTCTCTCTCTCTCTCTCTCTCTCTCTCTCTCTCTCTCTCTCTCTCTCTCTCATTAATACTAGTATAAATCACATACATATATTTATATTCCAACTTCTTTATATTAAATTTTCACAGTTTTCTGTCGCTATGAACTAAATCCCAATATTGATCATATATGACTGTCATTTGGACGTTTTCGAGATTGCATAATTGTTTCAGCAAAGAAAACTCGGATCAACGAGAAATCAAAAGTGGGGAAAGTGCAGACATAATCGGTATTTACAATGAGATAGTGTTTCCTTACCCATCCCAAAGAAAAACAAAACATAAACGTGTGGTAGGGGGAAATTTATCACCATATCTTTCCTTTCGATTAAATCTGTTATATTTTGTTGACAGCATTCTAATGTTTCAAGTGGATTACCACAAATGAGAGCTACAGCGGGTTTAAAGTGTTCGACAAATATGTCTCTATACAGAAAGGCAACAGATGAACAACTAAAGACATCTATGGAAGCCTGGTTAAATATTTCCCGGCGCCAGTTCAAGAACCTGACTGGGAAATTATTCTTAAAACTTTAAAACTTTGGTAATTCTTCCTGCTAATTCGAAACACCTTTTCAAAATGTTCACTGCAAACTTAGTCCATTTACTTAAGAGAGACACTGATCCAATGTAAATTACTTGATTTATTTAAAAATAGAAATAACCAAACCTTATGCAAATAGATTAACTTAGATGACCGGGACGTCAAAATCCTAGTCTAAAGAGCGACTGACTTTATAATAACATATATCTGGTTAATAAAAGTGTCCCATTTACATTTCAATAAAACCGGTTTTTACAATTTGATTAATTTTTTCATTAAATAATCTTGCGTGATACTTGTGCAGGTTTAAGGTGTTTCCATTTCAGAGAGCATTAATAATGTTAGCAATTCCTTTCAGCTAATTATCTTCAAGGTTCATCTGCGTCGCATCGAAACACTTTTATTTACACATTGTACAATTGTTTTGAAAGGGAAAAATTTGCTTCATTGGGTACGTAAGAGTTGAAACTAAAAACTTTCGTATAAAATTGCAACAGTCACCTTCGTGCCATCTTTTCGCATCGGTAAGTAATATTACATTTATTCTTCAAATGTCAAAAAAATATTTCCGTCTATTAGAGCTATTCTTGAATTATAATTGACTTTAAAGATTTTTTTTAACTGGAAGAAAGAGCTGTACCGATTACCTTGGACCCCTGCAATCTGACAAACATAGAATGTTTCTTATTCAACATTTTCAATCTTTTAAGCGTGAATCACTCCCATTGCCACTTCAAGTCGCGTGGTCAATCGTGTTTTCATTTTTGTTTCTTAAAGAATGCCAATTCAAAAAAATTTAAGCTTTTGTTTAAATTTATCAAAACATTTATCGGACCAAGATCATGTTCTTATCTGCGCTTTGTGAAGGGTTCTGTGTTGAATGATGACAATCATGAAAGTCGTGGAGTCATAATTGACTCGGCGCGAGTTAACATTTTATCTGGCCATCTCTTTGTAAAGCGTCGCCTTTTCTTTGACACGTTCATGAGACAATACATTCCTGGTGAAGTAATGAAATAGTAACATGTTTTAACAGACAGTTCATACTAGTTTATACTCATTATCTGAAAGGCATCTTTAAATGAAAGGTCTACACAAAGACATCTACTGTGATAATCTAATGAGCGATGTACGATACTCGCGAGACAGGTGGAAATGATTAAGTGATGAGTTCTAAAGTAAACTTTGGGTTTAATGAGAACACATAAAACTTCAAAGAAATAAGTTTTTTCCCTCATATTTAATAAGTTTATGTTTTACTCTCCATTTTCTGATATATCATTGAGATTTTTTCGGGGGAAGGCATTAGATCTTTCTTTGCCAAATCTCAATAAATCGGGTTTTCTTTTTAGAATTTGTATCTTGATTAAACGTTTGTTTAGAAAAACCCAAGTTTATACGTATTTAGCAACACCAGAAAAAGTCAAAATTGAGTATCAAGAAAGTAGCCTGTAAAAAATCATCAATCACGAGGCAAGTTTGAAGAGTTCTATGTATGTACAAACACATTTCCGTAGTCGAACAAAAGCCTCTCTCACTTTCATTTTGATTTAATGATTAAATGGAGGTTGGAGATTAAATATTTAAAGACATAATTGTAAATTTCTCTCGCCTAGGCGTTACATTTGTAATTCCAAAATTTGAAAAATTAACGAATCGTGTCCTCAGAGAGCAGTTGTCTTCGTTTGATGATATGAGATACATATGTTAAATTGAGCGCAATGTTTTGACTCTCAAGAAACGATTATCTCTCCCCATTTACCTTAAACGTTTATGGCAAAATAATAACATTAACTTACAAGTCAACAAATAAGGAATATATATTTGAAAAGAAATATATGTATTTAAAACTTAAATGTGTTAAAAGTTTAGTTTTGATTTTTACGAAAGTTGAAAATCAGTAACAGTGGAAATTACAATGTCCGCTTAAGGCTAAAAGGAATTGCAATAGTCCTCATGACAAGACAAGATCACCCCGCTTGATAAACTCTGATATTGTCGGTATAGCTCTCGTTATATTGTTAATTCGCAGCAAAATGACTATCAAAAAATTGCAACGATGTTTCAAGACAATTAGACAGAGGCAGTTATTCCAACATAAAAATGAAAATTGCTCCTTTACTTCTCACTTGCCCTTCATCTTCTTCGCTCATCAAATTGCAAACTGACTATAAAGAACAGTAGAATTTTGATTATTTATTATGATGAAATGAAACGTAATCGCCAAAATAAAAGTTTGGTAATGATATTCGGTCTTGTAAAAGAAGCTCGGGATATGATTTCATGGGCAATTGATGAGAGACTCAAACTTTGAGAATTGTGTTTTCTGTAATGACATTGACAATTCTGGTAAACAAATTCAAAATATTGAAAGACATGCTTTAAGTCAATACTACACTCAAAGGATGGATTAATATTATTTCGAAGCAAAAATGCTAAGAATAAACAATATTGATATGTATGTTTAAGGGTTAATGAATTCCGTTTCGAGTGAAATTCGCGTATCAATTATGATATTGTTCAAATTAAATTGCCTCGTAGCTGTAGGTTTTGGGTTTTGCTATGGATTTAATCATTTTCAGTTTACAAGCTTGATCATCGAGGATATAACTATTAGTTGAACAATATTGATGGTTTGTTCCATCATGGTTGGCAATGACTGTTTATTGGGATTCTATAGTACTATACATGTATGTGTTTTACATGAACTTTTTTTCAAAGAATGGAGCGTATTTAGGTTAATGTTAAAACAACTACCACAAACCCGCCACATACGTTGATCCATTTCATCATAGGGTTATTCTCAGAGTGAGCATTCATCTCAAAACAGACATGTACATGTATCTTATCTTTTTCACATGTATAAACATGTACCCCTGTCCAAATATCTTACAGGTACACTGATTTTCCTTGACTATCTGTCTAATTATTTAGTTCGTCAGTCAGCCTGACATTAGATTTGTTTTTTATTAGTCTCATTAACCTTTATGAATTCGTTAATCCCTCACAGGCCGTTTTTTATATTTAATATGTTGTACATAAAGGTAACAGTTGCCTGTTTATATCCACAGACTTTCTCCAGTAGACGAAAGATCCTGGCAATTCGCAGTTTGTTGCAAAGCATACATGCATGCATGACGATTAAGAATATAATTTTTTTTTTGGGGGGGGGGGGTGAAGGTTAATTATATTTATTAAGATGTAAATAACTAGCAAAAATGAAAATTTGTATAAAACATAATAACACAGCAATTAATTGGCTGGGCTTAACTACAAATTGTTATGCATCTACAAATTGACAAGATAAAGTTTTAAAAACAAAAAGAAAAAAAAGCTTCGCTAATTATACAAATGTACATATATTGAAAAAAAAAATAAACTAATATAGCAAAACGTGGTGCCCATTAAAGTAAACATTCATTTTTAAATTAGAGTCACATTCAGATACTTCCAAAACACTGTGAACAACGCTCAATCTAATTTTGACTGACAGTATACATTTTGTTTACCTTAAAATATAAATATGCTATAGATGATATTGGGTTTGGGGGCTTTTAAATTTTGTACTAATTATTTTTTCACCATTTCACGATGCTTTCAAACAAAAATCTAATTATTTTCCGTAAAAAATGATATTATATGATTGTACATGTTTACGTAATGTCAAACTTAAAAACTGATGCAGACTTTTAAAAAATGAAACATCAAATTAATAAACTTCAAAGAACCAATTCGAAGCAGACTACCCAGAGAGACCAAATTGGCCAAACTAATATGAAAAAGGGTGTGCATTGTATTTGTGATAAGTGTACAAAACATTTTGCTCCGTCATTCTTGGTTTATTTAAATACTTGGTTTCAGTTGTCAGCAATGTGTCATTTTTTAAGATTTTAGATAATATAGACCACATTCATTTTGGCGTCTTGGCTTTAAGAAAGAAAAGTTTTCCACTGTAATGTTTCAAATGAAATCATTTTTTAATTTGCAATTATTGAGAATTGGTCTTCATCATTAAAAATCTGTGTGGTTCGCATTATATATATCATTAGGCAAACACAAAGCTTACAGGATAAATACTCCTTTATATTTAATTCGGCGTTTGATGGCCTGCTCAGTTTCCTTTCATACAGTTCAAATTACTGAAAACTAAATGTTTTATAAAATCAGTTCTGTTACCTTGAAATGCTGATTTTGTGTTGTAACTTCGAGGGGAAAATATGAGGGCATGTTTTTACTTGTACAGATATTTACATTTTGTGTAAAGAGGGTGTATACTTTCTGCTATAATTTGATACGTTTTTCATTTCCATGACACTTTCTCACGTTCACGAAGACAAGTAATAAGCGCTTTTATAAAGAGCAGTTACTGTAAAAAAATACAGACTACAAAGGATAAACTAAAATCACAAAAATGACAAGTAATTACAGTCAATATCAATGACAATATTTTAAATAGGTGAATAAAATGCCTAAACTGCAACGTTATGATCGTGTTGTCTGGACAACAAAGTAGATTTATTAACTTTAAAATATTATCTTTGATCGTTGTTTAAAGAGGAGTTTTCTTTTCTTTTCTTTTTTTTGACCGACACACGACGTGTGGTTTGTAAATCACTGTTTGTTTTCTGAACGAATTTTTTGAAGGAAAAACTCATTGCCATCGATGAACACGGAAAATAGAATTAAAGCTATCAGATCTTGTTTTGAGAACTGGACAATTGGTTGTATTTTATGCCCGATGAATACTGTTTCGCTTTCTTTTTTCAGATCAAGCCAACAATTCCAGTGCAGTAGACAGTCTGCCTCTGCTGAACCACAATGCGGATTTTACAAAAAATGAACTTGCCGTCTCTTTATCATGTTTTTGATTTGAAAATCGTGGGTGAGCCAATGAAGAGATTTTTTCTATTTCAATGCCAATGTCACGCGCCAGAGTCAAAATCGAAGCATCTGCAGATTGTGGAGTTCGTATGATTTAATTGCCGTTCAGGTCATTTTCTTTTATATGGAAAAGGATCTTTGCTTTCAACGCGTATGACCATAAATTGACCCTGCTCTTAAAAAGGTTTCATTGAATAAAAAAACATTTCGATCATGATTCGACGCCTGATGCAAGAGACGATTCTTAATCTTTATTAACAGTAAAAAGAATATTTAAAGATAATACAAAAGTATACATATTAATTTTGTTGTTTTTTTATTATTTTTATTTTAATTAAAACAAAGATAAACAACAATAGATGATGATAAAATACCATGAATATAAATGATAAAGTTACATGGCATAATTTCTTTGGTTAAATATTCTTTTTAATACTTATATGGCTTATTTGAATGCACGTTGTACCACCTGCTTTATTATCCGCAGTAAATAAGCATATCAAGCATAAATCTCAAATTTATAATTTAAAGGGTTAGAGACAAAAAATATGACTTTTACTACATCAACTTACTTTAATCATGTGATTGCTTAAAAACATTACATTTGAAAAGTTTGCAGGTGGTACATTGATAATTATACTATATATAGCCTAATATTTAATAGCCTATCGAAAATAACATTACTTAAGAAAATATTTCTAAATTAATAGACCAGTGTTTTAATCTGTAAATCTAGAGTAATTATCCTACATAAAATTCCTATTACTTTTCACTTACTTTACCTCAATCTATTTAACATCAATAGCAACCGTATTTTCTGAACTTTTAACTATATAGCTTAAATCGCTTTCACAGTTCACTTTGTCCGTAACATTACCTTTCATTCTATTTAGCATTCAACACTTTCAAAACAAGTTTGCGTAAACTATGTCCACTGATAACACCAGTAGCACATTGCAAGAGCTAGGCTCATTACAAACTGTTCACTTAATGTTTATAAATATTTTTAAAAAATACAATGTTCACTCAGAATAGAAGAAATAGAAGCAACAAATACATTGTCAACAATACTACAAATAAAATGGTAATAGTTCTATTTTTCAGAACACTAAATGAACCAAATCAAAGGAAGATTTTTTAATGATGGTCTAAAATTGAAAGTAATTATGAAATTGATAAAACTAGAGGTGTTTAAGAATTGTACAGTAAGTTCTTAAAATATAATCATTAGGTTAACAAATCGGTGTAATAACATTTCTTAGATTCATTCTACATTTTTCCAAAACAACCCCTTTTTGGAATTACCTCATTGACTTAATGTCAGATTGTTTTATTGATTTTTTAAGAAACATTTGTTTACTTTGACTTTATAAGAAGAAAAATAAATTCATTAATATTCTGTTAACTTCCTACACATCTTATCAAAGTTTTGTTAAATGAATGTTTAATTAGCTCGAGAAGTGTACTATTTGGAAGAAACTGTAAATAAGTAACACTACCAAAAAACCTATTTATGACTTTATCTGGAAACATTGTCGACAATTATTATTTTAGATTTAGTAAACTTGTATAATGCTAGAATTTTAAAAATCCATCTGTACAAACTTCAAGCTCAAAATATTTGTCGAAGAACATGTAATGGAAATCATAGACTATGTATACGCTTCTATCTTCTCCAAACTTGTCTCTAGCTTAACTGATTAAAATAAGATTCCTATGAAAATTCGTAAAAATAGTCTTCATACATATAAATGATTCCTTTTCAACACAGTTCAGTCAAAAATAATTGTCATATTAATATTAAAAGCTAAGCAATGTATAATTTAGAAAATTCTTATTTTACTTTACTAAATAGGAACTATTTTATTTGTTTGTGTGAACCCTTTGTTAAGGAAGGGGATTAATTCCAAAATATGATCCACGTCAAGTTCTTACAATGTAAAAAACGTTTATTCAAAAACTCCCCGCATTCTTATGTATCTGCTAATATTTATTGTGATTTTCCTCAATTCAGTTTAAAATTGGAACATAATATTTCGAGTTAATAGTGTTTAATAACCTTCAGATTATGAAAACTGATAATTAAATTACCTTAAAATCAATTTATTATCACTTCTATTATATTTTGCACGTATTCATAGATAACAATAAGAAAATTCATTCAATTCCAATGCCGTCATTTAAAAATACCAGTACTTTAAAAAAGCAATCTTCATGATGGTATGATTAACGACGAGAGGATGTAACCAATACCTTCTACAATTAATGATAATCTTCTTCGCATTAAAAATTCTAATGGAGATTTCTTAAGGTTAGTTCAAAGGCCATACCTACAAGTATATATGATGTTAAATGGTTTTTGCACATTTACGCACATGGATTGCAATTAAATGTTGGCTTTCTCGGCTTATTGTTGTGTATGTTAAGTTAAATCGTTTTCGACAATAACAAGGGTAGTGTCATATTTTCTCAAAATCACACCCAGTCTAGCAAATTACAAGAATATGACATCTTTGCAAAAAGCTTCAGAATTCAGAACCATTAAAAATTGAAAATGATAACCGGAAAATTAGTTACTTCCCTTCATGAATAGAAATATAAAAAGATTAAATTTAAACTTATCAATAACACTTTAATTGCGTTGTAATGTCGACAAAAAAATAAAACTGAAATACAATGAGTGCGGATGAGATAAAATCTACGCTTTGCAAACATTGCTATTTTAACATTGGGGAGATCTGGCGTCGCCACATCTCTAATTGTAGCAGGGAAGTCATTCTTCTATTGTGATGGACCAAAGATAAAAACATTGGGCTTTTTGGTCGTCTGCGAATTACAGTTTTCATCTGCTCTCCAATTTTTGACCAAATTGGTGGGGACAGATGAAGACGTCTCAAAATATCGATAAATTTTCCTGACTGATTATTATGAATGTGACACTAAATGACCACTTAGCGGCGAGTTATCTTTTACCTCAATTTAGATAATATAAGGTTTCACCAGTTTGTTAGCTTCAAGGTAACATCAATTCACGGCAACTAATGTTGCAAAATGCTGAACACTCATCACATTGTTCCGAAAGGGTTTGGATTTCACCACAACGTGAATTACAAAAGAAGATGGCAGACGGTGATCAAAAGTGTTTTGCATTGTTGCAAGTTTTCAGTTGGGTGTTTTAGATAAATTTTCAAATTAAATGTTCACTAGATACGTTGCACTACATAAACCAAGTAATTGACTTTTCTTGACAAGTTGTTTTAAGCCCTTTCCCTTGTGTTGATATTCTTTTATTTTATCAGTTCATGTCAATGGTGATGATCTGCCGTTCTTTCGCCATGTCTCTATTACTCGAGAATTTATTTTACAAAGTAACACAATAAGTCGGAAACTCAATGCGGTTTTTCAACTCTGGAAGGTTATTGTGAGACTGTTATACTTTATACAATTTCATGAAAGGCTTTAAAACAATTCATTTCTATCGTCAATAAGATTTAACTTTTCCTTTCAAGGGTAAGAGAAGATGAATTGCAGGATTATATAGCTCAAAGAAATGACAGAGATCCACCCAGAAAGCGTTCAACCGAGGATACGTTCATCTGACAAAAAACCTTAAGAATTTCAACATTTTTTTTTTAGGTCTGTAAATTTTAACACAAAATTCTTAAACCCTTGTTCAATGCTCCCCTCAGTCGTGAAAATATAAGAACATCAACTTTGACCACAGTATTTAAACTTTTTTTAACTTTTAAAGTTTTATCAAGGAATAAAAGTAAAAGGATATTCTGTCAGAATACATTATTATCTTTTTTTAACTTTGAACATCTGTTTGGGGATTGAAATTATAAACACAAATATACAATTTCACGTAAATTTGCAAATCCTTTTTTTCACAGTAACAAAATAATAAACTCAAGTATTTATGCACGTATGCATTTCCAAGTTTTTACCGGTTCTGCAGGTGAGTAATAAAACTATATATATTTTTAGGCGCCGGTTCCCCAGAAACAAGCAAAGATTAGAAAACATTTTACATAATTAAACATTTATAATGCCCTACATCATTTTTAAACCAGTCAGTTCGGAGAATATGAAGACGTCGTCTCGAAGACCTGTTATTGGGAAGGGCTTTGCAATTAATGTAATTTTAAACAGGTGTAATTCGATATAAAATAAAGTCTAGGAGACAGTTGCCTATTTGTTGTCTTCTCAGAATACTCTCGAGTAGTTTGTTTATGAAGGAGTTTAAGATAGGGTAAATAGTTATCGCTGATTTTTCATGTTCCTTTTAAATTCAAAAGGTAAAAGGTGACTATACGTTTCATATTTAATGTTGCAGTTGATAAAATGCCAATTTAGATACACGCCTAGTAGTATCCAAATATCATAAGAATGAACAATGGAAGTTATATTGGATAGGTGAAGATCTGAGTTTAACTTCAGAGTAGTTAAATTATGTATTTAAAATATTTAAAATTAAACGTTTTCAAAGTTTGGTTTTATCAGATAAACAGCTACCCTGGTCTTTTGATCCGAAGTTTGTGAACTTTAATCGTCAACTTATCAGTGTATATTGTTGGGATGATGTATTATCAGTCCCTAAGACCAGCAGAGCATACAGCGTTTATCGCGGAAATCGCTACGATTCGCACAATTTATATTCGAAACATCGCCCATTAGGACGATAAGATACAAATTGTTACAATATTAACGCATTTCATCAGATTTAATCAAAACAGACGATCAGGGACGAAAGCAAAAGTGTCGACGGTATAGGTAAGTCCCGGCTTTGAAGCCAACATTTTGAGATCATGAAACCAAGATTTCGTTTACAATCTTTTATAAATTACCTTTCGACGCTTCGTGGGTTATCGCAAAAGCTGGTATCTATCCCAAGAATCAGATGAATTATGAAAAATATCAACAACTTTCTGAGCCTCTTTCCTTTCCCACTAGACAATTATCAAAACGCTAGATAAATCTTGGGACCACATAGATAGAAAATGAATGTCTAGCGCAAAACAATGCCCAGAAATTAGGGTATATCGGGATAGGTTCATTGATTATATTATATTGTTAACCATTCTTCTGATAATAAAGTAATAATACACAGCGCTATCAACCCAAAATGATACCTGCAAATCTAATTTTCCTTTAAGTCAAAAATAATTATCACTTCAGAGTTTCTCTTGTATAAAACTTGAGGAAGATATAGTGTTGTGAATTATTCTTTAATTACCACCCTGCGTGTACTCTTTGATTTTTTTGTCTGAAAATGAACTTCAAAAATA
Source organism: Magallana ariakensis (assembly GCA_020458035.1). Taxonomy (NCBI): domain Eukaryota; kingdom Metazoa; phylum Mollusca; class Bivalvia; order Ostreida; family Ostreidae; genus Magallana; species Magallana ariakensis. The sequence goes on from CM035817.1 coordinate 38,626,266, forward strand.
TTTCCAACAGTTGTAGGTGTGTTCCATTATTTCTGGAGATAAAGTGATATACGACGCTAAAAGTGTGACACCTTGAAAAAAAGGAAACTTTATTGTACTGTTATATTCATGGGTTTAATACAGTTCACATTTTGTATCAAAACAATGGGGTTTTTTGTATGCATGAAATATAATGTAACATTGAAAATTAAATTTAAATTTAAACCTTGAGTCGCTATCTAAAAATTGAAAATGATATGGTTTTTTTTAATGGAGAGGAGGCTTAATTAAGAATAACCAAGTTCAAATAGTATTTGAACAAAAATAAAGATGAAATCAGGGCCTGAATATGACATCAGTGAAATGATATTCATGCTTAGTTGGAGTTCTATACCACGCAACCAAAAGTCACGCACTAACCATTCCTGCAATCGAGAAAACCTTACAAACATTTAGAAACAATAGCAATGCAAGGGGTTAAATGCGATATTTAAATTTCTGGATACTATCTCGAAAGTGACACATTTTATTGTTCAAAAGTGACTCAGACTGAACTGTATTTAGGCTTGAGTACATTTCAGATCCCCTGTGGTTTTTGTTGTAGACGCCCCTGTCCGTCAGATAAAACGTTAAAACAAAAGTTTCAACATTTTTGTCCTTCGAAAGGGCGTTAGAATAAGAAGAGAAATGGGGAACTAAACGGTAATCTTAATTATAAAATTAGGATTGAATTTCTGACAAAGATATGATAATATCTCAAGCATACGAAAAAATAGACCGAATAATGAATGGCCTACATCGAAGATATCAATTTTGTTCTTGCCTTGGCGGTTAATTGGAAACATATTTTGACATTGTTTCAAATTATATTTTTCTGCTTTAAAAAGAAATTTGATGACGCTTTAGCCTTGTCATTACAATGTAATATTCGATTCACGGGAGTACTTTGTATCTATAGGATGAATAAAGATTTGACAGGATAATTTGTAGATTTGTAATAACATGTAATTTTCTAACTTGACACTGAAATGGCCTGTCGTTAAAAAAGAAAGTTTAAATACGCACAAGGTGCTTTTAAAGTTCACATCTAAAATTACTCTCAAGAGAGGGGTGAAACTTAATAAATACGTAAATGTGCTTCATATGTTCGATAACTATAAAGAATCTTGTACTTACAATTTAATTGAAACTTAAATACAAGTTAACTGGTGCTTATTGTTATCTGTTACATAATTGCAAAATTTGGTATAAAAGGGGAGATATCTTTTGGCATTCGCCAACAGTAAAATTCACGATGACGTTGCAAGTTTTTTCATAGATATATTTTTAACTGTCTGAGTATTAACTACTTGTGCCTGTTGCGTTTTGTATAGATCTATTAGAGAAATTGTTGATTTGCACCGTATAAAACATTCATACTAGTATCTTAAAGACAAGAAAATGTTTTTTCTTTCTCTGAGCGTGAGGTATTTTAATTAAATGTGATACAATAAACCTATACAGTTTCACTTCTGAATGAAAGAGGCTGAAATGATGGATGAGATGGTTAGAATAATTTTCATTTTTTACTGGACTGGTATCTACAAATTTATGGTTAGTTCATTACGTGATGAACGATATTTGCATTGAGATTTAAAAAAGTGTCAAATTGATTATTTTACAGCATATATATAGTTGTTGTATGTGTATTATGAAATCAAAAGAGTGAAAATGTGCAGCTGTTTAAATGTCAGTATACTCACATGTGCTATCTAATGTCTACTTTATCGTTTCATAGTTATATAAACTTATATTTTTTTTATCAAAATAGTTTTAGTCCTTGATATGTACCTTAAGCAGATCTTTTATCGTATCTTCAAAATCTGATAAGTGCGAGATGTAAATATTTTAAAGTCATTTACGACAAATATTTACATATTCAGAATACAGGCTGTTATTTTATTATAACGCCCATTAAAATTTATTCCAAAATGTATTACCGCTGAATTGATTTGCTTATATCCAATGCAAATGAATTTTTGTTGCAATTTTTAATGGTACTCTAAAGAACAGAATAATGCAAGTTTTTTAATTTCATTTTTTACTTCTCTTCGTTTTCCTTTGACACAAACGAGAAACTTATTTCTTCAGATGAATGGCTTTCTAACCTCTCCTCAGATAAGAATCTGGCTTATTTTATCACGGACTATATATCGTATATATTCAACATTAAACACTTTGAATGCTTTTAAGTCACTTATTTAGCATAATGTGTCGATTAATCGTTACATTACGTGCAATTTATACCGTTTATTTAAGATGTTTGACTTCGTCATGGGTAGAATCACAAATAACACCAAGGACATGGCTAAACAATTTATCAATAAAGAAAGTAAATACATTTCTCATTTTCTTTTCAATTTGATCATTCTAACGAAGCACTAATGTATGCTTCTTTAAAAAATTCGGCATCTTGTCTGAACCCACCTGAGTGTTGTCGAGCAAAAATTGGTAAATAATCTTTTTTATTAAATATCAAAAGATAATTTCAGTCAAAATTAAAATGAATGATATTTTGATAATATCGAACATTATTTTCAATTTCAGGGTAATTTATGATAGAACCGGACAAAAGAAGGCTCTTTGAAGATTACCCTGCGCCTTTTGACAGATGATTACGTTGAGGGGACCAAAAGATAGTACAGTTTCTTCCAAGTTCAGTCCTCCACTGACAATGTCCGGCGCGCTGAATTAACCTTGTCGACTCATAGATCTCCTTTTGAAATATTGTACAATTTTGGACACACGATTGAATCAGGGGTTAATATTTTCCGCCTGTGATATTTAATTTGCGTTATAAATCTCGGACTAATTTAAATTTTACAACTGTTATGACAATCAGAGGTTAATAGGAATGTGATTGTCATATTGATAACATCAGCTTCTTTTGTTCACGGTTAACATTACCTCTTTGACAATGAGCGTTTTCAAGGTTGTGAAATCCATCATTCCATTCTCATAACATTTACTTTCTTTATTTGCCCCTGCAAGACGGACGGTGATTTGTAATCCGTAGAGAGGTTTGACCCAAGTGCATTTATTTTCTGTGATTATTAAAATTTCACCCCATAGTCTTATTATAATATTCAATTGGGGCTACTTTTTGCTACAGAAACCAGAACTTGTGTTTGAAACTCAGTTTTTGTTGTATAGTGCAAAAAACATCAATTTAATACATGTGTCATTGATTAATCATAAATCGTGTTTCTTCAGTTCTTAATACTTTTTTAGATGTTTGTTTGTCTTAATATAGTTACTGACTACTTTTTAGATGGGGTTTTGTAGGGTGGAAAATGTTTTCAAATGTCTAATAGTTAAGAAAATGGAACGAAATTATAGTATATGGCTTTGGATTTAAAAAAGAATATGTTGTTTTAATTAAAAAAAAGTCGTTCGGATTTGAATCTAAGCAACAAATTAAACTACATATGATGTACCAGCAAATCAATATTTAATTCCACATGAACAAAACGCAACTTGCATTAGTATCTGAATATCGTTTGAATTCGGCATTTCATATTTTATTTTTTAAGAAGCTAAAACCGCCATCCTACATAGTGTAATTAATATTTATCTCTGACACATTGCATGTTTTCTTTAATATGAATTTTTCAATTGTACATCTGGCAACTAAATAGTGTGGCAACTTGATTACTATCAAATCCGTGACTGCCAACAAAAAAATTGAATGAAACTGAAATAAAAAGAATGTTTTTGATATCCTAAAATGAGGACCAACGTATTTCTTAAAATTGTTCAATTATAACTGCATTATTAATTTTCGATTAACGTATCAAATTTAACCCCCCATTACAACCAAATGCATGTTCATTCAAATGGAAAACTCTTACAATACTCAATATAAGGCCTGTATTTGATATTCAATGCAAAGTCTATAGCAATCCAACTTTCTATTGTGGCGCGAACAATGCATTTACGTGATGGTGGCGTTTCAAGACTTTCAGTTGCTGATTCTCTTTCACTCATAAGTACTAAAATGTTTCAGTTCAATATCATAATGAGCCTATTATAATAATTACATCTTTACCTTTTCAATTCATTTCGTGAAAAACTGAGATAAAGATGAAATAATATCTAGCTATGCCATGACTGCGTTTTACTTGAGGTCAAAGGCCGAGTTCCGTTTTCTTATAAAAGCCGTTTTCGAGTACTTAAATATTTAAGTCTTTTCTTATCATAAATTCTGCATAATTTGTATTAAATTTTAATGAAAGGTGATTAAATTTTAAACAAGGATTGTATGTAAGTAACATGAGATTCCGGTAAACAAAACTGTCATAAAATATGAAATATGGTGATAATGGCTATCATCACTTCAAAGTCATCAAAACAACAATAATCTTATTATATACAAACGAGACAAGTGTATAACGCTTGTCTATTCATCACGCAAATCCCCGCAGCTTTTGGGAGCAAGCAAGTGGGAACAAGATAAATCGAAGTCGAGGCTGCATCATAGTAAAAGGGACGCTTGGTCAGGCGTATATCATAGGAGGTGTTTAGACGCGAAATTAAACGCCATGAGAGTTGTCATATATCTTGATATTTCATCAAATGATACCAAATTATAAATAAATTGTAAAATTTAAGTTTTTATGAGAAATTAAAATTTAGTTTATTATTTTCGATTCATTCGTGAATGGTCACCCTCCTTTTTATCTTTTAAAGGAAGTGGGCGATAGTAGATAGATAGCAAGATAACACGTCTTGTCTTTGTACAGACCTGAACAAGTCTTGAGTGTCAATTCAATGAGCTAGAATAGTTCATTAAATCATAAAATAACTTACTTTCACTTGTCTCTCGGGTACCATTCAGTTTCTAAAGGTGGATTAAAACATGTGCTGTAATTGCAACAGATTAAATTATCAAATACACTTCGCAAAATAGATGTCAGTTTTCATAGGTGGTGTTGACAATAATTGGCATTGTAGCGGATTTTTGCACGGTACATGTTGGCTTTCAATAAGTAGTAATTGCTTAATCACGAAGATACCTATCTTGAAGAGGAAAATGATAAATTTTAAAATCATATTGAATAATGACGTCTGTTAGCTTGAAAAATGATTACTTTTCAATACCTTTTGTAAACGATTATCAGCATTTGTATGAAAGTGTTCAAGATGGTTATCGTTGTTGTCGTCCGTTATTTACGTCATTTAAAAGCGATGCATAATGGCGCCTTCTCTGAACAATTAGGATGTGATAAAATCTTAAAGAAGACAATAAGCGCAACAGACTGAATTTCTAGCTCATATTTTGCTATTTTTTAAAAATAAATAATCTGAAAGACCTTTAACGTTTAGTATATAACGCTCTCGTTATACTTTCAAACCACCGATTGTTCAACAATTTGCTGATGGGTGGGTCCAATTTTCTTTAAAAAGTGGTCATTGCATAAAAAAAATGCATTATCAAGGATACCACAATGCTACATCTCAAGAAAAATAAGTTAAACCCTACTGATTTCTCATCATTGCTTTAAGTCAGCACAGTCCATGAGTGTGATATGATGTAGTTTTGATCGAATACATCTTATATCTTTTCTTGTATATAATTTAAATTTCATTTGCAATAGAAAAAAAGTGTTATGGCAATCACACTGCAAAGATAAACTTTTTTTGCAAATTTTACTGCAAGAAAATTGACGTTAAATGCATATTTGTATTTTTAAGTTTGATAACTTGCAAGAAATGATACCTCTAAAAGTAACCCATGTAGAAACCGACAAAACATATATTGCTTTTAATTGTATAAGCGATGGGATATAGATTACATGACGAAACAAACATATTATTGCGTGTACATAAACACAGTTCTTAATTCAATTGGTTCTAGTTAATAATTATCTTTTTTCAATAAAACGTTAGCAATGTATCATTAATACAACGCTAAGTATCAAAAGGCTTGAAATTACATCTTGCAAATGTGATTTTCAATTTCTATCGCAAACATTTATGATCTGAAAATGACACACATCGAGATAATCTGATCCTTATTTCCTGTGCATTTTGCATTTGTAAGCCTAGGTGTTTTTCCTGCAACGCGTTTTTTTTTATCCTACAGGTGATAATTACAGTATCTGGTCCCAAGTAACAATGAGGAACATAAAAGTGTGTAACTTTCTATTGGTCCGCTCCCACTCAGTAAACTCAACAGAAGTGAATCCAATCGGAGCTTAAGCATATCGAAGAGAATACTGAAAAATAAATAATACATTTCCCGCCAATTAGTTTACTAGAATTATTATATTGAGAAAGAAACATGCACCACGCTTTAACTGATTGCATAATAATAAGTACAATCGGATTGCAAAAAGTAATAATTCGCAAGTATTGTTTTTTTTTTTTTACGAAGAAACATCTATATGAAGTGTTTAAAAATATGCGTTTTTTATGTATTTTTCCAGAATAATCTTTTTGTTGGAAAACATATTAACAGTAAGACAAGTCTACTAAGATTAGAAACCTCAGTATGCGTATAATTCACGATAATTGAAAAGCATCCAACTCAAGGCTCTCTGCTTTGATGCGTACTTTTGAAAAATGAATCATATGATTTAGATTATTTATTTAAGAACATTGGAAATTAATTTTATTATGTATCGGAGTATAGAAAATGTTAAACCTAGAATATTTTTTTTTTCTAAAAAAAACCTACAAATGTTCTGAAATCGCGTCTTCATGTTATGTAAGTTCAATGTATTTTGAAATTAATTTTCAGAATGATTCTAGCTCGTATGTTTTATTTTGGAGATATATTTATTCGTATAAATCTGGACGTCTTGCCTTGAATTGAATATTAAGCATTTGTTGTTTTTGTGTTGATAAAGCATCATGAAACTCTTCTGAAATTAGTGGTCTCGTGAATCAATGAGTATTTCAATATGGAAAAAAAATCTGATGATTTCAAAATGATATTGCAAATATATTTTTACAGAAACATGGTGCAATTTGTTAAATGCTACATAATGTACTAGTAACTAAAGGCAACTTTGCTTTCTTTATTGAGTACATGTTCTTCCAGCCGAACATTGCATTTTATCAATTGGAGAATGTTATTGAGCCTTTTGTTAAGTCGCGTTACAAATAATAGTCATAGTTTATTAAGACATTGAGTTTTATTATTCATCTCATACAACAATTGTCTAATTTTAAAATTTTGTTCTACATTTGGGTCTTTACTGAAGTAAGTGAGGAGGTCCTCTAGTTGAAAAGGTCCTGGTGACTATGAGACTCTTCAATTCAAAACACACATTCGAATATTTGAAGATGTTCTCCCACAAAGAATATCTCTTGATGCTGACAAGACTTATCTCAGTCAAGCTAAGGCTTGTCTTAAATATTTCTTTCGTTCTGTAAGTGTTTTATAATTGCATAATTCAGTTACTTTTTGTATTGAAAAGATTTCTCTATCCAGTAAATTGAAATTTTAAACTTTTAGTATTCAATTTCATAATCAGCTAACAAAAGTGACATTTTCAATGTACTTTAGCATTGATTTAGATTCTTGAATAAGAATGTAGCATAATAAACTCGAGAATAAAACCTTCACATGCGTTTATCGTGAAAACCTGAAGGATGTCATTTACATTTAATTTGTTTACTTCTGAAGATCGTATCGTAAATAAATTGTCAAATATTGAAATTATTTTCTATTGATATGCCAGTTGAAATGAAACTGATCCAGTTCTCCTATTACTTTCTATTGAAAAAATTGAAATACTAAATAGCCAATAGTGATAAGACTATGACTTTTCTTTATTCTTTCAGTCTTCGAATTTCAGTCTCCGGGAGCATTTAATGGCTTTCAATTCAAGAGACGGTCCTGTTCCATGCCCCCCTGCCGTTGTAGAAAACACAAAACGACACATATGTAAAAGGAGCGAAAGTTGTTAATTTGGATTTAATGTTTTTATGATGAACTTTACAAGAAGTTTTTTTAAGTATATATATATATATCTGTTTAAATGCTCGTATATATAAGCTGCAGAATGACTGTGCGTATTTAAATAAAACTTAGACCTTGAAATGTATAAATGCATTTCGATGTAGAATCTAATATTTAGAAAGACTTTTAAACAAAATTTCGGGTTTTGTGTTAATTATATGCCATGATTTGATAATTATTGCCAAAATCGATATGATTCTTAAAAGTTTTTTGTATTAATAATTCCACATCGATTTTATTCTAATACATGTATGCTTTTAGATTAAATGCAGTCGAATTGAAACAAAATATGATGCCACGTTACACGCCCTCCTCTGTTGAACAAAGTGAATGTAGTGACGCAAGTCCATTTAAACAGATTCGGATTTAATATTGATCAAGAATCCGGGATAATGGTATCGCTCATAAATTTCTTTTCTTATATTTTTTATTTGCATAAAACTATGTGGTTTAACATTACACATTTTATTTTTCATTATTTTTTTTAAAATCTATTATACAGATGAAACTTCTGTTTCATTTGAATTTTGTGAAATCGAAACCTAACGTGTTGTAACAGACCCCTAAAAATTTTTCTTTATTTCGTGTGACATTCTAGAGAAAATAGAACTTAAAGAAAAAAGGGAAGAAGAATAAACCACCCTAATATGTACATGTACTATAGCCAGAGGAGAGAAATTGATTCGAATCGATGCAAATTTATAACATCATGTATTATGATGCCAAACCCTCACTGAGTTCTCATTCAAAATTCAATATTAAAATTAATGTCTATACATGTAAATGATAAATAAGATTCGATACTTTTGCCGAATTGTTTATTGTTATCATTTTATTATTTAAACTTATTTGTATAAGCTCATACAAAATGTACTATGAAATACTATATTAACTGTCACATTGAAAGTTACAACCCTTGGCCTTTGTATTGGTTTATGAAAAATCTGCAGTTTTTTATATTTAAGATTGTTTATTTTCGACTATCAAAACATCTTACAATAAGCTTTTACTTGTGAATGAAGTGATTCATTTTTTACCTTATGCACTAACAATGGTTTTCTTTCTTTTAAGCAGAAATAATATGGGTTAGAAAAAGATGCACAACAAGAACACTGCCTATATACATTTATAATTCTTAATAATCTTGATGAGTTGTCTGTAATATGATTGAAAAAGTATAATGTATACATACACACAATGTACAATTTTGTTCATTTGAATGCTTCTGTTGAACGACTGTACATTGTGGGGATATGTGTAGCATAATCCATTAAGGTTATTTGTCTTTTAGATAAATTAAAAATATCAATCAATTAAAATTTTTACAATTTGTTCTCCTTCTACTGTAACAGCTACCTGCATGTCATTATCACGAAATAAACATATACACTGTAAGTTAAGTCATTATTGCTGCTACGTTTGGTGGTAGATTGGATTTATAATGATTAACAATATCTGACAGATGATCTTCAGTCCATCTGGTTGGTAGGGTAAGATTTTTCGCAGATATAAAATTTCATTTCGATTTTTTAATAAATGCAGATTTTTCAAAGATTTTATGTTACCATAAAATAAATATTCTTACATCATACTTAACGCTTAATCAGACAATTTGTAAAACGAAAAGCTATTTCTACAATCTTATAATTTAACTCTTTACCATTGAAAATGATAAAAAATTTAAAATCTTTGCACCAAATCAGATTTTCCCAATGACAAAACATATTTTGTCAAAAAGCTAATCTTCATATAACAAAACTGCCAAACAAGGTTTTGCATGGCAAATCTTTGATGTTTACATTGTAATAAAATATCAATTTATTTTCTTTAACTTTTACATTTCATAATTATACAGTCTTTTGACTTATTACCTGTCATAGTGTCAAATTCAAATCTGAAATACGTTTTATTTGCACAAAATTGGTTTTAAATGTCGCTTATTTGCGAATTAAACGAAACATTAATGAAATATGAGCTTTATTTGACAATCCTTTTTACTGAAATCTACATATGATCCACCCAATTATACAAATAAAACAATTTCCTAATAGAAAAACGATTTCATAGTGTTGTATCGGAGATGTAGAAAATACGGCACCAGCTGCCGTCTCGTCCAGATATAAACATGGTCAATAAAATGTTTGAATTATGTGTCAAAGTATAAATAGAAATAAAGTACATTCTTTTTTTATATCTCCGTTTGTGCACTGAATTATTCTGAGCATGCCATGTGATTTATTTCATACATTTCATACATTTCATTCAGTAAGAATGATATATAGTATAGTATAACTATATATTTGAAAATAAAAATGTCTTTGTATAGTGTGAATTTAGATGAACACTTCGGCATGGTGGGTTTTTTTCCAAATAGGCGGAAAAGTAATTTCCTTTGATGTCAAAAGAGATTTTTAAAGATTTGTCTTGCGTATCTTAGAGATTTTTTAAAATTAAAATTGGACAATTCGAAGTTAACGCTTAACATAGTTAACTGAAGCCATCACTTATAACCTGATGAAAGATTACTATCATGAAACTCAATGTATATATATATGATTAAAATTACTGTAGTTGATTTGATGTCGAATTTTCGTCTTCAAAATTCATGTATATTCATGTACTTTCAGGCACTTAGCAAAGGGGGGGGGGGGCAAACATTTTTCCGAAATTTACATATAAAAAAGTGAATTATTAATGAGTTGCCCCCCCCCCCCCCCTTTTGAGACCATGTAATAATTAAAGTAAAAATAAGGAAATGAACAGTGAAATTAAAGTTATAGGTATACTACGCTATATTGTTAAGATTTTAAGAAGTTGCATGTTTCTTTCTTTTTTTCTGCTTGTCAAGATTTATTTTGAAGAGTCTACATCCAACCCACTTTCAAAACGAAGCTACATGTGTACGTGCCTGACTTTAACATCGTTTAAGTTTTATAGTAGGTTCCATGAGGCTAAAGTACACATCAATTTTATTTTTTTAGAATTTGAATCTACAAAATAGTTTTATATACAAAGAAAGATATATTTAGAATAAGAAGTTTCTATCTAACAAACTGCAATATATAAATACTTCCATTTGTAACTGCAGGCGTAACTAATACATGTTCATGTACTAAAAATTAAATTGAAGTGAAATTATTTTACGAAGTAACTTGATATAAATATACACTGAACAGTTCTATGATTTAATGATGTTTTATACAAAATTAGAAAGAAAAATCATGCCACTGGAGTGTTTTTAAACCCAATAGAAACAGGAAGTTTCTAGTCTGTGTTAAAATTTGTAAGTTTTAGTTTTCAAAACGCATTGAAGCAATTTTTGCGCAACCTGAGCTTAAAGCTCAAGAAACTACATGGATTTACTGCATTTGAAATTAAATCTGTTACTTCCTAGAGATTTTCTAGTTAAACATTTTATATTTTTCACTAAATGTGCATCTGCTAATAAAAAGATGATTCCAGTGATTTGGGTTTTTGGCTTGGGTCTATCTATTATAGGAATTATTTGATATTAATTAAAAGTTTATTGCATCCCTGGCCATGAATGGGGTCAGAGGAAGTCAACTGAAATTCAATTTACACCTCATTTTCTCATATTATATGTTGACAAATGTCACAATACTTACAGGTGGTTGGACAAATGATATTTTGAACAAAAACATTTCAAGGTTTTTTGCTGCCGTTGTCTAACGGATGGGAGGCTCAAATATAATCTCACCGTCATTGGCAATTGAACCAATTGAACGTCAGAGTGGAGGTTAGTGAGAGAATAAATTACCCATAAATCATTAGTAATAAAATATATAACATTGAAAAGCGAAAACGAGCTCGCTATTTCACCTCTTGGGAACATTTAGCTTAAAATTCATTTGCTGTAGCAGGTTCTTTTGAAATGCATTTTTAAGGTGTAATGTTCTGAATAAATTAAGCAAAAATTTATTTAATCGGTTATGAATACCCTCATTGAAAGGTCGCTAAGAGTGTTAATTTTGGTGAAAATTTGAATGTATTTTGGTTTATGAAATTCAATTATGAAATAAAAAGTAACATCAGAAATCAGTGGGGTGCAGTTTCTGGCAGTCAAGCGAAAACGGGAAAGGGACATTTATAAGACATTGTGCGTCACACTGTATTCTTCTATCATATCATTTTAAAATTCAATATGAAAGAAGAATCGTTTATAAAAAGCATAAAAGAACAATAAATTAGCATTTGCTTGTATTCACAATAAGACAAGCTTATCCAAAGCAACTTCTAATGACGCCGAAAAAAGGACCATTGATATATCGAATATTTGGACTGACAAATTTGCATAAATTGGAGGTAATTTGCAACAAAGGATCCCCTTAACTGGGCCCGGTTTGCTTTCTTCTCCACAAAACGGGCCACAATAAACAGCGTATCTTCCGTTTACACCGTTTTTGCCAAATCACTCCTTGTCGCACATCAGATTTCACTGGAGTAATACTATAATATGTACCGCATACTTGGTAGACAATTAAGTCACATTGGTGTGAAATACGCTTGAAAAGAAACAGGTCAATATGTCGTGGTGAAAAACAGACCCAAGCCTTCTATCTAGACTTAATCCTGTCAAGGTTACTGTTCGTGGATACTATATCTGTAATGCCAACACCTATTAGAATTATAGTGTTTGCCTGTCTACACAAATATTATTTCAGAAATTGAAAATGATAGGTCTTGATTTCAATGAATAAGTGATTAATTCGTTTCTTTAAAAAAATATATAAAATCACTTTATTTTTACAATATATATGTATTTGAATAATGTTGGGCTTTTATGCATTTGCAAGACATAGAATAGAAGGTCCATGATGTTTCCATTTTTCACATCAGAGAACGTTGAAAACAGGTTTAAACTTAGATATACCCATTCATGATTTTTTTTAATCTCAGGGAATGATCCTTAATGGACAAAACGTATTCAAAACATTTATTCCAAATGTTTATTCCCAATTTGTACTTAAGATTAGAATTAAAGTGAAACATTTGGTAACTGATGAATAATATAGAATTAAAAATTTGATGTCGAAAGTTTCTTTGTAAAACATACCCTTTTCTACCAAAGAATGAAAGATTACTGTAACAAGCATTATTCACAACGTTAAGAACCCTAACTAATCACTGACGTTGTGAAAAAGACATAGTTGCGTCATCATAATTAGACATATTTAGAAACCCCACACAAGCACCGCAGATGTGATGGATATTCAAAGTGACCACGAAGGTCGAAAAGTCCATATATTGTCACCTATGACAAAAAGTTAATTGAGTTTATCTTTATTGCTTCTGCAGAGTTACCACAAAAGTTTTAGAGTTAATTATTGAGCCTTTATAAAACTAGAGAGCAACGGCTTGAGTCGCGCCATGAAAGACAAAATCGTGTCATTTTTCAACAGAAATTTATATGATATCATGATTAAGAATTTCTAAAACTCATTAACGGAAAATGCATTTTGCATTTGAACAGATTTTGTTGCCTTTTATTTCCCTCGCAACCGCACACCTAAAATATTATATTAGCATAATGGATTACAATAATAGAAACGTTTTTCACAGCGACGTTACCAGGTAATCAATTCGCCCACAAAAACGACTCCACTTCTGACATAACACTGACGTTTTGTAAGAAGAACTGTAAAACATCTTAAGAGACCAAGAGAAACAAAACTAGCCGAGCCTCCCGTGGGAAAATGTTAAAATTCTTATTTTACCATTATCTGTTTCAGCCAACGATAACTATGGAAACCAGGATTTCAGAGGTTTTTTCAGTCTCTGTGAGGTGCAGATAAAGTGACACTAGACAGAATCTAATAGCTAACACGTGTTTTATGTAATAGAGCTAGCCATTAAAATGATCTAGTCAATTGTTGCAGTTTGCGCCATCGGGCTGGCTAAGGTGAGAAGATTAAGCGATTTCCGCCCGCTCAGCTGCAGCGGAAAATAAAAAAACTCACCGCTGTTTACGTAATCATCAGAAATGATATTTTTTTGTTATTATTCTGTGGGAAAATATTTTAATTTATTCCGACATACGTGGGATGGTTCAAAAGAATAAATGAGAGCATCAAGATCTACTAATGACGTAGTAGCAAAAGGGATCAAGATACATTTTCTACAATGACTGAAATACGAAATAGGGTTTGCTTAAAAAGTGCAACGCAACTATCTCAATTTTTTAAACCTAAAAGTGCAGCGTATCCATAAAAATAGACTGAACTGGCAGGTTATAATGTACTTTATTGTATTACGTTACATTTTGTCAGAATACATTTGTAAGGGTGACACCTCATAGTAGAGAGAGAGAGAGAGAGAGAGAGAGAGAGAGAGAGAGAGAGAGAGAGAGAGAGAGAGAATAGTAATTTTTTGTAAAATCGTCTTTTTTTCAAGAGAATATATGAATTTTTCAAATACACTGCCATTAGCTACAGCTTAATATTTTCATCGTTTAAAACAACCAAATTGACAACATTGTGACTGCACAAAATTTTACTTTATTCTCTCGTGAATATTCACAGATAACATCGGATTGTCAATATTTCCAACCAACGGTTACGTGCGGACATGCTCCCGTATCGGACTATCACATAAATGTAACGACTGTTTACAAGTAGATAAAATCTATTGGAGGTAGGCAAACTCCTTGACTCAGCGCTATACAAAGACAACAATACCGAGCATGCTACTGTTGCAAGCCTGTTCAATATACATATCAACAAGGGTCACATTATTTTTTATCCTGAGTAAACGATTTTCTCAAGTTTTTTCTCACTATCGTCATATGATCAGGTAATTTTATTCAAGATTCAAATTTTATCAAAAATCGCTCGTTGATGTGTCTAAGATAATTGTTTCATCGTAAAATATTAATTGCTTCCTTTGTTAGAAATCCGCGAACAGTTGTAAGTTATAAACACATTTGTTGTTAACCAATCGGCTTATTCTCATCTGTACACAATATCAAATGATGCGAGTCTTCAATTTCGTTGAACAAAATTCTACCACCACCCCCCCCCCCAAAAATAAATAAATAAATATAAAATCAAGAAAGTGAAAACCAGGATTGTTTCTCATTATTTATACTATTCTATTAACTAGACCCCCCCCCCCCAGCCACCAACAAACAAACAAAAAAAATCAAGAAAATGAATATCAGGATTGTTTCTCATTATTTATACTATTCTATTAACTCATATGCCCCCGAACATTTTTTTTTCAGTTTTAGGACATGCGCCAATTATCATAGATAACTATGATAATAGATAATTTTATTTGAATCTGGAAAATATATCAAATAAAATATATCTATTGATTTTGATAGTTGGTTGTCGTTCAAAATCAAAAGTAAAAACATCATGATGAACGAAAGTAAAAAATTCAGAAGTAAGTCGAATCCTCATCATTGGTCTAACCCGGGTATGGGATACTTGTCTAAATCTATAAAATGTAATACATGTACTAGACACACACCACCACCACCACCACCCCCCCCCCCAAAAAAAAAATTTAAAAAAAAATAATAAAAAATAAATAAATATAAAATCAAGAAAGTGAAAACCAGGATTGTTTCTCTTAACTAGACCCCCCCCCCCCCCCAGCCACCAACAAACAAACAAACAAAAAAACAAAAACAAAAAATCAAGAAAATGAATATCAGGATTGTTTCTCATTATTTATAATATTCTATTAACTCATATGCCATCATCAATTTCATTATTGTTGCCGTTAATTGTAATTTTGATATATTTTCACTGTCGAGATCTAAAAAGAAATGCCCTGAAACGTGAAGATCATTACGAATATACTTGTACATACTTGTACTACGAACGACAACCCTCGTGGTGGCGATTACTCTTATACCTTACTCTGTGACGAAATGGGAATGTACTATTTTATTCCCTCGGAGATCGAGATCACCACGTTTCTGTCATGCCTGTTCTTTTTGTCTGCTCATAATTTACAAATCTGCTTTATTTTGCGGAGGTTATCGATAAACCTCAAATTTCTATTTTGTTTTTTTTTTATACCATAATATATAAAACAATGTGATTGTCTGTTTGTCTGTCAATATATAATTTTAATAGGCACATATTTATCTATTGATTTTCTTTTTAATGCAATAAGATATAAAACAATGTGATCGTCCGTCGGTCCACCAAAATATAATTTAAATAGGTACAAAATTTGAGTTGCGCGACAAAAAAAATGTTTACCCCTCTATCGATACAGATCTTTTTTATTAGCCACTTTCTAAGGCATTTGGGTCTAACAAACACATCGTGTTTCCGATAAAACAGACAATTCATATTTTCAAAGACAGAATTTTCTTCGTTTTAAATCTATATAATAAAATATTGATAATTTGTTCATTGTCTTTTTCAAAATTGATCCAATTCAATAGTAAAAAAAAATCAAAACATGTAGATTGTATAGTTTAACACTAATTTAGCCTTATGATTGTATGTATTTTTTATTTTTACTATATTTAAAACATTATACTGTAAATTGGGGCATAAGTGATAAGTTTTGTTCTGAGCTTAGCATGTCCTTCAAAGAAAGACAACTCTCGATGACTTTAAATTAAACCAGAGTAAGTAGTATACACACGTATAAAGATATTACATGTAATAGTTCGGTAACAAATTATAGTAGTTTGGAACTTAAATAAAACCAAAACTTGAATCTTTGCTTCACAATCCTTCCCTGAAAGTTTAAAAGAATATTAAAAATATAAAACAAAACTAGATCTTATACAATATGGTGTTAAGGAGGAGAACCTACGAAAGAATTCCAAAGAAGCAATAAAAATACACGTATTCATAGACGTTAATACCACTACTCTGGCTAGATTATTACGTGTACCAAAGTTTATTTAAATCATCACAGACATATGTTTTAAATATGGATGGCAATCTCGAACAGGTTAACCGATTACTTGGTCGGAACAATGGTAACCGGTTACAAAGTCGGTAATCGCTTTAATAGTCGCATAAAATAGAAATAATTTATATTTAACGCAATTTCAAAATAATTGTCTTTCGAGACTATTACCTAATCGAGTTAAATCGGAGACCGTTAACAACATGTCCCTGCCTTGTATATTCAGCTTTTCATAATGAATGAATGATACTATATGTATAATATTTGAACATATTTTATTGTATATATATAAGATACTTATACAGATGATTAGGACACAAGTTCTTATACCTTACAAGGTCTTTACCATTAAAATAGAAAAATTGTACAAAATTTACAACTGTTATAACATGATATAAATTTGTAATTACAAAATAGCATTTAATAAGTTATATCTACGAGCATAATAAGAAACATGCACATAAACTGTATTACACTAATCTACAAGTTTCGTTGATAATGAGAATAATTGCTTGTTAATATGTAATACCCATGTTGAGTACCGCTACAATTATCATTATTGTACTTGTGTTCAATATGTTTATTTTACTTTTTTTTCTTTAACACGACATAAATTTATCACAAAAAAAATGCAATTGTCTAAAGCGGACACATACATTTTACTACTATCCGAAAGGATATAATCATTTCAAACGGAGATCTATAACTTGAATTGGGCAAACTTTGTTTTAAGAAGTCAAACTGAGAAATTGCGACATGGGGTCATTGGAACTATTTGATGACTGTTTGGTCGTTGTTCAAGATTTCTGTTAAATTAGCATGAGATATAATGATAATATCATATTTTTATTTTTACATAAACAGAGTATTACTATCGTGTTTCCTCTGCTATTTATAAAAAATATTTTAAACAATAATAACATGTCAACATCTGCGTATTTTGATACGAGCAACCGGTGAATCGGTCGGAACGAATTGTGATTAACCTATTAGCAATTCTGCAATCGATTGCCATCCTTAGTTTTAAAAAATGAAACATTGAAAGAATTTCTTGACAAACTAGATATTCCAAGATCATCAGTTTGGAATCTATCAATTTCAGGTCCTTTTAAATTATAACATCACGAATTTTATTTTGGGGCAAACACAACTTTTAATAATACTAAACCTTTGGATCAAACACAATACAGTTGAACTTCGGTATCTCGAACACCGATATATATGGCACGCCAAATTCACAAAAATGAGCTAAACATAGTTTCACAGTCGATAAACTAGGTTTATCGGCTGTTAACTATAGTTTACGGATCCGAAACTATAGTTAACGATTCGTTAACTATAGTTTACATCTGTAAAACTATATTTCACGAATGTAAACTATAGTTTACGAATGATAATCATAGTTTGTCTATCTGTAAAAAACGTTAACAATAGATTTTGCTGATAAATATAGATTCACATTTGTTAATTATAATTTACAATCGTAAACTATAGTTAAGAGTTGTTACTCATAGTTTCACAAATTGTGAAACTACATTTATCAGAAAAATTCACAAAAATGAGCTAAACATAGTTTCACAGTCGATAAATGTCGATAAACTAGGTTTATCGACTGTTAACTATAGTTTACGGATCCGAAACTATAGTTAACGACGTTAATCTATATTTCACATCTGTAAACTATAGTTAACGCGATAATCTATGTTTCACATCTGTAAACTATAGTTAACACTGAAAACAATCATTTACGATTGCAAAACATAGTTTATCTGTTAAATATAGTTTCACGAGTGTGAAACTATTATTAACAACTCTAAACTATAGTTAACGAATGTAAATTATAGTTTACAGACGTGAATCTATATTTATCAGCAAAATCTATCGTTAACGTTATTTGAAGACAGATAAACTTAGATTATCATTCGTAAACTATAGTTTACAACCGTTAAATATGGTTTTGCAGATGAAAATTATAGTTAACGGATCGTTTATTATAGTTAACGAATCGTTAACTATAATTTACGGTTTGTAAACTATAGTTAACAATAAACTATTGTTAACTATAGTTTAACGTCCGTAAACTATAGTTAACAGTCGATAAACCTAGTTTATCATCTGTGAAACTATATTTAACGCCGTTAATATATTTCACATCTGTAAACCATAGTTAACGCAATAAACTATGTTTCAGAAGTGTAAAACTATAATTAACACTGAAAACAACCATTTGCGATTGCAAAACATAATTTATCTGATAAATATAGTTTCACGATTGTGAAACTATGATTAACAACTCTAAACTATAGTTGACGAATGTAAATTATAGTTTACAGATGTGAATCTATATTTATCAGCAAAATCTATTGTTAACGTGTATTTCCAGACAGAAAAACATTGATTATCGCGTTAACTATAGTTTACAGATGTGAAATATAGATTAACGTCGGTAACTATAGTTTACGATCCGTTAACTATAGTTTACAACCGTTAAACCTAGTTTATCGACTGTGAAACTATGTTTTGCTAATTTATGTGAATTCGGCGTGCTTTAGATTTGTGAACCGTAGTTTGCTGATCATAAAACCCTATTTATCAGATAAACTATGTTTAACAACCGCAAATGATTGTTTTCAGTGTTAACTATAGTTTACAGATGTGAAACATAGATTATCGCGTTAACTATAGTTTACAAATGTGAAATATAGATTAACGTCGGTAACTGTAGTTTACGATCCGTAAACTATAGTTAACAGCCGATAAACCTAGTTTATCGACTGTGAAACTATGTTTAGCACATTTTTGTGAATTTGGCGTGCCATAGATATATCGAATACCTTAGATATGTCGAAGTAATTTGCAAGGCCCAACCTCTTATACTGTAAGTAATTTACCATTGATATCTCGAATACTCGGATATCTCGAAGTTTTTCACCAGTCACATCTAGTTTGAGATAACGAGGTTTGACTGTATTAATAGACGTTATTCTACTGTCACTCATACAGACTGGCGCAACGCCAAAGTGGTATATGTACTTTTTTTACTTTATTCACACAGACATGATTTTATTGTAGGCATTAAACCAAATATGGGGGATAATATAGCGCAAATGCCCATTCGGTTTAATCATAAAATACAATTTTAAATTATTTTTTTTTCAATTAAATCTATTCAAATATATTAAAATACAAGTTTGCAAAAGCACAATTTCTAACTACATGTATATTCAGTTTTCAATATACAATATAAACCCTAGTTACCATGTATATAAGGCTAGCTTATGTCTGGTGCTCTAACCACAGAGAAATTTTAAACACATCTGTACGCTGTTTAAATACTACATGTATGAGTGACTTTGGCCATGAATTTACGGACTTGTATTATGTTAATTTTTCAAAAGGTTCAATTGCTGGGGTGCAAAATGATATTTTTAATGTATAGTGGGTCTTCTCTCCACATCTTTGTTGATTGAAATCGGTTCACATGCGCATGCGTTGGAGGGTAAGGCCGCTTTTAAATCTGGTCCGTGTTTTTTTAAGTATTTTTTTTTTTGGATTTCTATGAAAAGAACTGAACTATACTTATGGAGTTACTCGAGATAGTGATTGTGATGTAAAATGAGTGAAAAGGTTAGGAAAAAGAAGTCAAAGAAGAGGAAAAACAGCAATAACGTTAATATAAGCGGTGAGAGCGAAAACAAAGTACACATGAGTACATCTCATTCAGAAATCCCAAGAATTCATGGTAACATGGAGCCACAAATGATAAATAACGTGTGTAATCCTGGTTTCAGTCCTGGATTTATAAACCAATCTACCCCAGGCCCCCAGAACCAGTTTGTACCATATAGTCCCCAGACACCCCAAGGTCTATTTGCTGGGTTTGTGTCACCGATACAAAATCTGCCAAATATAGACATACGTGAATCACTCAAGAATATGTGCGACAAACTCGAACAAATGTCGTTAAAACTCGGTAAACTAGACACCATCGACAATAGGCTCAGTGATCTGGAAAGGAACATGCGAGCAGTGAATACCGAAGTTCAGGACATGAAAACGAAGGTCCGCGCCATGGACAATTGTATGACTTTTATGAATACTCACTATGAAGAATAAAAAAAGTGAAGTCAAAGTGATCAAAGAAACTATGATTAACTTTAAAGAGCAGACGAACCAGATCATGAATAAAAACAGTGAAATACTAGACACAGTGCGAACACTCAGCGGGGAGCTAAAGGAGTTAAAAGAGCGCCACATAGACCTCCAAACAAGATCGATGAGAGATAATCTTATTTTCGACGGAATCCAGGAACAAGCAGAGGAGGACACAGAGGAAGTTCTGAAAACGTTCATATAAAAGGAGATGGATATAATTGATGAGTTACCATTCCACAGAGTCCATCGTATGGGGAAAAGGATCCCAGGGAAAGACAGACCAATAGTTGCCAAATTTGTCCTCTTCAAGGATAGAGAAAAAGTACGAAAAGCAGCACCGTCGACACTGAGAAACAAGCCATATGGGGTGAACGAACAATTCCCGAGAGATCAACGAAAGAAGAAAGCAACTGTATCCGCACTTTAAAACGGCAAAACAACAGGGGAAAAGGGCATCAATGGTGGTGGACAAACTATTCCTCGACGGTAGACAAGCCCATGTACAATTCACCGAACCAAAAGCACCTGAAACAAGAAGGCACGAATCGAGCGCCGCGCAGCCCCGCACCAGACACCAAAATTCCAGAAATGCGACCACACAACGTTAGGACTACCTAAGAGGGCCTGCACCGGAAGTACATGTGGTAAATGAAAACAATCAACGTAACTCTCTCCATGTGTCCGATATTAAAATTGTAAGCTTAAATGTTTGTGGCTTATGTTCTAAATTACAAACACCAGATTTTCTAGAATTTATAAATGAGCATGACATTGTGTGTTTAACGGAAACCAAAACAGATTGTGCTGATGTTATAGACATAAAAAATTACACCGTCATTAGTAAACACAGGTCAAACCTATCAACTCATAAATCGGGCGGAATTGTTGTCTATGTACGTAACACTTTAAGTAAGTTTGTTTCGTTAATTACTAATGAATGTGACCATGTTTTGTGGATTAGAGTAAAAAATAATGTAGTTCGTTTATATGAAGACCTGATTATAGGGACTATTTATATACCATCTGTAAACTCTCGTTACTCATCTTTAGAAATTTTTGACGATCTTGAAAGAGAAATTGTAACATTTTCAGCAGTTTCAGAATGTATATGCCTGATTGGTGATTTTAACAGTATAGTAGCATGTGAGAAAGATTATATTGACCTTGTAGATTTTTGAAAACCCTGTATTAGATACCACCATTTTACAAAATCAAATGCATGTAATACCAACGATTTTATGGAACTACAGCAATATGGATTCTTTTTAGACAGAGAATCAAATGATAAAACCATTAATCAATATGGAAAGAAGCTTATTAACATATGTAAAAACTGTAGTATTTTTATTTTGAATGGTCGATCAAAACATGATTAAAATGGAGAATACACCTGTAAATCCTCCAGTGTAGTAGATTATTGTATTGCTAGTATAAGTTTTATCAAGCATATATCAGAAATGAGGGTGCTACCTTTTTCAGAGTTATTGTCAGATGTACACAATCCATTTCAAGTTATAATGTCTTCTGTTCAAAAAACAAACACAGGTTTATGCACTTCAACAAATGATTATGAATTGTCAAACAAATGTATGAATATAGATGTTGCAAAAAGGTGGGTTATTGACGAAAAGGTCACTTATCATAATGTTGTAGATAGTAAAACATCTCTTATCAATAGTTTGGAGGATAGACTTAAATGTTGCACAACTGAACATGTATCTGTGGATTTTATTAATGATATTGTAGAAGAAACTGGTAAAATACTTGTACAAAGTGCAAAAGAAGTTTTTGGTACACAAAAAATGTATTCATGTGATAAAAATCCCAAGGCTTTTAAGAAACCATGGTTTACAAGAGAATGTAAATATGCAAGACAAAATTTTAGAAAAGCAAAAAGATTATATGAAAATTATGGTGGGGAAATATTTAAAAATAATTTGTATGAAAAAGAAAGATTGTACAAGAGGAAATTAAAACATGCAGTTGGTCAACATAGAACAATAATGAAAGATAGATCAAAGTATTTACGCACAAAAGACCCAAAGAAATACTGGAAAATTCTCAATACGAATTGTGGTAATAAGTCAACATGTAATGCTGAATTGAAGGATCTTTTTGATTTTTATAACAAATGCTGTAACACTGAAAATGATGGACCATGTGATCATGTTTTATCTCAAGATGAACTGAGATTATTATCTGATGGAGAACTTAATCATTTTATTAATCAGCCAATAACAAGTATTGAAATTAGTAGATGTATTAAAGCACTGAAAAATAATAAGTCATGTGGGATTTACAGGATTTTTAATGAATATATCAAAAATACATGTGATATTATGTTGAATCTTTATGTGGAGTTATTTAACAAGCTTTTTGAATCTGGAATTATACCTACACAGTGGATACATGGAAACATTATCCCAATTTATAAAAATAAAGGTAACAATACTGACCCATCAAACTATAGACCAATTACACTTATAAGTTGTCTAGGGAAATTATTTACTTATATCCTTAATGAAAGATTTCCTGAGTATGCAAATAGAGTAGAACTCATTTTAGAAAATCAGGCTGGGTTTCGTAAAGATTATTCAACTGTTGATCACATTTTTTCGTTGTACTCTTTGATAGAATTGATTATCTAAGACATTTAAAACAAAATTGTTTTGTGCTTTTATAGATTTTGAAAAAGCATTTGATTCGGTTTGGCGTGTTGGTCCATGGAACAAAATTTTGTTGAACAATATTAATGGCAAGTGTTTTAACATTATTACAAATATGTATAAGGGAATTAAATCTTGTGTAACTACTAAGGGTTTAACCTCTGATATGTTCCCTTGTACAGTGGGTGTTAGACAAGGTGAAAATTTGTCACCATTTTTATTTGCACTCTATCTTAATGATCTAGAAGGGTTTTTATCAACAAATGATGTAAAAGGTTTGACATCACTTTCATATCAATTAGAAAACAAATGTAAGTTGTATTTAAGACTTTTTGTACTATTATATGCAGATAATACAATATTATTATCAGAATCTCCTGATGATCTCCAACATCAACTTAATGTTTTTCAAAGATATTGTAAAAGCTGGCACCTCAAAGTTAATAGTGATAAAACAAAAATTGTCATATTTAACAAAGGTATATGTCATGTTGATTATTCATTCAAGTACGGGGACATTAGTCTAGAAGTTGTAGATAATTTTAAATACCTTGGAGTACATTTTTGTAAAAATAGAAAACACAATATGTCAATTGATTGTAAATTAGATATGTTTGACAAAATTGTGAAACCTATTTTACTATATGGATGTGAAGTTTGGGGATTTGGTAATATTGCCTTGGTTGAAAAGTTGCATCTGAAATTTTGTAAACATATCTTAAACCTAAAGTCGTCAACACCAAATTATATGGTTTATGGGGAACTTGGACGATATCCATTAATAATTAATGTTAAAGTCCGAATGATTGCATTTTGGAGCAAACTTGGTTTTTTCACAAAAAAATAAAGTTTCGTCAAAATTACAGTATGTAATGGGCATAATAAACAGACCCTGGTTTAAATATATTGTTAAAATATTGAATGATTGTGGTCTATCTTTTATTTTGTACCAACAAAATGTAAATATCCAGTGGCTTGAGAAATCTGTTTTTCATTACTTATGGACCAATTCAAGCAGTCATGGAATAGTGAAATGTATAATTCTTCAAAAGGTATTAACTATAGAATTTTTAAAACCACGTTATCCTTGGAAAAATACTTACTGGTTCTGCCTTTTAAATATCAGAATTTTTTTTTGTACTTTTAGAACAGGTAGTGCAAAATTGCCTATAGAACGAGGTAGATGGTATGATATACCTCGTGAAAACCGTATATGTTCCATATGTAACTGTAATGAGATAGGAGATGAATTTCATTATTTATTCCATTGTACAGATATAAAAATTAAAGATAAGAGAGTTTTATACATACCTTCATATTTTTACACACAACCAAATGTTTACAAATTTCAACAACTATTTAATACTACTAATAAAAAAATGTTGATTAAGCTATGTAAATTCATTAAAGTTATAATTGAGAGAGTTAGCTCTCTAGGTTAACTGCCAATCAAACTTTTTTTCTTTTTTTTTCATTTTTCATTGTCACTCTCCAATGCATGCAATGTATTATATGTATTATCATTGATTCTTCTCAACACTGTAATTTATGCAGTTAAGAGAATAAAGAAATTGCCATTTTCATTGTTTGTTTTCCATTAGACCTTATTTAGAATATAAGAAAAATATGGATCACATACCCACTCTACAAAAGAAAAAGGGCGTAATGTTCTGAAAAATGACACTATAATGAAGGTTTTGATAGAATGTACGCCTGTTTGAGTCAACACATTCCAAGTATTGAACATATTTAAAGGTTAAAAAATCGATGATATGTTAAATATATATTGTTTTGAATAATTGTTTTAAAAATATCAGATTTATTGATATTTTAATTTTTCAGTATCTTATCAGTCCGTGTATAGGCATTTTACACGCCTTATCCACCCATCTTCTTTCTTTTTAAAAGAAGGCACTGTCCGCCATATTTCTCTTTCATCACTGCTGTCCCTACAACCCTTATATAAGGGCCAGACCTCTAAACAGTTCAAAGTACTTCGCTGTAGAGGTCTCTCCTGTGTGGACGTTACATCTTGCCTCGCCGTGTTACTCGGTCGCGATGAAATTATCAAATTTTACGCACTTTTTTCAAGATGAGAGAATACTAACATCAAATAAATTAGTCAATTCATTATTTACAAACAGAATATGAACATAGTTTAAGAAATAAATGCATAAAAACCAAAGACGGCGAAAGGAATACTACATGTCGGCCACGAGTTTCAGGTGTGCAATCGGGTGTAACGAAATCGAAGGTACCTGTGTGACGGTGCCTATTTACGAGCGGTGTTCAGCTTTAATATTAGTACTAATAGTATATATAATTGATGATGGTTAAAGTGGGTTAAGGCCAGTTAATGGATCGTCGCCTGAACTTTATGAATATAATGCGAGAGGTCTATTCTCGAGGGACCATAAAGTTGCTACTTTATCATCCTGAAAATCTTAGTAATTCTTAAAGACGATCAATGACAACAAAGAGCAATTCTCAAAGCCATAAGTAAAAAAAAAAATCTGATCGTTTTGTCCGCCTCTCAAGAGGACAAACATTTGTTTGGCGCTGACTACTAAATTTTCATTCGGGTTTAAGTCATTGATGGTCCTTTGGTACCAAAAGCCAATTAGATCCAGATTATATAGGCGCCAGTATGTCATTTGCAAATAAAAAAAAAACCACCCAAAACCTGTAGGCCTGTTAATAATTTCCCATATGGATGGAAATGTTTCAAGTACTTTCAACCGAATATCAGTTATAAACATTGTGAAGTATACGTACAATATTGTTTCGTGTTTCAGTCACTTAATTTTATGACTTCTCCTACGAATAATAAAGTACTATAATCACACCTTATATGTCACAAACTGTCTTTTTAAAATATATAAAACAATTTCCCCTAAATTTCTGTTTACGTTCAAAGTAATTTTTTTATAATATTTGCAGATAACAATGGACCAAGTGATAACTTATTACAGTGTACGAATTAGTATAGGAAAATACAAAATAGGCACAACTTCAGTTTTGTGTCGTTTACCCGTTAAGGTGATATACATGTATCTCTCCCAATGAGAACTGTGATCATTCAGACACTCAGGTTGGTCCTGTTAGGAGAGAGAAACTGATAACATCCTTGGTGATTCAGATAAAGAAAACATGTATAAAAATCTAAGACAATCCGGATGTACCATAAACAAGGCCTGAGGATAACGAACTTGAGAAAACAATTATTTTAAATAAATAATTTTAAAAAATGACAGCTTTAATTTTCGTCTATCAATATTTTTTTGATTTGATTGGAAATAAATCTTGATGGTGATGTTCAATGTATGTTTAGTTTAACTACGGGTTGTTTTTTTTCAGGTAAATATGTTTTCAGATTTTATATAGTACATGCGAATGAATATATGTTTATTTTAAATATTTCCACCACGTTGCGTTTTCGCACCGCCTCAATGACAGCAATTAGCACTCTTAATTGGAAAAAACAATATTCTGCAATTCCAAATACTAGTGTGATATCACCGAGTCATCCATCACTACGTCCACATAATTCCAGTCACTCTAATGCGAACTTTTGGCCACGTTTATCGATCCTACAGACTCCTGTATTTTTCTCAATCCCTGGAGTAACTCAATAAACCATTATTTAAAGTACCCAAAGAACATAAATCGGGTTCATTTGCTGTGTATTGAAATGGTTTTTATAAAATGGCATTATAACAAACTAAATAGCTGGGCGCGTTGAGTCATTATTGATAAAATAATTAACTGAGTTTATAGGCGTTTTTTGTACATATTTATATTGATATCGTAAATAATAAATATTGGGAGGGTCAGATATTTTACCCTAACTAAGTTTAACAAATATACACGATCTTATAACTATTCCCGCAGCAATTTGTTCACTCAGCTTTATAACAGGATCTATTAATATAAATGAACTAATCTATTAGTGTAAAAAATGTATTGCGCCGCTCAGCAACTTTTTACACTGCAAACTCAAAGTATTTAGAATGTTATAAAGAATAAGATTACCATGCGTTGTTCAAGTATTGATATTAGATGTAAACTTGAACTGACCAAATGACATGTTATACATTCTACCGTTCTCTTTTAAGTTGGAACTGTATTTTTGTGCGGAGAACGATTTCAACTGTTGTTCGGTCATCATCCGGTAAACCGTGTAGGTATAGCTTGCCCATTGCTTACGCAATGAGCCCGGCTAAAAACCCAATTTCATTTCTAGAAATTTTCAAAATGTTTTGAATTTTTATGCTAATAACTAATCTTTTTGTATATTTTAGATAATTGAATTAGGTAAAAAATGTTTACACAGTTTTATGTTATGGCAAAACGCGACGTAGCAAATGCTACTAGTATAAGGCATCTCTGGCAAGCGCCGTGATCCATTAGAGCTCAAGAATTTTCTCGTCTTTTAATTATCATCATAATTGTAAACAAATGCATTTTGACTTCTATTGCTACCATTAATTATGAGAAAAGACGACGACTTAAAATTCCACGTCAACTATGTAAGACGTCTGTGATTTCGAAAGTGATTTAAGGAGAGGAACGACTCAAGTAGGATTTGAACAGCTTACTGTTTCATTCTTCTGTGTGTGCGGCTACTTGAGATCATACACCTCGCTTCTAAGCACTCGAAATCAGTAAAGCTTACACATATTTCAAAGACATTGATCTCCTCCAGAGCTCTTCCTCGGCACTGAAGATGTTAACTTTTCATTTCATATTTAGGAGTCAAATGCTTACGATTTTAGGAATGACACAACATGATGCAACAACAAGGGAAAATGTATTTGGATAATAACTTGTAAGGGAGACCTAAAGCTCTCCGAGGACACTTCGATGTGCAGTAGGACAATGGATTTAATTAATAATTTACGTTTTATCTAGCGACAGAAAATTGTTGCCACGCTCCAATGGTAAATGAAGCCTATTGTATTCTCGCTGACTTCTGTATCTATTTTCGTTTTGAACAAAACCAATATTCAAAATCGTCTCCGGACTAAATCAGCTTAGATAATTAACATTCCATGCATGCACTGACAATGGACGAAACAACGGCAACTCTGATTGAAGCTTTGAGGGCACAGGTTTTAAAAAAAGGCTATGGAGGAATGAGAGGGCTGGCTCTAGCTTTCAAAAGTCTTGACATCGACTTTTCGAAGCGAATTGTCTTTGAAGAACTGAAAATAGGTATTGAGTCTTATGGGATACGAATGTCAGAGGGATATCTGCGGAGATTATTCAAAGCCCTGGACAAGGATAACAGCGGGGGCATCGATTTCTTGGAATTTATGAAGGCATTGGAGCCACCTATGAAATCTCACAGAAAGATTGTCATCAATGAAGCGTTTGATAAGCTCGATGTCACGAAGGATGATGTTTTAAATGTTGAAGATTTGAGGGGTAGGTACTGTTGTTAATAGCTGGTTTTAATCTCGTGCACTTTTATTTTGAAAGTTTCATGATGAGAAAGGTAATAAATATATCATTTTATATCGTATAATAAAATAAGTTATAAAATGATACTATTTTAAGTACGGAATGGCTTGTATTTTGATTTGTGTTGTTTCACTAGGAAACACATTATAGAAGTAAATAAGCGCATTTCAAAAACATGATAAGAAAATATAATTAGGGACTCCATCCGATCTTGTTACGATAGAAAAAGAAAAGAAAATCAATCATGAGTATGAGCTGAAAACAAAAAGAAACTTTTTCTCTTGATGCACGCCAGTGTCACAAATTTATCTTTTTATTGGGTAATATTAGCCTGATAAACAACTTTTGTGCAGCAGCAATGTTAACATTTGAAAAACTTCCCAATTAATAAAACTCATGTTCCTTCGTTTCTACTTAAAAATTTGTCTGGAACCTTTCGAACAGTTTATGCTAATAGGTTCAGTCTTAAGAATTTTAATTTTGTAATTTGCAAAAAAAAATATTAACTTTTGTTTTCAATTTTCAAAAAGCACGTCTAACTATTTATTTTTTAAAATAAAATGGTCATATGAAACAATTTGTCTGAATCCAAATCAGACAAAAGGAAAAAGGAAACTAAACGATTAACTTTTTATAATGTCGATAGAATGGTTCCACTCAGGCTTTCATCCTCGTCATTGCTTTGAAAATCGTCCATGTTATGTCAAGTGGCAATGTTCATGCTCACGAAATGTATTTTTCAAAGACTATTCGGGCTCCCCGATAATGAAATTTTCTTTCAAGATCCAAATCTACTTTAGATCCATTAAGATTGTATTTATCTAGTAAACAATTACGTACATCTATATCCATCTGTGACAATGATGTCATATTCAACCATTATAATACAACACTTTCATTTCATAACCATACAGAACCATTTCTCGCCATGAACTCTCGGTATTTGGTTAACGACCTAGTCCAATGTGTCGAGAACAAGCGCTTGTATCAAGTTATATATGTACTGAGGCACACCGATTAGTGATTAAAGCAGGACAAATGTTGTTGATTATAATGGCCAATTGTGAAAAAGAAGGACATGCTATACACATGCTTTACACAAGCTACTCCATGATCCCTACTCCATGATCCGTTGTCGTGTTGCCGCATACTCTGATTGCGATAAGAGTAAAATATTCCAGAGATGACGTAAAACATCATAAGAACAATGACTTATTTTGTCTGAAAATCAAAAAATAAACAACAATAGGACGACATCGTGCATTGGAACATCATGTGAACATTGAGAGATTTATTGGTATAATTATACTTTTTATGTAAAAGACAGGTACTCCCATAGCATACGATCAAATGACGATGTTGCATTGATTGATGATACCATTAGCCAATTAACTTTTTTCAGCGGATAGCTAGGGTAGACAACCTGTCATTAAGATATTTTTTCATAACTTATTATTATATATATATATTTCCTCTTCTTTGCATGCTTTGAGCACAGAAAATAATTGCAATTTTACACATAAGCAAACAATATCTTTTGTGAAAAAAAATTGAATATAATATGGTTGTTAATATTTCAAATGTACATTGTAACTATTCTAATTTCTAAAACCTATAGCGAAAATTAGATAGAAGAGTTTTAATAATAGATAGCACGCCCAAACGCATGCATGATACATATTCCGAAATATGACGCTAAATTAATAGAGTAGTCCCGACGAGTAAAATAATTGCAAACAGACAATAAACAGCTACACTTGGATATTTATTATTTATAGTTACTGCATGCACGTGACAGCCAGTAGGTGTATAATTCACCGACAAATGGAGAAAGCACATTTCTAAATTAAATTTGTGGAAGATTGTAACACGTTCAGATAGATTTATTGAAGATTTGATTGAAAATAATAGAATTACTTAACAATCGCAAAAATAGATAGAAATCTCTGGGTAGTTTTGCGTAATCAAGTTTCCATGTCAGTTACTTTCAAGACCCTACTAAGATACTGAATAAAACAGTTTTGCATGTGAATTTGTTGATGTATCAATTATGATAGAAAATGAGACGTTTTCCAGTGTTAACTAAAGTAAGATTATATTCCTCAAATATAAAATTTTAGTAAGAATTCTTCGTCAAAAAGTAAATAGTCAATCGTTGGAGACAGTATTGTCCTTTGTTAGGATTCCAAAAACGTCTATTTAAAACAAAGTCAAAGCTAAAAGATATAAATTTATTAATTTCCTATTACATGTTTATGAACTTAATGTTTTCGTTCGCAAATTGAAAACTGATCCAACAATATCTAGGCTGGGATACATATCATCTTTTACAAGAATTGATCTAGCCTTAAATCATGAAACACACATTGATTATTAAAAAAAGGAAAGAACTTTAATAATAATCTATGACAATTAAAAATATGTACATGTAGTTTCTTTGAATTTAAACCATAAATTGCTCAATCAATTTATTTTTCTAGACAACAATGAATTGAATTTCTAGGCCCTTTTCAAATGTTTTATGATTATGTTTAATTTAAATTTCTCATTTTCATTGATATCAGTTTAAAATGAAAGAAGCATTATTTGTTTTATATTAGAAGGTATTGATATGGTTTATCAACTGAAGCGTAGAGATTAAACACCCGCGTCCATAGACACACCTACATAAAAAGCACGATGGCTTGACATAACTTGATGTATATATAAACTTTATAAAAATGATTGTGAAAAATGTATGTGAAGTTCTCTATCGGATGCCTTGAACAGTTCTACAAATAACGTTAGCTAATACCGGTAACAAATAGTAACTTTAAACGTTTTCAGAAAATATACTTCGTCTGAATTATTAATAATGGCGCAAAAAGACTAAAACATTTCAAAATCAATCAATAAAGTGTCATTTGTATAAAAATAAGTATAAAGGGTGGCTTGACTCGCCAAAGCACCTGTTTGCGGCTCAATATTGGAAATCGTTACGTGTAATGGGGAGGATTTCTGATACTTGTCATGGAAACAATGACACAATAAACACAAAGAAAAGAGCATTTTAAAACTATTTGGAAATCACATTATGGAAAAACTCAATTCTTTGGGACGACAGATGTTTATTTTTTCGACTTTTTCTTAACTTGATCTGTGTGATTTGGAACTGGACATTGATTGACATTGGAGGAACTCTAAGGAAAAAAACCGAAATGTGTAAACATAGGTAACCTTTGAACTCTTCACATGCTGTATATATATAAAACTTGGCTGAAGCAATGTATTGTAGTTGGAAGAAAGAGATGGCAGATCGCGCCAGCGAGTTGTTTGATATCTTACGCAGCAAGTGCTTGTCCCGAGGATGTGGGGGTATAAAAGATCTCGCCGTCGTCTTCAGGAATATGGACATCGACTTCTCCAAAAGATTGACCAAGGAAGAACTTAGGAATGGGACCAGCGTGTATGGTTTACAACTGAATGACAGCGATCTCAATGTCCTGTTCCTATCTTTTGACATGGATGAAAACAAAACCATAGACTTCTCGGAGTTCCTCAGCAGATTGAGGCCAAAAATGTCTCAAAATCGGAAAAATGTTATAATGGAGGCATTCGACAAATGGGATGTAAATGGCGATGGGCATTTGAATTTAGAAGATCTAAAAGGTACTCAGTGTAAATTTAGAGTAAATAATATACTTAGAACATAGGCAGGCGTTCGTTCTAGGTATTCTTTATCGTCTGCAATGTATATAGTTAATGCGGGCAGCAGATGTTGCACTTTCTGGTTTTTGTATTCACATTACAGATGAGTATGTAGGATATGCAGTCAAAAGATATGTGTATCGTGGAGCATAAAGTGGAGCGTAACCGTTGTAAATGTTTTAATATTGATCTCGTGTAATAATCTTAATAAAAAAGAGTGGATATAAAGTTGTTTTGGTTAATTGAATCGCTTCTCAGCTCAACAAATCTATTATTGATCTGCAAAATATACATACCGTCTTATTTGCAATATCGGTTATTCACTGAACTAACAATGTGTGATACTGGTTCCTTCTAGAAAACATAATCTAATTTATAGATTAAATAATTAAATATACATGTTTAGTGTTAAAGTTAACAGTCTTTTAAATGTTTAAAAAATAGATCATAAATCTATATTAATGAAAGCTTTCTAGTATAAAGTTTTCATTATATCAAATAAAATTTAAACGTATTTTTATTGTTATTAACATTGTGAATTATTAAAATGTTCTAGGAGAGCAAAATATAAAACTTGTTATATTGTTACATGTATATTGGGAATACTTCGCCCACGATCAAATTAGCTCCCCGAGTTTTCATAGTCTCCCGACAGCGACCGAAAAATAATTACTAGCCTGGGTTCTAAGAAAAGACCCCTGATGATTTTAATCAAATTTTCTAAGGTAAAGCCTCCTTGTACATACAGCAGTAGTTTGGGTAAAGAACTATAATGAATAATTCATTGAAGGTAACGTTGCCTACCAACTCCAAGACTTCAGGGCCCAATTACTTAAGAAAAAGCTCAACGTAGCGCAATATAAGCGTAAAAAGCTTTCTATACTTGATAAGGGTATTTGTGTATTGATTGATACCAAATTTTTATTTCTAAGATATCTCGTTTGCAGCTAAAACGATGTTTCCGGTGTCTATCAAAACACAAAAACCTTATATAAAAAATCGGAAGCCGATATCGGTGTCATTTTTGTATAATCATTTCTCAAAAATGATTCTTCATCGATCAATCAAATAATGCATTGGTGTGTCGAGCCACCTTAAACACCTGTTTTGTTTAACTCTAGAATCGACATTGATCAGTTTAAAATGTCAAACACATTCAAATCTTTATTTAATGATTAAATATTATCATATCTTAAATCTCCCACACACCCCCAAAGACATTGAAATCAAAGAAGGAATGAAGCGAGGCGACGGACGGGGGACTTCAAGGTGCCCTTATTCATTTCTTAACAAACAAGACTTGGGGGCCTTTTCTCTTTCAGTTAGTAATATACCAGTAACACATAATAAAACTTGACTAAAAGAAAATGTGTCAAACTCGAATATCTTTTCAGTGGTGTGTACCTACGCGCAATTTTCAATTTGTCTGCACAGCCGTTTGTTTGCGGGCATTTTTTGAAGGATGAACGTTTACAATTCAATACCTGCATTGTACTTTTAATTTCACGGCAAAAAATTGTTTCTTTTAGATTTTGTAGTGTCATCCGGTGAATTACGTGACAAAATAATGCAATCTATTTTGATTTAACAATTATAAAAGTTCAACACAACGTGTGAATTTTCTTAAAAAAAATAATAATAAACATTACACTAGTCTTGTATTATTTAAGGAAATTTTGTGACGTCTTATAAACCTTTAGACGACCTCCTTTTGAGTTATGGTTCTTGAACTGGGAAAGTTTAATGGAAAATAAAGTGTATAGTGTAGATACTACGAATGAAACAAATGTGACATAAAGTCAATGCTCTGAGGAAATTGTCATTTAGTTGATTTTGTTTCAGTGGTGTATGCAACCAATGCTAGAAGCCATCCGAAATATCAGTCAGGAGAATGGACAGAGGACGAGGTACTCCGAAGTTTTCTTGACAGCATCGACACTCCCGGTAATCCGGATGGAAAAGTTACACGTGATGAATTCATGAACTATTATTCCGGAGTTAGTGCAACCATTGACGATGACTGTTACTTTGACTTAATGATGCGATCTTGCTACGGGCTTCCACCCAAAAGTTCACAATCAAAGAAAAGACCGCAATGATTGAACAAAATATACTTGTTATGTCAATTAATGTTCATCATTTCAGACCACTTTAATGGTGTATTCTATTATGCAGGACACTAGTTATTCGTCAGATTTTTTTAAACATTTGTATGTTTTAATCTCTTTCACTCGAAAGTATTAGCCAACGTCAGATGATAGTCTTTTTACATGTTTGTGTTTAGTATCTAAACTAGGACAATAAGCTGCAGATTGCCGTTTAGCCCTTTTGCTGAACAAATATAGAAATAATATTTTAATTTGTTATTAATGCATATGCATTGAAAGTGTCTTTTCCTATGATTTCAATAAAGAGAAATATAACAAGCATGTTATTAAATGATGGAAATAGTTATTGTATAATAGTAATTCACTGCTTCTATGAAAGATATAATTTGTTTATTAACTTTTATTATTTATATGTATGTGGGATAAGCAATTAAATTTGTTGTCACATTTTGCTAAATAAATTAATATTTCATATAATTATGCTTTGTTAACTATTTGTATAAATTTTAAAACTCCAGATACATGAACAATAAGCAAACAAGCACGTTTCTTTTCTTTCCTTTTCATCGTACCGATATAATAATTATTTATTTTTTAAATGGTGTACAGTCATGTTACATTAATCTTGTCGTAAACTCGTGTAGAAAACCAACAACTCATAATTGAGATAAAGAATTTGATTATTCGCAGATTTCAATAACTAATTTGTATATTGCATAATGCCCTTGCTGCTTTATATATTCGTACAATAAAAATTAACCACCTTTGGTGCAATGCAATTTTAATTCACTTTTCATCGTCATCTACTGCAATACAGAAGTCTCAACAGAACTGAAAGAAACTTGACAATATGTAAAACAACAATAATCACCTTAATATTTTCACCAAATCAATATGGACAAATCTGTTTTAGTGAGGATTAATCTTCATGGTCAAAAACTGTTTTTATCATTATACTAAAATGCAATATAAGGATTGGAGGAAAGTTAATATATTAACTTTTATTGTCAACATAAATTTTGAAAGTGAAGAACTATAAATGATATGAGTCAAATTTGCCCCCCCCCCCCCCATATTTCGCAGGTTTTAAAAACGTTTTAAGTATACATAAGATTGTTTAATATGTATTTTTTTTTAGAACAGTTGGTATGATAAACGTTTTTCATCCATTTATTATGATTTCTTTGCACTCACTTGCTGTATATGACGCAAGAAGTGACGCTAAACTGTATTTCAATCAAAATCATTCAAAAATTTACATTTTTTTCTTTTCTTTTCTTTCTTTTTTCTTTTTTTTTTCTTTTTATTGGGAAATATAGAGCGACGCTTTGAACAAGAACAACTTTTTTGTCTATTATAAGTCTTAGATAAATACATCTTTGATATAAATATTTGGTTTGTTCAAGCAAGCAATCGCTCAATGTTTCCTGAAGGAAAAACTGCATAAAATAAAGCCGTTTTATGCTAAAGATGCAAAAATGGCGTGAAAGTGTTAATTTTCTTATTTCATATTTCAAAATTGTGGGCATTTGGATCAAAATGAAAATTATGAAGAAAAAAACCGTAACATGTATATCCGTACAAAGGAAACAAAGATGACATCTTAGGCCCATATCATGTATTGTTTTCCCTCGAACTAAAATGTCACACTTTCATTGGATTAAACATGGCACATGACTTCCGGATAGTAGTATATCTCCACAAAATGAGACCCCATGGACATAGAATTGGACATCCTCAAAAACCGTGCTGCTGTAGAAGACTTGTTGCTATTGCTGTCTTTATTATCGCTACGATATAGGTTCCATCTTTATTCAACAAATAAATTGTTAAAAATCAAATCGGTAGAATATTAAATATGAAATTAAATGACACAGTTCACTAAAGCCTGTCCCAAGATATTTATACAGCACATTTTCTTAAATTATCCGATATATACAAATACATTAGGTTTCAAACAATGTTCATTCAATAGTATATATATGAAAATATTGTAATATTTCTCCTTTGAAACGCATCCTCTAGCTTGTTGGATTTCAATACACGGCTAAAAAAAGTCTACGGGTATTTTGCATTGCATTAGATATAAAAATACCCGGATGATAACTCTAAAAAATTGTACGAGGTATTCCAAATGACTTCCGAATGGAGAAAAGATGTCGTCGTTTCCCATTATAAATATCCGTAAGAAATCTGTTTTCGTTTCTGTGATATTTTCCAAGTGAAAAATAATAATGTGTAAATGAGGATACCGGGTATCTTGGATATTTTCCCTTTCGTCGATTTTAATTGCACTTCTTTCACAGGTATGTGAGCTTTAATTAAAAATCGTCCAAATGTGCTGCATAAATATCGTGGGACATACTATAGATTAACTATTAATAGTTCTATCTGAAGAATACAGTTGATGCATACTAACACTTATTATTATAAATATAATGATAATATATTAGGATCCAGAGCTAATATGCTGTTTACGGGACAAAACAATTTTATATTCCAAGTCCAACAAACTCCTTTGGACGTAAACTGGTAAGCCGGGGGTTCAGTGAGATCATAAGTTTTTGCAAACATTTTTCTCATTCCTCCCCGTCCCAGTGACTAAATATAGTTAGTACTTACTACGTTATTTGACGTGTTGGTCCTTCACCATCACATCTTAAATGATAATTTTTACAGGCTCTTACATTTATAATTATCATGTATCAGATAAATAATAAATGTAGCTATCCATTTTACATTCATATAAACTGGATTATGACGATGTAAGCTTTATTAAAGATTTTGAGGTTAACAGATTCTAAACCGACCTAACCCAGGTTATACTCATATCATTAGCTATTTTTTATTTTCATTTATCGATTGCTCTACCGCCAGTTAATCGTGAAAGTTTAGTTGATTTTACGTGAGCATTATCTACAATATGATATTGCTCACATAATATCTCACCGACGTTGAAAATAAAGTTAAACCGCCGTACATGTAGGTCCCACATGTACCTGTAAACATCTTGGTGGTATAGATGCGTGATGATCCCGTCATCAGGTAGATCCTCCTTCCTCGGTTGTTTCGGGGCCTCCAGAGGTGCGCCGACTGGGGTGATCAGCTCCCAGCCCAGGACCATCCAGCTATCCGCTTTGTGCCGCACATGCACAATTGTCTCTCACCGTTTTCCCCACTGTCCCTCTCTTCTTCTCCACAACCATAGCGATGCAATTTCTGCCTCTCTGCTTAGTAGCCTTATATGCTGTCCTCTCTCACAACTTAATATTTCTTCCCTACAAAAAGCAAGAAACATGGACAAAAAATATTACATGTTATCTTATCACCTGAAATGAAGAGACCAATGCAAGTCAAAAGACCATCCCATCTGCATTCTCCCACACTTCTTGTGTTGACAATAGTTCCAATGAAGACCAGCAATGTAAAGGCAATTCCAATCAAAGAGATGATGTGGATTTTCAATATTAAGTTTCTATTCAGTCCTTGTACAAAAAGTAAAAAAAAAATTAAAAAAAAAAATACATGACTTACATTGTAATTAGTATTTATTTGTTTTGCTCAATAACACATTTCTGTCGTCTGCTTCGGTAGCAGTTGAAATCTAAAATGAAGATCCTATCGCGCATGCTCGGATTTAAGAAAGTGTTGAGTTATTCACCTTTGAAGTAACATTGTTCTTACCCCGAACAACGTGACTAATTGCATGAAACAGGGATTATCCATATTTAATAAACAAAAATATTAAAAAAAAAATAGAGGGTATCTATATTGTGTGATTTTATATTTGCTTTTTCCAACGAGTTGAAATGGTGTATATATTCGCGAGGCTTGCCGAGCGAATATAACCATTTCAACGAGTTGAATAGAATCACACAATTACAGATGTTCTATTTATCTCATACAGTTTGATTTATATTATGAAGCTTTTGAGACAGCCCCGTATATGACCCGAATTGATTCTTTTTCAAAGATTAAACGATAATGCGGCGTTTTGTTATGCGGTTATTGTGACTTTGCGCAATACAATTTAGTACGTCACTTCGGAGATAAATCTAACTGTTTTAATGTAAAGTTTCACTGAAATAAACCTTAAAATTATTTTTTATCTCTAAGTAATTTTTCTTTGAGCTTAATCACTTGATTAATTGGAAATACTGATCAAAAGACTTGAAAAATCAAGTTTGTAATTTTTCTTTGAGCTTAATCACTTGATTAATTGGAAATACATGTACTGATCAAAAGACTTGAAAAATCAAGTTTGTTGACACACACAGAGTTGCGAATGCTCGTTAGTTTGAACTCATTCGTACGAGGAACAGTTGTTGATGTTTTATAAAACAAACACTAGTCTAATGATTCGAAGTTGAAAATATTGAATAAGGATGCTTACTTGTGTAAAAAAATAAAAGTCTTGGGAGACATTATTTCGGTAAATTCTTGTACAGAAACACAACCAAAGCGTTCTGTTTTAATCGCGTGGTCAGGATGAACTCCTTGATAGCTAACGTGATTTACAGTTTTTCAAACTGCATAGTTATGTGTTTTCCCTCAGATTTATAATTCAAATCATCGACAAATTCCATTTTTAATCAATTTTTGGTAGTAGATATAGTAATGTGGAAAATACTTGCCTAGAAATTCTTCGAAAACAGGTCACTGAAGCCTTGAAGCGAGGGGCTGTGTCAAAAATAGTTCGGACCGGAAATATTTGATAAAGCATCACCCGTTTGATTAAGCAATGGTTTATCACACGGGTAGTATACACCGCACGTATGAGATAAAGAAAAAATATAACTTACCAAACGCGCCGCCGTCGGATAACCGTTGTTCAAAGTCGTAAGAGTTTGAGCGTGTGATACATCTTTTCTCGACTTCCGGGTAGACGTCACAGTATCTGTCGCTGCCACGTTTGAAATTGTAAACGCATATGGTGTAAAACCAAACTCCTGCCGTCATATGCAAACTAATAGCAAATGTATTCTCATTCCTCAAAGAGACAGGGAAAGATCTATATTTAAGGACATTCACATTAAAATTTATCCATCCCGGACTACGCAAGACGTTGTAATTAAAACAACTCCTACAAAGGTCAGTATCGCAAATATCTTCAGTTTTCGGTTCAGCAGCATTTTCCGTTACAAATGCATCAAAACACACCTGTAGCTTAGGTTGTAAAGTGCATCAAAACAACATATTGAACATGCGTAATAGGTTGAATATCAAAAATGCACTAAGCAACTGCACATATTACGCTTTGATGTATGACTGATAAACATTCTTCCTCGGTAATTTAGCTTTGGTGCATGCAATTGCAAGAATATAGATAGTTAAATAACAATGCAGTTGTGCACTCTTTGAAACATCCTTTTATAAATCATATTAAGCAAAAAGTAGCCAACATCAATGTGGAAAATGTTCCAAAATATTTTAATGCTAAAACGGAAGTAAAGAAAATAGGACATAAGAAATCAAAGTTTCTAACATTATGGCGATTGAGATACGACTGAAAACATTTATTTTGTAAACGAGGGCATTCAAACCTCTTTGACTAACTTTTAATAAAAGAAGATCAAATTTGTGAAATTTTGTGATGGCAGTTATCAATTTTTATTTCCGTTTATTCTGAAATGGCAAAATAAAAATATCGATTGATATAAACTACCAATACCAGTAGCGATTTTTTAAACAAAATTTAATGTTGGTGTTAATATTCTTACATGAAAACGCTTAAAAACTTTATCATAATGTATTACTTTTAAAACAAAGAAGTCCATAAATCTAGTGAAAAAAACAACAAAATAACAAATATAGATGTAACACATTTTTGTTATTGTTGTTTGATACGGATGTTATTTCACTAATGCGGAGAAGACCGAAAAACGCAGTTGAAAATGCAGATCCAAATAAATGCTCATACTTAGATTGCGTCACTGTAGGAAAAACCTGCAATGTTTTGAGCAAAAGTTGATACGTAATGGGGCTTCTAATGTAATAATAATAGTATTAAAGTCTTTTATTTAGACAGGATAGCACATTTATTAACAATGGACTAGTTTACATTGTGGCCCTGTATAAAACATATGTACAAAAATAAG
The DNA here is from genome assembly GCA_020458035.1 of Magallana ariakensis. NCBI lineage: Eukaryota > Metazoa > Mollusca > Bivalvia > Ostreida > Ostreidae > Magallana > Magallana ariakensis. Next base: position 38,667,331 of record CM035817.1, read on the forward strand.
TATAAAACACATAGTTAAATAGCATAGATAAAATATACACACTCATCAATAAATATATATGCACTGATTTGATATCATAAACTATAAAATTTACTTGCTAAACAGTATTGTCGTAGATACATTGTCTTAAAAGAAGCCATGCTGTTACATGTTCGAACATAATCTGGCAGTTGATTCACATAAAAACACAAATACGACTATTTTCTGAGCAATTTTTTTTGCTTAAAATGTCAATGTGCTCTGACCAAGTAAGAAATTCATTTATGGTTACACCAAGAAGTTCACCCTTTTTACAGAGTTTAAAACAACATCATCAACTTAATTATACAGTTTTCTACATTCCGATAATTTTTGTTTTGTACCAATCAACATACACTGAATTTTCTCTAAGTTCATAGTCAACTTGTTACTGTTCATCCATTTTACAGAATATAAAAGATCTTTATACAATTTTTGTTCAATAGCATCAATAGATTTATGGAAATCATCTTGTGTTGTATCGTCTGCATAAATATTTACATTTGAATGTTTAAGACACTTGGAATAGCCATTTACAAAAAAAATAATTTTAAAAAAATCAATGGCCCCAAAATAGATCCTTGCGGAACACCGATTTTAACATCTTTTTCATCAGACAATACACCTTTCCATCTATCACATAATGATCTTCCACGAAGATACGACTGAAACCATTTAGAAGAATTTTTATATATACCAAAAGATTGTGTAATAATACTTGATGATTGATAGTGTCAAAAGCTTTGCTAAGATCAATAAAAAGAACGCCCGTAAATTCGCCATCATCTATGTTTTTAACCATTTGTCAATGATGTTATGTAATGCAGTTTCACACGATTAGTGTTCAGTTAAAAGGTTGTTCGTATTCAAATACTCGTGAAAAAAAATTAAAAACATGTCTTTCTATTATTTTGCTGACAATAGATAAAACTGACAAAGGTCGATAATTTTTTACAATAAAATTTTCATTTGATTTAAAAAGAGAGAGAATTCTTGCCTTTTTCCATTCAGATGCAACCTCACAACTTTGCAAAGACATATTTAACAAGAAAGTCAAAATTTCAGCAATCACATCTTAACTCAATTTCAACAATTTTACAGAAATATCATCTAAACCAGTAGACTTTGAGTTTGACATTGTTTGTATTTCTTTCTTAACAAAATTAACAGAAATGTCTGGAATACTAATAGACCCCCTAGTCATTATCTATTCAATTTTAGGTAATGAATTGTCAAATTCCGCAAATTTATGTCCGAGAATATCGTCATTTATCCACTTCTTCGAATCACTGCGGAAGCGTCTTTTTTTTATCGGCATATGCTTGTCAACCACAGACGTAAACATCGAACGGAAAGATGACCACACACTATCGATTTCGGATAGTGATCTTTGCGAATTCCAATTCAATCAACGGCCTTTAGGTCATTTAGAAAATCATTCACGCTGAGTTTCTTTTGATGTCTGTATTTTGCATAAACATGGTCTAGTTTTTGTTCATTTTTAAATTTTTAATATTTTCTAATGTTTTTCAAAGGCTTGGTTTTTAGCTCACCTAAGCTGAAAGCTCGAGTGAGCTTTTCTTATCACTTTTTGTCCGGCGTTCCTCTGTCTGTCTGTCTGTCTGTCTGTCTGTCTGTCTGTCTGTCCGTAACTTTATTACATTTTCGACTTCTTCTCCAGAACCACGGGGCCGATTTCAACCAAACTTGGTACAAAGCATCCTAAGATAAAGGAGATTCAAGTTTTATAAAATGAAGGGCCACGCCCTCTTTGAAGGGGTGATAATTAAAAAAATCATTGAAAATGTGTTGGTATTTTCAAAAATCTTCTTGTCAAAATCAATTTGGTCAGAAAAGCTGTAACTTGTGTGGAAGCATCCTCAGGTAGTGTAGATTGAAGTTTGTTCAAATCATGATCCTCGGGGGTAGGGTGGAGCCACAGTGGGGAGAGATGTCAATTTTTACATAGAAATATATAGAGAAAAACCTTTAAAAATCTTCTTCTCAGAAACTAATCAGCCAGAAAAGCTGTAACTTATGTGGAAGCATCCATAGGTAGAGTAGATTCAAGTTTGTTCAAAACATGATCCCTAGGGGTATGGTGGGGCCACAATGTGGGTCAAATTTTACATTGGAATATATAGATAAAAATCTTTAACTCAGAAACGGTGGGTTTTCAGCTGTACTGTCTCTTAAATTATCTAGGTGAGCAAATTTTTGTCTCTACTTATATACAATTGTTATATGGGAAATAACACGAACAAATTAGCTCTCAAAATTTTCCTAGTATCCCGTCAAAGACTGAAAAATAATTACCAGCCTGGCTTCTAGGAAAAGACATTTAGATACCTGTGGATTTTAATCAAATCTTCTAAGGTAAAGCCTCCTTAAACATGCAGCAGTAGTTTGGGTAAAGAACTTTGATGGATAATTCATTGAAGATTGCTTTGCCTACCAACTCCAAGACTTCCGCGCCAAAGTACTCAAGAAAAAGCTCAACGTAGCGTAATAAGCGTAATAAGTTTTTCATACTTGATAAGGGTGTGTTTTGTTAAACAATTAAATATAAACACCTTTGTTTTATTTAACTTTAGAATCAACATTGATCAGTTAAAACACAATTAAATCTTTATTAAATGAATAAATATTATCATATTTAAAATTTCCCACCCACTAAAAAGACAAGGAAGAAATGAAGCGATGCGAAGGAGGAGGGACTTATTCGAATGATAACTTTTTTGGCCTTTTCCCCTGCAGTTAGGAATAACCAGTAACACGTAACAATAACTAATAGAAAATGTGTCAAACTCGATTATCTTTTCAGTGATATGTACTTACCAGCATTTTTCAATTTGTCTACTCAGCCGTTTGTTTGCGAGCTTTTTTGAGGGATGATCGTTTACAATTCAATACTTAGTAAACTTTTAATTTCTTGGCAAAAAATTGTTTCTTTAAGAATCGTATTGTCCTCAGATGAATTACGTGACAAAATAATGCAAACTAATGATTTAAAAACTATAAAATTTAAACCCAGCGTTTTAAGTTTCTAGAAATAAAAATAATAAACAGTACACTAATCTTGTATTATATAACGAAATTTTCGGACGTCATATAAACCTTTAAACCATCTCCTTTTGAGTTATGGTTCTTGAACTGAGAAAGTTTAATAGAAAATATAGGGTAGAGAGAAGGTACTACGAATAACACAAATATCACATAAAACCAGTGTTCTGAGGAAATTGTCATTTAGTTGATTTTGTTTCAGTGGTGTATGCAACCAATGCTAGAAACCATCCAAAATATTAGTCAGGAGAATGGACAAAGGACGAGGTACTCCGAAGTTTCCTTGACAGTATTCGGCACCCCCGGTAATCCGGATGGAAAAATCGCACGTGATGAATTCATGAACTACACCGAGGTTAGTGCAATCATAGATTATGACTGTTACTTTGACTTAATGATGCGATCTTCTTACGGGATTTCATAACCCAAAAGTTCACAATCAAAGAAAAGACTGCAATGATTGAAACAAAATATTCTTATCATGTTCATTAAATTTTGTTATATCAGATTACTTTAATGGTGTATTCTATTATATAATGCACAAACTATTCATCAGAGTATTATTACATTAATTTTTTTTTTACGCAAAGCAACTAAAGCCGTGCACTTTTATGTTTATGTTTTAATCTTCACTCAAAAGTATTAGCCAACGTTCAAAGATAGTTTTAGTTTTAATTTGCAAGTATATATTTAGTATCCAACCTAGGATATAAACTTGTAAATTTTGTGAACCCTTTTAATGTACAAATTTAGAAATATTAGTGGTTTATATGCATTGAATGTAACTTTGAAGTTAAAATTAAGCAATATGATATGCATTTTAATGTCAGAATTCGTTATAGTACTTCATCGCTTCAATGACAGAAAAATGTGTTTCATCAACGTTTTTGCTTTTTATCCTTATGGGATAAGCAGGAAAATTTTTGTCATTGTTTGCAAATATTGTTTTAATGAAAAACTCAGTATTTCATAAATATTATTTTAAAACTCAAGATAAATGCACAGTAATCAAAACAGCACGTTTTTTCTTTTGTCAGACACAATTTATGTTTTTAAATGGTGCACTGTCATATGTTTCTTTAATATTGTAAACTCGTGGAGAAAATAAATTATTCAAATACATATATCGAGATAAAGCAAAAAGCATTTTGCGTAATGGCCTTGCTGATTTATATAGTTCGGTTAAGATAATAGTAATTCATCACTATCTACAAAAGTCTCAACAAGAGTGAAAGAAGCTTGACAAGACGTGAAACGACAAGTGAAAGAAGCTTGACAAGATGTGAAACAACAACAAATATAATCAGTTAATATTTTTACCAAACTGATGTTGAGAAATCTGAGGATTAGGATAACTACATGTATAAACTTTTATAATAAAAACGTTTGAATGTAAAGTTATCTTTTAAATCGCCAATATTCAATTACTTTAATTTATTTGTTGATAACTCAAAAATACAAAGTTTATAAATATATTAAAATCGGATGTACCTCTATACGCATTTGTTAAACAAAAACAGTTCTTTGAGGAGGTAGAGTCAAATAAAAATTTTAGGCAAAAATTTTATTTTTAAAATTATAAGTCACATCTGATTGGTAATTTGTTAACAATCAGCCCCTTTTAAAATCCACTGGTTTTTTAGTAGAAGGTTGGAAGGTAACGTATCATAAGTTTTTGAATTTATTTTTTTAATTACAAAACTTCTAGTTTTTAAGTAAGCTGTTAGTTTACACAATGAGATGATTTTCCTGCATTGTTTCTTCGCATTTAAGAACCACGTTTGTTTAAAATCAATAAGATAAACACCATTTTAACAATCATTTTACTTAATTCAAATACTGAAATTATGTTTTATACAGCGCAAACATAAATATCTGTGTTTGTTTAATTTTATTGATATGTTAATTATTAAACAAACACATGAGCAGAAGTTTTAGTGAACATGCACATTTGTATTAAGCAAGAAAACAAGAACACATCATGAAATATACTCGTACTACATCTAAATCTCAGATACTTCAGTCTTTACTGTATCATGATCTAGTCGAAGATTACAAATTGCCATAAAGAGGAACCCGAGTCATTTCCTCAGTGTACCTGGGCCTAGAATATTCTCCTCTCTTTTTTCATCAACAAGTGGTACTTTCAACCCAAACGTCTCGTGGTATCCTGGTGGTGCTATAATAGGGTAGGAATATTGTTGAAGGATTCCTTGGTTTGTTCCTTTAAACTTCTGGTAATCGTTTACGTCATTGTGTGTTTTGTTTTTAATTAGTACAACCATAGGACCAATGGCCGAGACTAATGTAAAGAAACACCCAGTTATCCCCAAAATGAGACCCCATGGACAATAGAATTGGACATCGTCAAAAACCCAGCCGTCGTAAAAGACGCTATGTTTGTTCGGGGTTGCTGTTGCTGTCTTTATCATCGCTGCAATATAGGTTCCACCTTAATCAACAGAAAAGTGGTTAAAAATTAAATCTGTGATACATTGAATATGAAATTAAATGCAAAATCCACTATAGTCTGTCCAAAGATATTTATGCAGCACATTTTCTTAAATTATCCGATATTTATAAATACCTCGAGTTTAAAACGATGCTCATTCAATCCTATGAAAAATCCTAATATTTCTCCATTGCAACGCCCCCCGTAGCTTGTCGGGTTTCAATATCCGGCTTAAATAAAAAGTCTACACGTGTATTTTGGATTGCATTACACGTAGAATAGAAAGTACCAGGATGATAACGCTGAAAAAACTGTGCGAGGTATTAATTCCAAGTGACTTCAGAATGAAGAAAAGATGTTAACGTGTCCCATTATGAGTCTCCGTAAGTAATCTATTTCGTTCCTATAGTATTTTCCGATTGAAAAAAGATAATGTGTCAATTAAGATATCTCGAATATTTTCCCTTTTGTCGATTTTAATTGCACTTCACACGTATGTGTACTTAAATTAAAAATCTGCATTAATATCTAGGGACAGACTACAGATTTAGTATTAATAGTTATATCTGAAAAAAATACAATTGATGCATAATATACTCTGTCCCAAGATATCCTCGATTCACATTTTGCTTCATTACTCGATATTTATAAATACCTTTGTGTTCAAATGATGTTCATTTTCAAGTATATAAAATTTCCAAGATTTCACAGTCGATACGCCCCTGCTAGCTTATCAGGTTTTAATATACGGCTAAAAATGTGATGTCTACGGGGATTTTGTATTTGCAGCAAGCCCGGATGATAACGTTGAAAAATTGTGCGAGGTATTCCGAGTGACTTCCGAATGGAGAAAAGATGTAAACATTCCCCATTAAAAATCTCCGTAAGAAATCTGTTTTCATTCCTGTGATTTTTATTCGCGTGAAAAATGATAATGTGTCAATGAAGATATCTTGGAAATTTTCCCTTTCATCGATTTCAATTGCACTTCTTTCACAGATATGTATATTTTTATTAAAAATCGTCCAAATATGCTGCATAAATATCTTGGGACAGACTATAACACTTGTTATTATAATAATTAATCAGACCACCCGAGAAAAAAAATTCATGGAAAGGCCGTCTCAGTATTGTCACGATCGAATGATATTGCCTATGATAATATGTTCATTTACATCCAAATTTTATTAAATCAATTATTCTGAGGAACTTGCCTTTAGACAAATGCTTGCCTTGACATCCCCAAAACCGATTGTATTCATTTTAAAGAAACAACAGGTTTTTTTTAAGAAAGTGGAGCGTACTCATTTGTCATCTTCTATAGTACATGTATACACCCAGTGTATAACATATCTCGTGTCTAGGGTTTTTCTTTCTTTGTTAAATTACTATCGGTCCAAGAAATGCATTGTAGTAGAAAGATCCAGAGTTCATATGCTGTTTACGGGACAAAACAATTTTATATTCCAAATCCAACAAACTATCTCTTTTTGATGTAAACTGAGCCGGGGGTTCAGTGTGGTCATAAATTTTTTGCCAAAAACAACATTTTTCTCATTCCTCCCGGTCCCAGTGACATTCATATACTAGTAACAAATAGTACTTATAAGTCCTTAACCATCACATCTCAACTGGTTAAATTTTTATATGTTCTTACATTAATAATTATCGTGATCAGATATATAATAAATCTAGCCACCCATTTTATACTCAAATAAAGATGTAAGATGTAAGGTTTTATTATTATAAGGATTTTGTGGTTAAAGGGGCATGGTGACGATTTTAGTCAAAAATTATTTTTTCGATTTTAATGTTTACAATGCTTCAGTAAGGCATTTTTAATAGGCAACCAAAATTTGAATGTCATTTGTTGAGATATAAGCGAGTTACATTGCTTACAATTCTTTGCTATGTAAACAAAGCTTTTGTTTGATATTTTGAATGTTGAAGTAAAAATACGAGTTTAAGACCTAAAATGAATATGTTAAACGTTAGGAACTGTTTTTGGTGTTTGAAATGAATAAGAAGATGGACAAATCATCTTGAAAAAGATTTTTTTACTGGTATATTGAACCTACGTAAACAAAAACAAGGCACAAGCCTTGTTTACATGACAACAAACTGTGAGCCCTGTATCTTGCTTATAACTCAACGACTAACTCTCAAATTTCATTTGATCATTAAAAATTCATTCTTAAAGCATTGTAAATAATAAAAACAGACAAATAGAATTTGACCAAAATCGTGACCATGTCTCTTTAATAGATCGTGATTTAAACCAACCTAACCCCGAACATTGTGCCGGATAATTATGCCAGTGCCAAGGTGGCATTTTTGCACCCGTCTAAGCTGCATTTATCGAAAAATTCAAATATGCCATATGATAGACCATTGCTTAGAGAGTTTATAACCACCTTTGTTATCACTGTATCTCACCTGTAAGGTGAGATATTTACCTTTCAAAAATAAATTCCTATAGGAAAATAAATTTTCCCGTAGGAAAAACAGTATTCCTATAGGAAATAAGAAATTTCCTATCGGAATACAAGAACTTCCTATAGGAGTTTCAATTCTGATAGGATTTGATAAAAACCGATAGGAAATTTTAATTTCCTATAGGAAAACTACCTGTCTGTATCAAATTCCTACAAGAAATAGCTTTCTCCTATAGGAAATATAATTACTATAATAAGATTTTCTAAAATTCGTATAGGATTGTCGATATTTCCTGTAGGAGAATCGTTTCTCCTATGGGAATTATCATTTTCCTATAGGATATTAATTTTTGAAGGTAAATATATCACCTATCAGGTGAAACACACTAAACAAAAAGTGGTTATATACTCTCTAGACAACGGTCTATCATTTGGTATATATGGATTTTACCGAAACTGCATCTTAAGCGGGTGCAAAAATGCCACCTTGGCACTGGCATAATTATCCGGCACAGTGTTCCCGGTTATAATCGTATTGAAAATTATCTTTAATTGTACTTGCATATCGATGGCTCTAACGTCAGTGAATCCTGAAGGTTTAGTTAATTTTAAGTGAGCATTATCTTTTATATGATATTGCTCACAGACGTTGAAATAATGTTAAACATCCGTAGGTCCGTCAACTTATTTCTTTCCTACAAAATATAAGAAACAAAACAAGAAACCATGTTTTCTTATTACCTGAAATGAAGAGACTAATGAAAGTCAAAAGACCAGCCCATCTGCATTCTCCCACACTTTTTGTGTTGACAATAGTTCCAATGAAGCCCAGCAATGCAAAGGCAATTCCAATCGAAGAGATGATTTGGATATCCAACATTAAGTTTCTATTCAGTCCTTGTACAAAAAGTAAAAAAAATAAATTAAAATCCACAAGACTAACATTATTATTAGTATCTATTTTGTTTTGCTCATTAACAAATTTCTGTCATCTGATTCAGGGAATAGTTGAAATATAAAAGGAAGATCATATTGCGCATGCTCTGAGCTAGGAAATACAAATTCATTGTTCTTCTCTCGAACTACGTTTATTGCATGAAACAAGGTTAATCGATATTTTATAAACCAAAATATTTAAAGAAAGGAAGAAAAAATATTAATTACCAACGTAGCTGTCGTATAACCGTTGTTCAAAGTCGTAAGAGTTTGCGCGTGTGGTACATTTTTTCTCCATTTCCGGGTAGACGTCATAGTATCCGTCGCTACCACGTTTGAACTTGTAAACGCATATACTGTAATACCAAATTCCTGCCGTCATATGCGCACTAAGAGCAACTCTATTATCATTGCCCAAAGGGTTAGGGAGAAATCTACTTTCAACGACATTCACATTAAAATTGACCCATCCCGGACTAACGAAAGACGCTGTCATTAAAACAACTCCTACAAAGGTCAGTATCGCAAATATCTTCAGTTTTCGGCTCAGCAGCATTGTCAGTTATGTTACGGTCTTCATATGCATCAAAACACAGCTTCGGTTTTTAAGTGCATCAAAACACCATACTGGGCATGCGTAATAGGTTGAATATCATTAATGCATTAAGCAACTGCACAAATTACACTTTGATATATGACTCATAAACATTCTCCCTCGGTAATGGTGCACTTTTAGCTTCAATGCAAGCCATTGCAAGAGTACATATAGTTAATTAGCAATGCAGCTGTGCACTCTTGGTTACATTTTTTAAAACCATGTTAAGCCATAAAGTAGCGAACGTTTTTGAAAATAAATCAAGCTGGAAAATTTTCCAAAAATTTATAATTCTGAAACGGAGGTAAAGAAAATAGTGCATAAGAAATCAATTCTTCTAACATGATGTTAAAATTGAGATACGATCGAATGAATTAAAATTTTTAAACGAGTGCATTCGAACGTTTCTGACCAGCTATTTATGAAAAGAGATAAAACTTGTAAAATGATTTGATGGCATTAGTCATTTTTTTTATTTCCGTCTGTTCTGAAATGTCAATATACAAATAAATATTTATATAAACTACCGATAGCGATTTTTTACAATATTAAATGTTGATATAAACAGAAAAAACTCTTAAAATGAAGAAGTCCGTAAAACTAGTGATAAAGAAATCCAACTTCGATAACGATTTTTTAATTTAAATTACTCTTGTCGAATCAGAGTCTATAAGTCTCGTTTGGTTTTACTTTCGCTTTACCACTTCCGGGTAGCTCAACTCAGTAAACAAATAGAGAAATAATATGGTGTATTGTTTTGCCATCGGTTGCACCCACAAGACCGGCAAAAAAGCTGCAGTGCAATTGATACCGATTTCCAACGGACATCATGGATAGGAAACGATGGGTTGAACGATGTAGGTAAGTAATCATTATAACAAAATATTAGGGATGTCAGTTTTACTCGGTTAGCTTAGTCGATTAATCGGAGGCTTAAGTCGAGCGATAGTCGAGTACTCGATGATTTATTTCATATTGTGTGTCCTTTTCAATTCAAATAATGCTACTGCCACTTACATTTTAATATCTTCAACTAAAAAAAATTGAAAAACGTATGATAATATACACTTAATGTATTTGATTAAAAATAAATTGAAAAGTATTTTATCAAAATGATCTGGCTTTTCCCTTTTTTCTTCTAAATCTTACACATAATTGAGCTCTATATCATCTTAAGCAAATTATATGTGACCTGTTTTAAATAATTGTCCGTGTCTAATCAATTATCAGAGATTAACGATTATAAAAATAAACACCTTGAGATAATTATTGATAAGATAATTTTTTTTATTATACAAATATCTAATCCAAAAAACAACTGATTAGAAGAAAACCAGATTGTGCACAAGTACAAGTACATGTCTTCCTAAGTAAACCAAAAGAGATCAGCTATTAGCCGCTTCAAAAATACACCAACGACACCGATTTAAAAGGGTGTAATGAACGGATCAAACATGTCGAGAAAAGAAAACTGGGGGTCTTTTTGTTTACATTCATAACCAAAACACTGCCGCGTTGAGAAAAAATAAATTATGTTTTTAAATTCTATTCACTTTATTACTAGTAATCGACTAAGAAAATTTAAATCGATGATCGGTGTGACCGAGCGAAAGTCGACTACTCGAGTACTCGATGACATCCCTACAAAATATATATGAAAAGTCAAAGAGAGTTGCAGACGTCAAAGCTACCGAACAAAAAAAAAAAAACTATGAAATTGATTAAAAGGTTTAAATAAATGATTGCGTAAAGATTTCATTTGAGTTTAATGTACAATTAAGAATACTTTAGCCTTAACATTTTACTTATCGATAAAACACGTAATTTTAGGAGAGCAGACAGAGAATATAATCCAAATGACAGGATTTGCAACTGCCATTTTCTCGATGGCAAGAATGAGAATGGACCAACTATATTCAGTTATAGTAAAAACTTTGGATGTTTTCCAGATGTAGCCAAATTAAAAAGGTATCCGAAATCGTAGTTCCACAAAATACAAAAAATATTTTACTACCCACAGTTATACTACATTTATAATGTATAAATGTATGATTACATTTAGAAAACAGATTGGGTTATCATATATATATATATATATATATATATATATATATATATATATATATATATATATATATTAGCATGTATATATGTAAACTGTAATGCAAAAGATAAATATGAAGATAGAATGTCATGTTTAAGTACATGCAGGTAATCCAACTACAATGAATATGCACATGAATATTGTATGTGTATTATGATCAGCTGACTGAACATTCATTTTACATACTGGTGCATTTATATGTGGTTATAGTCATCATGTAGTTCAGTTTAAATTCTGCATGTAAATGTGCATTAAAAAATATTTTATTGATAATTCACAAGCAGAAGAATGCAATACTACAGCAAAATCAAGTGAAAAGGCAGATCTTGTAATATTATCTTCATAGACGCAAAATTATGAAACATGTTGCAGTGGAAGTATCTGATTCAAACATAGATGTGGGAGCTGAGGTTGAAGTTGAGGCTGATTCCAATATTCCTGTACCAGACAGCATAACTGTACTTTATGATCATGAGTATGCAACTTCAAGTCATCAACATAATAAAGGTACCCAGTAAGTCAGTTGCCAATTCTTGCTACGGTCCCGTCGGTAAAGGTGTTAGGCTGATTGGTTCTGGTTTTGGATATGCACTAGTAATCTGACATCCATGACATGTTCCACTTCTTTGTCCAAACCAGGCCACCAAACTTTCTTTCTCAGTTGTTGTTTTCTTCCAACAATGCCCAAGTGTCCCTGGTGTGCTAACTGAACACACTGTTTTCTCAAACTTCTCGGAATCACAATCCTTTTCCTATTCCCCTTCTTTGATGAATCTACGAATTCTGACCAATTCTTCATCACTCTTTTCTTTTACTTCTCTAGTAAACAATGCATGAGGCATAGCTTCACTCGCTATGAATTTCACATATTGTTCAGTCTCCACAGAGTTACTGTTTTCCACAGGTTTGTTTTCCACCAAACGTGACAATGCATCTGCAATATTCTGAGTGCAAGATTACTGGCACTAAAGGCACTGGGGATAACAAGTTAGGACTTATTGTGAAAAAGGCGGCGGCTGCTAAGTGTGGTAGAAGGCTATGGAGTGTGTCAGTTCCAAGGAAAGGAAACCAAAATGAAGATAACCAAACTAACCTGGATAAGTTCATCAATGAAAGATGTGGGCGAGAAAGGCGCTAAAGCATAGCTTAGTAAGTGATCCAACCAACCACAATCAATATAGACCTTAATGAATACTAACCCTTTAACTTTATTTTCTTTAAATGCTTGAGGCTTGAACATTTATCAAAAGACGATAACTTTTTTTAGTGGTTAAAAGATGCACAGTTTAATATTGTATTTTTACAAGAAACTCACTTTGTCAAGGAAAATGAAAATATTTTTAATTCACAGTGGTTCGGTGAAAAATATCACGCTCTCTCTCTCTGATTCTGTCTTCAGTAGAGATGTGTAAATTTTATTTAGAAAGAATTGAATGTAGATATCATTAACTATCATTAATCCGTAAATGGTAGAAAGCTTTTGGTCAATGTTGAAATTAATGAAAAAGTGTTTAGTCTTGTAAATGTGTATGCACCTAATTATGAAAATGGTAGAATTTTTTAAACGCTTACAAGCCTGGATTAACAAATATACTTTGAATACAGATGAATTAATATAATGTGGTGACTTTAACTGTCAGGTAGAAAATTGTAATGATAAGAGTGTAACTCTTTGAAGAAAACTCTTGAAACATTTTGCTTTGAATGACGCATGGCTAAAAAATGGAAAAGCCAGTATGATGGTCTTACCTGGTGTGATAGAGACAATATTCCCAAAACTAGAATTGATTTTGTTTTTAATTTACAGCAGATAATCTATGTCATCATTTAAATAGTATTTATCTACGTGAAGCACCCAAATTAGACAATATATGTTTTAATGATCATTTCATTTTGTCAATCGTCACTTCGGGTCCTCACTGGAAAGGGTAAAACAAGTGAAGTTGTTTAAAATTTTTAACTGTTTTTGTTCACAAAACTTTTATTAATAATAGACAATTGATTGAACATGTGTTTAACGGGTTTTATTTTGTTAACCTCACTTCCGGTAATTATGGAAAGAATTCAAACAATTCATGCTTTTAACAAGTTTAACAGACTTTCTTGGGTGTTTCATCAAGCCTGATAAACAGTGACGTACAAAAGGCAAATGTACAAGAAATACTAGGTTTTATTTCCATTAATCACTTCTGTTCGTCCGTTTCCGGTCCCGAGACAAAAAAAACTTAGTTTCAACAAGATCTCAGATTTGGCAGAGAGTATCGATATTTCATTGTATCATATAAAACAAATCGGGCGGAAGACCTACTCGTTACTCGTAACGAGATCTAGTTATAATAATATTCATACAATTAAGTTGAACAATCTTATATCTTTTGTATGTTTTACAATTTACAAATACAAAATGAAATGTAGATTTGATAATGAAATTATGTCGGAAAGAAACCTTATACAAAAACTAAAATATAATCTTTGCTTACAAAATGAAATTTTGAAATATGCGAAGAAATTTAGATCTAATGATAGCATGTTAACTAACTTAGGAAATTATTTGTCAATGGAATATATTGTTTTGAATATATGAAAACAAACCTCAGACTCCGCAATTGTGGACCATTGTGGCATATTAGGGAAGTTGCAAGCTGGCGATATGATCCTCGCCGACAAAGGATTCAACATTTTTGATGAAATTTCAAATGGTGTCACCCTAAATATCCCGCCTTTCGTCAATAGCAAACAACATTTAACAAAGGAAGAAGCTCAACTGTGCTATAAAATAGACAGAAGCAGAATCCATGTGGAGCGGGCAAACGAGAGAATAAAGAACTTATGAGTCATATTCAATCACAGTATAGACAACTATCCACTAAAATATTTCAACTTTGTGTGGCCCTTGTTAATTTACAGGCTCCCCTTTTAAAAGAGATTGCAGAAAAGTATGACATTGAAGAACCTACTTGCAACCTTCTAGTTAATACAATGTACCTACGTTATTTTCTATGTATATGTACATGTGTCACAATTATGTTCCAAACATACTCCCATACTTTTGTTGAGTTCTACTATCTTAATTTTGTTTGAAATGTATTTCCATACTTTTGAGCTATTAATAATTTTTTGCTTGGGGTGTAGTAGTAGTACTAGAGAAAACCTATTTGACAGGTATGATCTATTTTTCAATTAACTTGCTTAGTGGTTTGAAGAGTGAGGTTAGATGTATTCTGGGCGACAAGCTGTGTGGACGTGTCTGTACTCTTGCTGAGATATCTTGGGCGTTTCCCATGCTGAGTGATCTTGGGAAAGGCGTCCCTGTGTGGGCTTATTTGTGTGAGAGAGATACAACCAGTTAGTGTCATATTTTTTCTCTATTTTTATGGTTTATATTAGTTCTGCATTGTGAGTAGAGTTAGACTACAGGTACGTGAATTGTAATTTAAATAGCTGTTATGTTACGGTAGCCCAGAATTGTAATATACTGTTTTTAATGTGTCAATATCTAAAATCAAATATGTGTATAAGAAAACTTATTATGCCACATTGTTCGATATTTAAATAGGTGACCACGGAGTGGCCACGTGGTGGAACATAATTTCCGTGCAAAGACTTATGATTTCCCGGTCCTACGGAGTGAGTACGTGGTGGAACGTAATATCCTTGTGAAGACTTATACTTTCCCAGTCCTACGGAGCTAAACCTATGTGAGACGTCTTATGACAGTCAATCTCAAAAGAACTGATGTCGACAATCTTCTTTTTTATTGTATATTATTTTTTAAATAAATTGTTTTTGATTTTGTAAATATTGTCTTGTTTGACTTACAAGGACCATCCTATTACCAGATTGGTGAAATGTTTTAAGAACCCTACACAATTTGAGTGCAATTTTGACAAAATGTGAGATTATAAAGTAAAGGTTTTTTGTTAAGTTTATTCTATTGGTATGGCATCGTCACAAACAAAGGCCAATATGTACATTATGTCATAAGAAAAAGCTATGCAAACTCTGGATCGAGCCTTAAGCCGCTATGGATATGATTAACCAAGTTATTGAACCATTTTATCATTTATTTTGTTTTTCATTATACCATTGACATGTCAACAAAGAATAACAGACAAAATAAATCATAAACTTAGCAGAAACGCTTTATAATAAAACTCGATCATGATCAAGATGTTTGATGACCATGACACATCTTTCTCGATACGAACAACTTGAATGTCTGCCTGAGTCCACACTACTAAGTCACAGCACTGTGTTCCTGTCAGACACAGCTGTCCTTGGATCTGGTGCCCAAAATCTTGTTGTGTTATAAAGTGAAGTAAATAAGAGCAGTGACAGCAATTAAACAAGAGGTTTAGACATAAATGCACTTCACTATGCAGAATGAAGTGCAAGTTACTGAAATGTTACAATGAACATTTTTGATAATATTTCATCAACGAAGCTTTTTAATAAAGCTCAAATAGGACACATACATGTATATTTTCATATAAGCATTTCAACATATTTATTAATAAATGTGCACAATTCAAAATTAAATCCCCTACAATATAAATTAATAGGTTTTTTAGCTAGCTTAATTAGAAAGAAATCCTTCACATTTGAACAAGCTTCTTTGATTGTCATTGATCTGGCGAAAAATGTGCATTTCACCTCAACAGGTGATAGTAATGTTGACTTCTTTTCTTGTTGATGGACTCGTTCAGTGGTATTCTTTGGATTTCTTTCAACAAAGCCATCTGGAGAGGCTCCAAGTACCCCAGACTCATAAAGTCAAATTCCTACAAAAATATTGTGTAATGGTTATTCAAATAGTTAAAGAAATTGCATGTGTTTGGAAACAATACAGTGCTGTATTTAGTTTTTAATACTATCAGATAATAATGTGTCTTAAACATATAAAGGCAGGAATGGATATCAATATTTAGTTTATCAAAAATTAATGGTAAATGATGTTCTAACATAATTTTTAACAATTTATAATTGCACAAATATAATGACAATTTCAAACAAACTCAATAAACTGTTATATCCTTATAAAACTTACCTGTCTCTAAAACATTCACTTCAAAGAGCGTGCAGTATTCTTGTATTGCAGTCTTCTCATGGGCAAATCCCCAATGGATTGGTGCTCTTTTTTTCCGAGTTGTATGCACTCAGTAGTCTTTTTTTCAAAGACACGCTTAACCTCAATTATTTCGAATGGATTTTTAAATGATCCAAATCTTGTTACTTAAAAAAACATACTCTGAAATAAATCTACTGGTAAAAGTAGTTTTACCATTTATTGAATAGCACAATATTGTCAATTTTATTTTAATTTTTTTAAGTAGTTCATCTAAGTAAGAAAAATGACCTTTTCGAATATGTTCAGGGCTACTGTTGAAGAATTTACAACATATTCTCAATAGTGTGTGATTTAAAAAATTCTGGAAAACTGATATCTTTAAATTATGTATCTTTAAATATTTAATAATGCATCTTTACTTATGAGGTTGAGGAGATATGCACAGTGGTTTTTGAAAATCATACCCGTTTTTTTCGAAAAGCTTTAACAATTTGTCCAAAATTGGATGCTGTGAAACGAAGCTTGCGAACTTTGGTCCACAAGGTATTTTCCCGCTGTCCTATAGTAGTCCATGCGGTTTTGATAACTTTCTCATGGGACATTGAAAGTTTCTCCCTAAAATCATGATTTTTAATTAGATAGTGATTCTGTTAGAAGATAAATATTTAAGTGAAAAAAGCTGATATACATGTATATACCATAGGCTTGATGATAATTTTTTTTGAAACAGTGCAATATCAAAGTGACGTCAAAATATAAGGTTTAAACACCTTAAAAAGGATTCCTTTCATTCAGCATTCAGGAAATCTTTGCTTAGAAATAGATCTTGCATCAAGACAACAGGAATGTCTTTAGTCGCAGGTTCTATTGATAGTATCCAGTGCATTGTTGTACAAATAAATTAAATCAGAAATAATAATATATGAAAATAAATTCACTGAGTGCATGTTTCTGCTTGGCATTTACTTATGAGAATATTGTTAAATGAGAACCTTCAGTTTTTGTTCGTTGACATTTAACATTACAAATATTGAAATTGAATATACTGCATGCAGTTGTGTTTATACAAATATGCTTGTCTGATTTATTTTCAGTAAATCTGTATAAAAGTCATAGCTTAATAAAACCAAAAAATAACATTAATATCAAAGTACATATAATATCAAAGTTCCAGATACTCAAAATGTATCTTAAAATGATAAATCTGAAAAAAGGGAAACAAAAAACCCCCGACAAATCAAGTTTTAAAAAATGAAATTAAATGCATCTACCATAATAATATATAAAAAGGTAAGAAACTTAACATAATCTGGGAGAACCTGTAAATCTGCCTAATTGGCTTAGTTGATTTTAAAAATACAATCGGTCTTCATCCGTCACCACACGTTTTAAGGTTGTATACGTGTGTGATATATATATATATATATATATATATATATATATAATTTTTACTTTAATCAAGTATTTTTTGTTGAAACATTGCTTTGAATATAAAAAAATACTACCTGTACCTGTATCCTGGTTGTTTTGGTGTAAATAATTCCTCCATTCCTCCAACTGCATTTTACGTAGGTTTTACTTGCCTTCTTATATTTGCAATTTATAAAGAATTATGGTAAAAAATATATTTGATAAAAAAACGACTGAATATTCAGCAATTATTAGGAATACATGTTGCATTTTAAAATGATATCTGAAGAATTTTTACTCATTTTTTACTTACTTGAGATCTAATACACATCAAAGTGAACAGACTAATGATTTTAAACATTAACAACATTTTACAATAATATACAGTACACTTGCCCATAGAGGAGGGTTGCTGCCACATGATGATACTTATATCTTCCCATAGCACACTCACATGATGATGTCTGCACCACACCATTATCTTCAGATTCAAGGAATATTTATTGCAATGCATTATAACATTATTACATTAAAAGGGATAACATACATGTACTTGTCAACAGACATAAATTTTAATCATTCTGCTGCACTTCATACACACGATCTAATCATACATGTATTCTATAATAGAATTACCCTATAATATAGGTATGTCTGGGCTTGCAGATTTGTTTATGCATGTACGATAACGTTAGGCAAGTGGTTTGTTTTGTTTTCAAGTATGATTACATCACTGAAGGAGCAATCTTTCAAAATTTTAATGAAATGGGTTTTTTTTTTGTTTTATCAAAAGTGGAAAAGATATGTTATAGCCTATACGTGATTAACAAATCAACAACGCACCTGAACTTTGTAGGATGTGTCCCTCATTGATGCTTGAACATTGGCAGTAATGACAGGCAACTCGTCAAACGCGAAACGGAAAACCCTCTGAGACTCAATTGCAGCTTCACTTTTCCTTTTAATCTTCGTTAAACCCTCAACATAATTTGCCCAATACAATATCGATAACGCCATATCGCTTGAGGTACCCGGAAGTTAATAATCTCGTCAAATCTCGTCGGTCAGCTGACGAGAATTACAGACTCAATTGAAAAACTAAACGTTCAGTTCTTGGATCAGTTTAATGTATGTGAAAGATAATTATCTTCTGAATGATAACTAGATTCGTCTTCAGTCCAACACATCCTTTACTTAAAAGTAGGAGACCATAATGCTATCAAATAACTATATCTTAACGTTTAATATGATTTCAAACTAGAGAATCATATGTATTCCGTATAATGTGGAAAATAAACTCGCTTGATAAGAAAATAAAAAACAATCATTTATAAAAAGAATTTCTCTCGAGGTGACATTTCGGGAAAACAGCAGTAAATTTTATATAGTTTCTAAAATGTAAAAAAAAATTCCCAGTGTTAATTGTTTAAATTTATTACCCGCGCTGAAGTCATTTATACAAGTACAAAGTTTACACAGAAATGTCTTAAGTTTCTAAAGTTTCATGTTGAGAACCGCCATTCTACATTTCTGTCTAAGAAACATTTTTTTATATTAAAAATGTAAATTTAAGACACGTTTAACTGACTTTTCGATTAACATTAAAAAAAAATCGATATCCATTTTTCGCAGAGAGCAATTTCGAATCAAAAGAGACCAAGAATAAATTTTAATAAATCGATATAAATCGATGTACAGAATTTTATCTTTAGAAGTTGGAAATGACAGTTTTTTGCTAAGTGCTCAGACACACGAATTTTCACGGTTTGCGCTGGCATGATGAGAAGAGCAGCAGAGATTGATGGTTAAAAGCTCATCGTTATTAAATCTTCACTGGAAGTTTAACTCAGAATTTATCAACCAATCAACCGTTTAATTTATTGATATACCTACTCGTAATTTAGCAAAAATATTATTATACTTTTTCTTGAAATACTTGTGATTGACTTAGCAAATATTGTTAAGCTAAAGTTTCTCAAGTAAATAATTGATCGTTCGTCTTCCTCCCTTTTAAGATTCTATTTTACACTCCTTTCATTCCAATTTGAGATTTCTTACCTTTGGATTGAAGTTTGCTATTAATTTTAAACATAACAATAAATGTCATACAATGTTTGTAACAAAACGCAAACTGCAAAAAGGATAAAGCGGCTGATACATGTACACGGCAAAGCAGGCAAATGTATTGACATTAAAAGTAGATTTTAACATAGCAACTGAGAGATTTTATGCCTGATCAAAACTCTTCTTCAACAAAACAAAAAATTATATGATTATTTGGTCATTTTTTTTATTTCGGACAGGAAATGAAGCTGCACCTTGAAGACTGTTGAAAAAAGGTACATTGAACGCAAACGTTTTGTTGCATCCTGGTGGTACAATGCTTGTGTATGGCAATTGTAAAACGATTCCTTGGTTTGCTCCTTTGAACGTCTGGTAATCGTTTACGTCATTTTTTGTTGCGTGTAAGTTTCTGAACAGGATATACAAGTGTCCAAGAGCGGAGACAAGGACCAAGACACAACCAACTCCTCCCAAAACGAGACCCCATGCGCAATAATATTGGATATTATAAATCTCTGTGTCCATGTAATACATTTTTGGAGAATTTGGATGTTCCTGTAGCTGTATTAACTATCGCCGCAAGATAGGATCCACCTGGGGAAAAAATTATTGCATACCGCCAATTTAAAAAAATAATAAGTGAGCCTATTTTCATAGTTTAGAAGTTATCACAACATAAGGTTCCCGTCAAAATGAAACGAGCTTTTTATTTGTAAAAACGCATAAAAATTACCATGAGTTAATGCCTAAAATGATTTATTTTTGTCTATTTACTTGGGTTTTTGTTTCTATTGTCAATTTTGCTACCTGAAATGGATAGATTTATGAAAGCCATTAATCCAGCCCATCTGTATTTTTCTTCTCTTCTTATGTAGACAATCGTTCCAATGAAGCCATTTATTGCACAGAACATTGCAATCGAACACATGATTTGGATTCATGGCATCAAGTGTCTTTTTTGTCCTTGTAATAATTTTAAAAAGGTTAATGATGTCATATATTTTGTTTTGCATGGCTAAATACTGGTGAATTAATACAAAGGCGGAGGGATGTCCAGCAGTACAAATTGCTTCAATAAAGACTTTTTTTTCTCAAATTTTGATAACATTTTTACGTGTCTTTCATGAATATTCATGAATATGAACATCGAATTCTTTCAGGTTTAATGAACATGAGGTAAAACAGATTTGGTGGTTATTTGTGCATGTTTAATCCCTATGGCGCAGCAATTACGTCGTCGAGTTGGCCATTGCCGAAATATCATATCTGCGCTTCTCTTAGACACAATGATTTCAGTATGATGCCTTTGACTATTTTTTGGCATTTAATTTGATTGGATCCTTATTTATGAATTTAAAAAAGGGATAAATAAAGTAACCACATCGCAAGCCACAGTTTCTCGCCCTACTGATGTGCGATAAATTGAAATTGCAATTTTTTTTTTACATAAAACATACCTGTATGCCGTAAAACAATATTTTTCAAACTTTCATGTCTAATCTTTTTAGATAAGAGCTTAACTAAAATTTAAAATCAGGACACAAAAACGATAAAATAATAAATACTTGGTAAAAATAAAGAAGATGGGGAAACAAGATAGCCCAAATGCCCAATTGGTTTAGTCGTAAAATACAATTTCAAATTAATTTTTTCCAACTAAATATACTTGATAATGTTATAATACAAGTTTACAAAAGCACACTTTCAAACTATATTCAGTTTTAAATATATTTATCAAACGATCAGAAAAAAAGAGTTTTTGGGGAATCGAACCCACAACCTAAATACCCTTGCTCTATAATGTTACCCAAAGTCTGGTGTTCTAACCACTGAGCCATTTCAGTCACAACAAAGTCCATTGTAAAATGCTATATGCGACTTGAGCCACAAATTTAGGGACTTAAATTATTTTCTAAAACGTTCAATTGTTGCGATACAAAATGACAATTTTAAAGTATAGTGGGTTATCTCTCCACGTTTTCGTTGATTGAAATCGGTTTGATTTCAATTAAACCTTATACAGACGATGACAAAAATATAGAGCTCAGATCCACTCTATAAAAGAAAATGCATTGAAGTTCTAAATATGACACTATTTGGAGATTTTTACACGCATATGCCAGTTTAAATCAACCTTGTCCAAATATTTAACATACATGTACACTAAAATTGACCATCCTCGACTAACAAAGGACGTTGCCATTAAAACGACTCCTACAAAAGCTAGTATCGCAAATATCTTCAGTTTTCCGTTCACTGTCATTGTCTGTAACCTTAGCAATTACAGCTCCAGTCTTCTAATGCAACAAAACACAGCCTCGGTCTTCAAATGCATCAAAACACAGCTCCAGTCTTCAAATGCATCAAAACACAGCTTCGGTCTCCAAGTGCATCAAAACAAAATACTAAGCATGCGTGATTGAATGAATTTGCAAATAATGACTTAGATATCCTCTTCGGGAAATCGTGCACTTTTAGCTTTGATTAAAGCAATTTCAAGTGTCATACGTACTAACTGGAATTCACAATGTAGGTGTGTGCTCAAAGGGTTTTTTTTATCCATTGTTTGATTAAAGGAAGTCTTAAAATTTAGATTTTGAACATGTTGTCCTTCAGTGAATAGCGGAGAAGAAAACTAAATAAATGCTGATATTAGATAAATGCATAAAAAACCTGCCAGTTTGAAAAATGAATTTTTGTAACCCACACAGAAGTATTGGCCTTAATCCAATGAACGTTATAACTTTACTCGGGAATACTCCATGAACATTTAAGTTAAATGTTTCGCGATAAACACTATCCTTACTATAGCTGATATAAAGGTACCACCTAAATCAACAGAAAATTGTATATCAAGCTAAAGAGAGCAGAAATGCTTTGTAAAAAGGATTTGGCCATAAATAATAACTTAATTGGCTATTCGTTCGAAACAAACATAACTACTTGGCAATTCGTTCGAAACAAACTATTGCTTATTAGACTATGGCTTGCTATTGACTGTCTTCTGAAACTTGTAGGGGTGTTTCAGTCTATAGAAATCAAGGCGAAGCTTATTTTCAATAAAAGTAAGTTTTAATTAAAAACCTTACTTAATACCAAACGATACTTTTTGTTAAACATCTTATAAGATTTGTCCAAAAACATTCTAATGCCTAATTAAAGGAAGAATTAAGTTTTTATGCAGTGATTTAAGCAGGGACCTGATATTGTTGAATTTAAGCAAAACTTTGAATAAAAGTCACAAAATACAAATATAATATTGTTTTATTTTACTTGAAACCAAGAGACTGTAAAAGCAAGTGAAACAGCACATATCGAATTTGCTTCACCTTTTGTGTAAAAGATGATCCCAGTGAAACTCAGGAATCCATAGCAAATTCCAGTTGAAGAGATGATCTTGATTTTAAGCAATAAGTTTCCGTTTACTTCTAGAAAAAAATATTAAAGTCATATTTCAGAACATATATTTTTTGCCAAATACCGATATGGTTACTTGGGAATATACATCACATTTTGAGACTCGTTAAGAATCGTAAGAGTAGGCTCCACATGTCTTTCACGGATTGGTATTTCATGATAGAATTCATCACTAAGTATTCGATGCCTTCTTTCGGAAATGCAAATGGCACAATACCAAAACTCCCGACGACATATGCACGCTAGTCACATATATTGAAATGGGGAGAATAATGTAACCATATGGGCCGTAAAAAATATTTTTGAGGTATGAGGGTGGATTTAAGATGGTATAAGAGTTATTACATGTATTAACCTCAATAATATTCCCGATGTGCTGTAATACATGTAATAGTGGCATTCGCATGTTGATTTGATCTAAATATTGTTGTTAATTTATGGTTCACTGCTGGTTATCGTTACTTGTATGTTGACGTGGTCGATATTTCAATTATTGTTGATTGTACGATGTATTTGTTAAAGCTACAGTTTAAGACAGAAGTGTTAATTTAAATCATATGATAATTTTATCGTTATGTCCTATATTACGGTAGTAAATAGCATTACTTGCTTTACGGCATGTTAAAAGTTAGATTCCTGCCATCTTGTCTACGGAGAATTATTTAGTGGTTATTAAAACATTATTGCTAGGCTTACGGTTGCATTCTACTTCATAATAACCCCTGCAAACGAAGTTTACATAGGAATCACCTTGTCCGTCCGTCTGTGCGTCCGCCTGTCTGTGCAAAATTCGTGTCTGGTATCTTTTTAATGTAGAAACACTGGAAGTTCTAACAACTTCACACAAAGATTTTGATCTGAGAATGTGTCATGATCTTGACCCAAGGTCATTCGGACAAGGTCAAGGTCACTGTCCGAAAAAGTGAAAATTTCGTGTCCGGTTCATATCTTTCTTATGAAAAAAT
Source organism: Magallana ariakensis (assembly GCA_020458035.1). Classification (NCBI taxonomy): domain Eukaryota; kingdom Metazoa; phylum Mollusca; class Bivalvia; order Ostreida; family Ostreidae; genus Magallana; species Magallana ariakensis. The sequence continues at coordinate 38,691,858 of CM035817.1, forward strand.
TAGAAATTCTTACTTCACACAAAGATTACTTATGACCTGAGGGTTTGTAATGACCTTGACCCACGGTCATTTCGGCAACGTCAAGGTCACTGACAAGAAAAGTGCAAAATTCGTGTCCGGTTCATATCTTTCTTATGAAGAAACATTGAAAGTTCTT